>UESW01004095.1:365889-589006 GCA_900491605.1 Calamus simplicifolius | reverse complement strand
GTCCACCTCCAACATGGCCTTATTAAAACGGCCAAGATAATTTCTCAAGGACTCCCCCTCTCTCTGCTTGACTTCGAAGAGGGAGTCGGATCTCCGTCGATGGCAGCGGCTGCTGACGAACTAGCCAATAAAAAGATGGCTTAGCTCGTCAAATGAATCAATGGAACCTGGCTTCAAGGCATTAAACCATGTTCGGGCAGATCCTCTGAGGGTGGAGGGAAAAGCGCGGCAGAGGATCACGTCGGATGCTCCGTGGAACATCATTATTGACCGGAAGCTGCTAAGATGGTCGTCTGGGTTAGAAGAGTCGTGGTAGGATTCGACGGCCGGTAGCTTGACGTGGAAGGGAATCACTTCCTCCATAATCCCTTTGGAGAAAGGGATGCCCTGCTCCACTTTGGGCTGAGGTGGATGGGCCTGCTTGGCAGCGTCCAGCTCCTAACGCATCTCCTGTATCTGTCGACGGATCTCCTCTTCGGCGGTAAGAGGAGGAGCCGGGCGAGGGGTGCGCAGGGATGGCATCGAATCATGGCGGGAGGACACCGGGGAGAGGGTCCGGGCTCGCCGAGATCTGGGGGGATCCCTGTCGTGGCCACCTCGCGGGACTGGTTTGTCCCTCTGGGTCGATGTGGGGGGTCTGCGGCCTCATGCGGACCGGAGGAGGAAGTCGCCGGCGAAGAGGGAATCGCGGCCTCCTTATGAAGGTGCGGAGAAGGAGGAGGCGCGAGGCGCTCCTGGACCAGGTGGGTCAGGGCCTGGACTTGCTGGACCAGTGAGGCGAACTGGTCCAGGGTCACTGGGATGGCTGGCGGCGATGGGGTTTCAATTGGTGGAGGCTGTGGCGCTACATTGCTCACCGGATCAGGTCTCTGAGAAGCGTCTGGTCTCGGGCTTCAGAGGTTGCTCTTCTCCGATTGGCCATTAGAGAGGATCTACTCCAGATCGAGATCTTATCTCCTTTCTTCAAGTTTTATTGGGACTTGAGACCCTTTCTCTAGCGCCAATCTGTTGCTGCCGGGATCCGTCCTCCAACTCGGGCGCAGTCGATCTCCTGGGGCGGACCTGCACAAAGTCCTCATGCGAGAGGCATTGGGGGTGGCCCTCCGTGGAAGACCCTCCGACGCTCAAGTCAGTGAGAGGAATCGGCGATCAACAGAAAACGGGGAGGTGGATCTCTCCGGGGAACCTCTCCAGGGGCGGCCGATCGGGAGCTCTAGAGGGAGGAGCACCGACGAGCAGCTGGGAGAGTGGGAGAGTGAGAGTGAGCGCATACCTGAGGGAATCTAGGAGTGTCATATTTATAGGTTGTCACCTGGATCTTGAGCGCCTTCTGGAAGGTTCAAAGGTTGTTAGGATATGGAGATGGATCGAATCAGGCCGTTGTGATCCGCATCTTGTTTGTTAGGGGATCGACGGCTAGAGAGCTCCTTGATGGCTTGAGATCTGGTAGGTGCATAGGTCCCAGGCAGCCGTATTAGGTTCTAGACACTCCTCAACATAATTCTTCACCTGAGATGTGTTACGATAGGTCTAGACTCTCCTGCGCCAGGTTCCGCGAGGGTGAGTATCGGATCATGGATTGCTCGGGAAAGACGAGCTACGGGAAGCTCGGGGGAGTCGAGCTGCGGAAGCTCGGGGAGAGCCGAGCTATGGAAGGCCGGAGAAAGTCGAGCTATGGGAGCTCGGGGAAGACGAGCTGCGGAAGCTCGGGGAAAGCCGAGCTATGGGAGCTCGGGGAGAGCCGAGCTATGGAGCTCGGGGAAGACGAGCTAGGGAAGCTTGGGGAAAGCCGAGCTATGAGAGCTCGGGGAGCCGAGCTACGGGAAGCTCGGGGAAGCCGAGCTATGGTAAACTCGGGGAAGATGAGCTACGGGAAGCTCGGGAAAGCCGAGCTATGGGAGCTCGGGAAGACGAGCTATGGAAGCTTGGGGAAAGCCAAGCTATGGGAGCTCGGGGAAGGCCGAGCTATGGGAGCTCGGGGAAGCCGAGCTATGGAAGCCTGGAGAAGACGAGCTATGGAAGCTTGGGGGGGGCCGAGCTATGGGAGCTCGGGGAAGCCGAGCTATGGAAGCCCGGAGAAGCCGAGCTATGGAAGCCCGGAGAAGACGAGCTATAGAAGCTCGGGGGAGAGCCGAGCTATGGGAAGCTCGAGGAAGCCGAGCTATGGGAAGCTCGGGGGAAACGAGCTATGGGAGCTCGAGGGAGCCGAGCTACGGGAAGCCAGGGACATCATGGCGGGCGAAGGGATGGGGTCGGTCCTAGCCTCCTCGCACGGATATTGATGCAACGACGATTTATCCCTAAACAATAGTGAACTAAAAGACTTAATTGAATCACTTGGAGTTCAGATTCCTTTTCTATTATGAGTGAAGGCTTTATACCTGTTCGAAAGTTTCTCTTACCCCTTTTTGGAAGACTGTTGAATCCAAGACGTCATTGTCTAGCGAGGGACAGGCGGTAAGGCTGACAGGGACAGGTCGCAACCATCTTTAGGTTTGTCAGGGGTAGCCCTGCCTATCAGCCTCCTATTAGATGCGGTGCCATAAGTGGTAGGTAGGCTGGGTCATGTCGGGCGTACGCAGTAACTGGTAGTGGCCATGTACGATCGCAGGTTGTTGGTGGGTCACCTGGCATTTGCAGGTGCTAAGGCCGAGAGGGATTCTGGAGTCCGAGGCCGAGGGGAACCTTGGAGTCCGAGTTCGAGGGGGACTCGGGCGTCCGAAGCCGAGGGGAACCCTGGAGTCCGAGGCCGAGGGGGATTCAAGAGTCCAAGGCCGAGGGGAACCAAGGAGTCCGAGGCCGAGGGGAACGTTGGAGTCCGAGGCCGAAGGGAATCCTGGAGTCCGAAGCCGAGGGGAACCAGGGAGTCCGAGGCCAAGGAGGATTTTGGAGTCCAAGGTCGAGGGAACCCTGAAGTCCAAGGCCGAGGGAAATCAAGGAGTTCGAGGCCGAAGGGGACTCGGGAGTTCGAGGCTGAAGGAAACTTTGAAGTCCGAGACCGAGGGGAACCAGGGAGTCCGAGGCCGAGGCTCTGCCAGCTACTTGATCCGTTAGCCCTAACATGGCTTGATCAGCCACATCAAAATTAATTTGGATTTTACCTTTTTAGGCTTTGGTTCACTTGGGTGAAAATATGATTAGACTCCTATAGCATCACTTTGGTGTTGAGTTTTAAATTTAGACCACCTTAATGAAGGGACAAGAACAAACCGCTATAATGACGATTAGATTATTATGGAGTTGCTCTTCTATTGCGTTTTGAATTTGGATCACCCAAGCGAGGAGGCGAACAGAGCGCTACGGTGACACTCCTTCATAGAGTTGAAATTGATTTTGAATTTTACCTTCTTGGAGAAATCGGAGGAGTTAGTGCAGTGAATAACAGGCATTCTACTTGGAAACAAACAGTGGAGTGTCCTAACGCAACTGTTAAATATGTCTTGAATTTTATATATCGGGTCCGGTTTATGACCCGACCCAATATTCTTGTTGAGACCGGACCAAACCGGTCCGATAGGGTTTTATTTTATGGGAGTAATTTTTGGGGCGTATATATATATACGTGTGAAAACTTCTGTAATGCTTGACCTCTCTTTCATGATGATAGTGGAATTTTGTTTGCCTTGCCTGTGGATGTAGATCACCATGATCGAACCACGTTAATTCTTGGTGTTCCTTTGTTTGTTTATTGTTTGATTTGTTCATTGAATCTGGTTTATGTAACAAACTGGTATCAGAGCTTTTCAGAAATAATTTGTTGAAAAAAAGGGAAAAAAAACCTAACCCTAATCCTTTTTTTTTGGTATCGTCTGACTCCTCCTTCCTACTTCCCGTCGTCGGCCGTGGCCTTGGGGTTCTAGAGGCGGTTGTTCCTTTCGCCCTCGTCTCTTTCTTGCGGAGAATAGTAGGGTTTCCTAAGGAAGAGAGGAATTCTCGGTCGAAGCTCTTATGGCGATCTACCAGATCTTCGTCAAGCTCCTCGATGGCAGAACCCAATGCCTCTAGATTTCCTCCCCCTCTCATCTCCGGCGAAGATCTGAAGCATGATCTCTTGGCCAGAACCAAGATCCCCGTCCAATGCCAACGCCTTATCGCCGAATCCAGGGAATTGTCTGACGAAACCCTAATCTCGACCTCGCTGGACGGCCTCTCACGTCTTGCTGATCACCACCCATCGGTCCTTCCCGGCGACCGAACCGCTCCCAGACACCGGATGCCGGACATCTACTCTCCCTTAATACAGGGGTTTCTTCATCATCCAAAAGGCTAGGGCTTTTGCACCGGACTCCAGACCACCGAGCTTCTTATCCCGCGTCTGTCTCAGATCCCTAGGCTGGACGTGTATCCGAGGGTTTCTTCACCATCCAAAAGCTAGGGCTTTTGCATCGGATTTCAGCCTCCTCTGTTCCGTTCGTGAAGTTGTTCCGTCCGTGAAGCTGTTCCCAGGATCTCTTCTTCTTCTTCAATCCAAACAGAAAGATCGTTTCGTTCTTAGGAATTCTTGGGATGTCATCTTTGAAGTTTCAGATTGCACCATTTGATGGACAGAACAACTTCGGATTATGGAGAATAAAGATGAAGGCTTTATTGAAGCGAGAGGGTTCTGTTAGGGCACTGGATAATAATTATACAGATGACATGACCACGGCTGAGATTGAAGAGATGGATGAGAAGGCGCATAGTGCGATCCAGTTGTCTCTAGAAGACAATGTTTTGCGAGAAGTCGCAGATGAGGAAACAGCGGCCGGTCTTTGGAAGAAACTGGAAAGTCTCTACATGAAGAAATCTTTAACATCGAGACTTTATTTGAAGCAGTGTCTTTATACCCTAAAGATGCGAGAAGGTATGCCTATTAAGGAACACTTGAATGAGTTTAATAAGATTGTTATGGATATGAAAAATTTAGATATTAAACTCGAGGAAGAAGATCAAGCTTTGATCGTGTTATGCTCATTGCCTGCCTCATACGAAAATTTTGTGAACTCGATGCTTTATGGACGTGAATCCATAACACTAGAGGATGTTAAAGCATCCTTGAATTCTGCAGAATTGAGAACAAAATTGAATGGAAATACTAGTGGAGACAGGGCAGATGGTTTATTCGTGAGAGGTAGGGCCAAGAATAAGGATAAAGCTTTTAGAAAGAAATCTGTTGGTCGTTCAAAATCTAGGCCACCTGGAGATACGACGAACGTTGAGTGCTACTATTGTCACAAGAAAGGACATTACAAGTCAGATTGTCCTTTGCTCAAGAGAAAGGATAAGCAACGTAGTCAACGTCAAGATGCGGCGAATATTGCTGAGAAAGATGAGTCTAGTGTGTCAGACAGAGTTCTTACGACATGCTCTGTTGTTAGTTTTTCAAACGATGTTTGGATAATGGATACAGGAGCATCATATCACATGTGCCCAAATAGGGAATGGTTCACCACATACGAACCATTGAATGGTGAATCAGTTTTTATGGGAAATGATGCAGTATGTAAAATTGTGGGAATTGGTACTGTTCAGATTAAGTGCCATGACAAAGTAGTGAGAACCTTGACTGAAGTTAGGCACATACCAGACTTAAAGAGAAACCTTATTTCTTTGAGCTGTTTGGATTCCATTGGGTGTATGTACTCAGGTGGAGGTGGAGTTCTAAAAGTCACCAAAGGCAATCTAGTTGTGATGAGAGGAAACAAGGTGAATCACTTGTATCATCTACAGGTAGCACAGTTATGGGTTCTTCGATTGGCACATCAAATTCTGTTTCTGCTGATGATAGAACAAAATTGTGGCATATGCATTTAGGCCATATGAGTGAGCGTGGCATGACAGTTTTGAGTAAACGTGGTTTACTATGTGGTGAGCGGACATCCTCACTAGATTTCTGTGAGCACTGTGTTCTTGGCAAGCAGTGCAAGGTCAGTTTTAGTACAGGCACACATTCAACGAAGGGTACACTCGACTACATACATTCTGATTTATGGGGACCGGCACAGGTTCCATCTAAGGGTGGTGCTCTTTACTTTGTGATGTTTATTGACGATTATTCCAGAAAAGTTTGGATTTATTTTCTGAAAAGAAAAAATGAAGTGTTTGAAACCTTCAAGAAGTGGAAAGCCCTTGTTGAGAATCAGACAGGGAAGAAGATCAAACGTCTTAGGACCGATAACGGTCTTGAGTTCTGTGGTGGTGATTTTAATGAATTCTGTGCAGATGCAGGTATCGTTCGACACCGTACAGTCAGGTACACTCCACAGCAAAATGGAGTGGCAGAAAGGATGAACAGAACTTTATTGGAGAGGGCAAGATGCATGCTCTCTAATGCTGGCATGGAAAAGGTTTTTTGGGCTGAAGCAGTTAACACGTCTTGCTATCTGGTTAATCATTCTCCTTCAACAGCAATTGAATGCAAGACTCCTTTTGAGATGTGGTCAGGTAAGCCTTGTGATTATTCAAATCTAAAGGTTTTTGGATGCCCTGCTTACTATCATGTTAAGGATGAAAACTTGAACCTAGAGCAAAGAAGTGTATCTTTGTTGGTTATGCTGATGGCATGAAGGGTTATCGTCTGTGGTGCATGGAACCTAATTCACCTAAATTCATTATTAGTAGGGATGTTACTTTTAATGAAAAGTTTATGCTAGATCAAAGGAATGTTGTTAATGAGTCTGCAGGAAACTATGAGAGTGATACAAATGAGGTGGAGGTTCAGGTCGAGCTTCGAAAAAAAGGCTCTCAAATGATTTGAGCGAGCAAATTGTTACTATTGATTCTAGTTCAGATGAGGAAGCTCTAGATGAGGTGGAGCAGCCATACTCTATTGCTACTGGCAGAGAAAGGAGGGAGATTCGAGCCCCTCAAAATATGGGTTTTCTGATCTGGTGGCTTATGCTCTTACGACAGCAGAAGATATGGGTATTCAGGAACCATCTACTTATACTGAAGCTGTTACTTGTTCGGAATCAGAAAAGTGGACTGTTGCTATGGCTGAAGAACTGGAATCACTTCACAAGAACCAGACTTGGGACTTGGTGCCATTGCCTAAAGAAAAAAGAGCCATTGGGTGTAAATGGGTCTTTAAGAAAAAGGAAGGTATTCCAGGCGTTGAAATTAGTAGATGCAAGGCAAGACTTGTAGCTAAAGGTTACAATCAGAGGGAGGGAATTGATTATGATGAAGTGTTCTCTCCTGTTGTGAAACACACTTCTATTCGTGTGTTGCTGGCTATAGTTGCTCAATTTGACTTAGAGCTTGAGCAACTCGATGTGAAGACAGCCTTTTTGCATGGTGAGCTGAGGAGACTATTTATATGGCCCAGCCTGAGGGCTATTATGTAGAAGGCAAGGAAGATCATGTATGTCGATTGAAGAAATCATTGTATGGTTTGAAGCAGTCTCCAAGACAGTGGTATAAAAGATTCGACAGTTTTATGATACGGAGCGGTTATCATAGGAGTAGCTATGATAGTTGTGTGTACTTCAGGAAGGTTTCAGATAAATCCTTTGTCTATCTCCTTTTATACGTGGATGACATGCTCATTGCTGCAAAGAACATGACAGATGTGTTGATCTTGAAGAAATGTCTCAGTAAGGAGTTTGAAATGAAAGATCTGGGTCCTGCCAAGAAGATCTTAGGAATGGAGATTCAGAGAGACAGAAAAGCAGATAAGTTATATCTCTCACAGAGGAGATATATTGAGAAGGTACTTGAGAAGTTTGGCATGCAAAACTCTAAGCCTGTCAGTACACCTTTAGCATCACATTTTAGACTCTCAGCTATACATTCACCTCAGTCAGAGGTCGAGGAGGCTGCAATGTCTCCTGTCCCATACTCCAGTGCAGTTGGTAGCTTGATGTACGCTATGGTATGCACTCGTCCCGACATTGCGCAGGTAGTTAGTGTGGTTAGAAGATATATGGCACATCCTGGAAAGGTCCATTGGCAGGCAGTGAAATGGATACTTAGGTATCTTAGAGGCTCCACAAATTGGGCCTAATGTTTGATAGAAATAGTTCTAACTGTACTTCTATTGTGGGATTTGTGGATTCTGATTATGCTGGAGATATTGATAAGAGAAGATCTTTGACTGGCTATCTTTTCACATTATCTGGCTCGGCTATAAGTTGGAGATCAACTTTACAGTCGACAGTTGCTTTGTCTACAACAGAGGCAGAGTATATGGCAGCAGCAGAAGCAGTAAAAGAAGCTATTTGGTTACGAAATCTTGTTCAAGAACTTGGGCTCAAGCAGGAAGACAATTCAGTTGTCTTTTGTGACAATCAGAGTGCTATTTGCTTGATTAAAAATCAAGCATATCATGAGAGGACTAAGCACATTGATATCAAGTATCATTTTATTCGAGAGGCATTTACTGAGAGAAATATTACAGTAAAGAAAGTAGATACTGCTGATAATCCTGCTGATATGCTGACCAAGATAGTTCCCGCCAACAAGTTTAAGCATTGCTTGGACTTGATTGGCATGCTTGTTTGAGGTTTGCTCCTTCTGAGGCTTGGTGGCGAGGTGAATGAAAGTTCTATTTTTTATTTTTCCTGAAGTGGATATGTTTTTTCGTTGCATCCTTTGTTTCCTACACCGAGTTAGCTCACGTAGGCTTAGGGATGCTGGGAGAATATGTTCGACTTCTAGTTGTTAAATTCAAGCCAAGGTAGAGATTTGTTAAATATGTCTTGAATTTTATATATCGGGTCCGGTTTATGACCCGACCCGATATTCTTGTTGAGACCGGACCAAACCGGTCCGATAGGGTTTATTTTATGGGAGTAATTTTTGAGGCGTATATATATATACGTGTGAAAACTTCTGTAATGCTTGACCTCTCTTTCATGATGATAGTGGAATTTTGTTTGCCTTGCCCGTGGATGTAGATCACCATGATCGAACCACGTAAATTCTTGGTGTTCCTTTGTTTGTTTATTGTTTGATTTGTTCATTGAATCTGGTTTATGTAACAGCAACTCTATTACAGCCTCTTCTACTAAAAAGCTAATCCAACTGAAGAACGTTACATAAGGTCATAGAATTTCTTCCTCACTTCCTTCCCCTGTTTTAAGATAGATATAGACCTTCGGTCCACCTAGACGAGGAGATAATCGGACCATTATGGCGTCACTCCTTTGTTAGGCTTTGAACTTGGACCGCTCTGATGAAGAAATGAATAGATTGTATGGTGATGCTTCTTTATAGGGTTTGAATTTGATTTAAATTTTTACCTTTTGGACTTTGGTCCACCTAGGCGAGAAGATGATGAAACTGCTATGGTGGTATTCTTCTGTTGGGCCTTGAATTTGGACCATCTTGACTAGAAGAAGAATAGATTGGTATGATGACACTTTCCTGTAGAGCTTGAATTTGTTTTTAATTTTTTTGTTTTTGGTTTTGATCTTGCATTTGTAGCTTTAATTTTGCCTTGTTAGCTTTAGTCTGCCTAGGTGAGGAGACGATTAAATCGCTATTAACATAGCTTGAATTTGATTTGGATTTGGCCTTTTAGGCTTTGTGGGAATAAGGTGTCACTTGTCTTCATAACGTATCTTATTCCATATCATCGAGATAAAAATAGATGTTTGGATCTTCCTATTTGGGTTAGCTCTATCGCTTGTAGCTAGGCTTTTAACTTTTTAGGTCTTTGTATTTTCTTCTTTGAGAAAGAGTTGCTGTCCAAGTGAGTAACAGCTCTAATAGTGATTTAACCATTTGAGTTATTGATGTGGACTGTGATGGCTCTATTTGATTTAATCGATGAAGAATCTTCAGTGATACCAACTCTTTCATCATTCAAGTTTCAGCAATGGTTATCTACATGGCATCTATTGCTGAGGTTGTCAATTGTTCCCTGCCTATGTTTAGTTGGACCTCCAACATGTTATCTTCTATGATGACAATCATCCTTTGTTCGTAGTCGACTCCAGCTTGTCGAGCATTGGTGATATTGTTATCTATGCTATAAAGTAGGCTAAAGGAATTATTCGCTTTAACTTCAAACTAAAATGCTGGCTTCTCTTAATTTACGAAGAAATTAAGAGAACTTTAGAACTTGTCTCCTGCCCTTTGTTGATTTTGAGAGGCAAGCACCTTTGGCTTTTCTTTTTAATGGCAAACTAAGAAAGATGTTGCTCATCTGCCTTGATCAGCGACCATGAAAGTCATTTTTTTGTGATATTTTCACTCCTTCCTCTTTCTCTTGAGAGGCTCCAAATCTCTTCCCATCAAACAAATAAGTGGTGAGGTAGGGGATGGGAACTAGAATTGATCTTGAAGTGATAACTTTAGGCAGGAAAGTTATCTTCACTAGTATCACACGGGAGCTTCAATTTGCACCGCCAAAATTACTCAGTACACTCCCTTTTTTTTAAAAAAAAATAGTTGCTCTTTGCACCCCCCCCAAATTACTCTCTACACCCCACTAAAAAAAGAATATTCCTAAACTACCCCTTCCCCATTGTTTGCTCTGCACACCCGTTCCCCCCCCCCCCCCAAGCTGCTCGAACCCCTCCTTCCCCTCTTTCCTTTTCTTCCTTCTCCTTCCTCGTCATCGGTAAGCAGCGGCACGGCGTTCCCGGTGAATCCTCCTTCCCCGACACCGGCAGGCAGCGATGGCCCTCACTTTGGATAGGGTGAGTTTTCCCTTCGTCACCGTCTACCTCCCTCCGCCTCCTCCCTCACCGTTCGTCTTCCTCCACCGCCTTCCGCCTTCACTCCGTCTCTCCGCCTCTCTCTGTCGCCATCCGTCTCCCTCCCTCGCCGGATGTTCCTCGCCTCCTCTCTATCACCCTCCGTCTCTCTGTTCGGCCCAACAGGGCCGAACAAAAAGGTCATGTTCAGTCCAATTAGATCAAACAGGAGTAGAAGCCGAATAGAGAGCCCCTGTTTGGCCCTGTGTGGCCAAACAGAGGCCTTCTGTTCAGCCGGATTGGGCCGAATAAAAGGCCCATGTTCGGTCCATTCCAGCCGAACAGAGGTGATTTGTTCGGCTACACAGGGCCGAACAAAACATGAACTATGAAAAAAAAAAAAATCGAAACAAGTTAAAAAATGAACCTTTGCATCCGTAGAACCTTTCCAAATCGCTAGTTGCTTGTCCATTGTTCAATTGAAATCTCTGCAAATAAAGGTAGAAATGGAATGAGGGAATTTTTTTCACATAAACATGGAAGGATAGAGGGGTGGGAGGGGAGAGGGGTTTTGTTCAAGGGGATGCAGAGAGTAATACAGGGGCATTTTGGTAAAGTTTTTTAGGGGGTAAAATTGTTATATATTTTTTGTTAAGTGGGGGGAGAGGTGTACTGAGTAATTTTGACGGTGCAAATAGAAGCTCCTATAACACACCGTGAGCTGTATCGAAGCATCGATAGTTGGAAATGGCGATTGGTGTTATTTGGAATATAGTGCCAGACTTAATTAGGGCATCAGGTGTAATAATCATTATAGCAAATTAAGTGTTTGATAGTATTGATTGCGAAGATGGTAACAATTTGAAAAACCGTCAACATACAAAGTTTATGAATTTTTTCCTTTATTTTTTTCATTTCCTTTATTCTGTTTTCCTTTTCTCTTTTTTTTTTTTCTTTTTCCTTTTTAACATGAGAGAGGTGTATGTTTTGCCTCAGGAAGTATGCTTGAAAAGTACATGTGACCATTTATTCTTTCTATAAGAGAAAAACACTAAACGTTCTATTGTAGGTAGAACATAGAATCAACATTTATAAGGGTCTATCATAGATATATTCAATAGTTATAAAGGTCTATCATGGATCATAGTACTTGAGTTTTCTTCTTCTTCTTCTTCTTTTTCTTCTTCTTCTTTTTCCTTTGCTTTTCTTCTCTTCTTCCTTTTTTTTTTTTTTTGGTTGATACATGCCTCATTGTTAAAGAGGTGACAGATGAGGGATCGAGGTGCTTACTATTGAAATTGTTACAGCAATGGTTATCATGGCTATTGGAGCCATGATCAAGGTAAGAACTAGGTCGGAGATCAAAGAGGTTACCCCAAAACCTTATGGTACTAAGGTTGAGAAGATGGCAAATTTTAAGATGTCCATTGATTTAGAGGCAGTACATGCATGGTCCTCACGATAAAGTCTCTTTTTCATAACTGGAGTTGCTTGAAGTGTAGTTATAACTAATAGTTGGAACTGGAGACTCAAGTTGGAATCTTTAGCAATAGTATTGATGGTAAAAACGGCAAAAGTTTGTAGAATTATTTCTTTCTTTCTTTTCTTCTCACTTTTTTTTTTTTCTTGCTTTATTTTTTCTTTATTATTTTTTTTCTTCTTTTTTTCTTTTTTTTTAAAGAACACTGGATGGAGTTTATGTTTTGCTTCAGAAAAAATACTCAAGAAGCATACATGATCATATATTCTCTGCGAGAGAGGAAATACTGAATGTTTTGTCATAGGAAAAACAGAAGATCGGCATTTATAAAGGTTCATTGTGGACCATAGCCAGTAATTATGATGTTTGTTGATGAGGGTTTTAGGGATTGATCATGAGGTTTTGATTCTTTTTTTTTTTTTGATGGATGGGAATATATTTTTTGCATCAAGCTGTATACTTGAGGAGTATACATGGCATGTATTCTTAAAGAAAAAGAATAACGACTATTCCATCATAGGCAGAACATAAGATTAGTATTTATAAAGGTTCGTTATAGATTATGATTAGTAGTTATAAAGGTCCACCGTTAACCATTGTAGCAGTTATCAAGATCTGTTGTGGATCATGATTTCTTTTCTTCTTCTTTTTTTCTTTTTTTTTCCTTTTTTATTATTAATAATACTTGGCCCTATCATTAAAGGTGATGGATCAAGGGTTGAAGTCATGGCGGTTGAAATGGCAACTAGAAAGGGTAGCCACTAACATTATTAGACTGGACTGGTGACCAAAGAGGTCACCCCCATTTTCAAAGCACTAAGGCTAGTGAAGTTTCAAAAGCTATGCCATTTATCGAGTAATGTTGAGATCAAAAAATTGCCCCCATTTTACATAGAACTTGGGCTTTTAAGAGCTGAGGTATTCATTATGCATAGGCCATGCTACATGATGATGAAGTCTAGGTATTGGTCCATATAGCAACCCAAGAGGGGGGGGGGGTGAATTGGGTTTTTCAAAAATTTAAACTCTTTTAAAAATAAATCCAGCTGAAATAAAAACTTAGATTCGCACAAATTAAAACAGAATATGCACAAATAGAGAATTAAAGATAATGAGACAATCACGGCAAACACAGGAGATTTTATAGTGGTTCGGTGTACCTACACCTACGTCCACTCCCAAGTATCTCTTGGGTCCACACTATAATCAATCTGATTACAGCAGAGTTGTTTTGCAAGCTCACAACTCGAACTTGTTATTTTTTCGGGTGCACAACGAACCCAGCTGGTTTTCAAGGCTCACCAGCACAAAACCTTACACCACAAGCAAACTGCTTGCACAAGGCTAACAGCCTCAATGGAATCAATCCTCCGATTGACCCAGCAAACAATAATTTTTTACAAAACAAAGGCTCCTCCAATGAGCAAATATACAATGATAGAACACAAAATAAAGAGATAGGAATCAAAGCCTGATTTGCAGATCTTGGTGGCTTGCTTCTTCTCTTCTCTTGGGTGGATCTTCCTTTAGAATGCTCTTGAAGCTCCGAAGATCAAAAACTAGGGCTTGCTTCTTTTCTTGAGATTTCTTCAAAATGGAGCTATGAAAGCTTGGAATCTCTCTCTTTCTTTTGGGGAATCAGTATAATCTTTCCTCTTGAATTTTCCCTCTTTTCTCTTTTAATTTTCTGATGGGTTTCTAAGATTTTTCTCTATTCTTGTCTTTTTGTCTCTCTTTTTGGATGCAGCAAACCCCCTTCTTATAGATCCGTTTAATCCATAAATAGTTTAAAACTATCCGTTAGAAACAAGTGTAAGAAGGATTAGAACCAAAAATAGCAATAGCCGTTGGGATTAAAAAGATAAAAGTAAAGTTTAGAGTCGTTCTGACAGTTCTGGAGTCGCGTCTGACATTCTGGAGTCGGCTCTAACTTTTCTGGAGTCGGCTCTAAATCGAAAATCCCCAAATCGCTTGAACTGGAGTCGTCTCTGACTTTTCTGGGGTCGACACAAAAATCTTCTGGAGTCGACTCTAACAGTCCGGGAGTCGACTCTAAGTCGTGGCCGAAAAACCATCGTTCTGTCTTTTCTGTTGGAGTCGGCTCTAACAGTCCAGGAGTCGACTCTAAGTCTGTGCCGATTTTCGGAGTCGACTCTGCGATTCCATGTGTCGACTCTAATGTCTGCAATCTTACCTTGACATTAGATTCGAACTAGAACTTGATTGTCTTATGATTTTGATTAATAAATCATATCATAAACTGAAAAACTTAATCAAAATCATTAGTAACTTCAAATGTTATACTCAAATAGTTTTGTTAATCATCAAAATCAACAATTGGGTCAACAATCTCCCCTTTTTGATGATGACAAAAACTTTGAGTATATGCATTAAAAATTCATTTGAATTAAGAGTTATAGACATTGTTAAAGCTTTAAAACTTCCTAACAGAGAATTTGATGCCAATTTTCAAAATGAACCAAAAAAGATACTTGAGTTCTATTATAAACATCAATCAAGATGATTTAACTTTACGTAGGAAATTATTAAGCTCCCCCTGCATTGAATAACTCCCCCTATGTAAATAAATTGAAATCGATTGATCATTTTTTATACAAATTGATTACAATTTATAAATCTCAAAATTTTTTCCCCCTTTTTAGATATGCCAATTGATTGAAATCTTATATTCCTTTAATCTTATATTCTTCCATTCTTTTTCTTCCTTTATGCATATACAATTTTCTCTCCCCTTTTTTGTTATCAGCAATAAGGTGAATTTAAAAACAATAAAGAAGGTTATCAGAGCGAGGTTGTTGGTTCATTCAATCATAGAGATGGTAATTGGTTCTCATAGATAAATTTCAATAAAAGGATAATTGTATTTCAATGCAAGATTCATTACATGTGTCAATTCAAGTACATTCACAGTAAAGTAACATATTCAAGTATATTCACAGTAAACCAAAATTCCTAGATACAAGCTATCAAAGTAAAGAAAGCTAGAAATCCTAAGATACAAACTAGGATAAGACAGGGTATCAAAATCAAACATGCTTGTAAACAATTTTCTTCAAATGACCTAATCATTTCCATAATCTCATCTTTTTGGTCTTTCTTAAATTTTTCAAGACAAGCTTCAATTTGAGTGACAGCAACATCAATATCTTTCTTCAACTGACCAGTAGCATCTAAATAGACTCTTGATCCATCTGCTATCCCTTCCAGCCTTTCAAAAATCTTTTGAAGCTCAGATGACATGGTATTCACTGATTTTCCAAAGTAGAAACTATCATGTCAAGCTTAGCAGATATCAATTTCATTTCACTTCTCATTTTCGAATCATGCTCAGTCAGTAGGGCTCTGAGCTGATCAAGCTGCTCCTCTGAAAATCTTCAGATACCAAGGCTGACTGATGTGGAGGTGAAGGATGAGTGCTCGGTCCAGCCTCTGAAGGTCCAGCAGTAGATGGTCCAGGATATCCTCTGCTCTGGCCTCCTCAACTCTAACTTCCTCTGCTCTGGTCTCTTGTCCTCTTTTTATCCAAATATCATTCTCTTTTCTGAAGCCCATGCGGTGAATTGTAGAGACACTGTAGTAATCAGTATGCCTTAATTTCCTTAGTGGCTCATTATCCATTATTAGCACACCTTGGCTTCTAAAAACTAAGGTCAGAATCATACCATATGGCAGTGTTGATCTCTTCTTGGTTGCTGCCTTCTGCCATATAGCCAATCATCATTCCAGCTAAATTAACAGGCCTTCCAGTGATGATATAGTCCATCAACAAGATGTCTCGCTCCGAGACATACTCAAACCTTCCAATTTTAGGAAACAAGATTCTTCCACAAATATTATGAAGTAACCTGAGTTCCAAATTTAGTTGATTGCCATGATTTCTTCAAACTCAGATACTTCTCTCCCTAACATCCTAGATAGGGCACCTCCTCTATCATCATGTTGATATTCAACTAGTCCAATAGTAGGCATCTCCAATAAATTTCCAAGAGTCTCGGCCGTGATTATCACTTTGGTTCCTCTTACAAAACTCACTAAACCTCCCTCTCCTCTACATAAATCATTGTAGAATTCTCTCACAAGGGCAGGGTAGGTAGGAACATCCAAAGAACAAACTTTCTCCCATCCCATTTCCTTCAATAATTGGCCAATAGCAAAGCCCTCCGAAGCAAAGAAATCGAAATCTACTTTTCTTCCGGTTGTAATGGCCTTACCCGCTAATTGGTCTACCCATGGAGAAGATGGTGAAGGTGGAGAAGCATCTTGGGTGGCAGATGATGAAGATGAGGGTTGCCTCCGAATCGACGACGCTTCGTGGGAACGGTCGACCACCAACGATAGCACGCCTTTTAGGAGCCATGGATTGATTGGAATGAGTTATTGAGAGATTTAAGGGTTTGGAGGGGTTGGAATCGGTTTGGAACGGCTTTAGAAAGGATTAGGAGACGATAGGTTCGTTTGGGTGTCGACTCCGCCTTTTTATTTTGACCTAGTTTCACTTAGAGTCGACTCCCGCAAAGCGAGGTGTCGGCTCCGAACAGAAATCTGTCAGCGCCCGAATTAGAGTCGGCTCTACAGAAGTAGGTGTCGGCTCTAATTGCCCAGACAGAACATCAAAATATGAAGGTGTCGACTCCACAAACTGCAGGTGTCGACTCCACAATAGTTTCAGTGAAAAATTTAAATTTCAAGGATCTGAAACTAATCAAATTAATCATCAAACTCTAGATAAGTGTTCCTTAATCAATTGGGGAAACAATGAATCAAATTTCTAGATAAATTTCCTTATTGAACATAGAGGATTTTCAAGAAATTAATGAAGTCTAGATAGTTGTTGTCCTTAAGAGTTTCAGAAAATCATTCTAAAGGATCACAAACTCCTAATTCTCCTCTAAGATAACAAAATCTTTCCTCACTTAAGGTTTGGTAAAAATATCAGCTAATTGATCATTAGTATTAACATATTCAAGACAAACATCATTGTTGGAAACATGTTCTCTAATAAAGTGATGTCTAATTTCTATGTGTTTAGTTCTGAATGTTGAATTGGATTCTTAGTTAGATTGATGGCACTAGTATTATCACATCTAATAGGAATTTTATCAAGTGTGATACCATAATCTTCAAGTTGTCGCTTAATCCAAAGGATTTGAGCACAGCAACTTCCAGCTGCAACATACTCTGCCTCAGCAGTGGATAATGCAACCGAATTTTGCTTCTTGCTAAACCAAGAGATTAAGTTACTTCCTAAAAGTTGGCATGCCCCACTTGTACTCTTTCTATCTAATTTACAACCAGCATAGTCAGAATCAGAATAAGCAATCAATTTTAAGGTTGAGTCTCTAGAATACCATAATCCTACATTTTTAGTTCCATTTAAGTATCTAAAGATTCTTTTAACAGCAATAAATGTGATTCCTTAGGATTAGATTGATATCTTGCACATAGGCAAACAGAAAACATAATATCTGGCCTACTTGCAGTTAGGTAAAGAAGTGATCCGATCATACCTCGGTAATGCTTCTGATCTACTTTCTTACCTTCTTCATCCTTGTCCAGCTTGCATGAGGGACTCATTGGCGTACCAAGAGGTTTAGCAGATTCCATACCAAACTTCTTGAGTATTTCCTTTGTGTACTTTGTTTGGTTGATGAAAATCCCCGCTTTCTCTTGTTTGATTTGAAGTCCAAGGAAGAAGTTGAGTTCTCCCATCATGCTCATCTCGAATTCTCCCTGCATTAACTTAGCAAATTCTTGACAAAGGAGATTGTTAGTAGCACCAAATATAATGTCATCAACGTAAATTTGAACAATTAATAAATCCTTTTCTTTTCTTTTTAAAAACAAAGTTTTATCAACATTTCCTCTAGAAAAATTATTTTCAATTAAAAATTTACTTAATCTATCATACCAAGCTCTAGGTGCTTGCTTTAAACCATAAAGTGCTTTGTGTAATTTGAAGACGTGGTTTGGAAATTCATGATCTTCAAAACCAGGAGGTTGTTCAACATAAACTTCCTCATTTATAAAACCATTTAAAAATGCACTTTTAACATCCATTTGAAATAAGTTGAAATTCATATGACATGCAAATGCAAGTAGTAGCCTAATGGCTTCTAATCTAGCAACAGGTGCAAAGGTTTCATCAAAATCTATACCTTCTTCCTGATTATATCCCTTTGCAACTAATCTAGCCTTATTTCTAATTACCAAGCCATTTTCATCCAATTTATTTCTAAAAACCCATTTAGATCCTATTATAGGGTGGTTTTTAGGTCTGTCTACTAGGGTCCAAACTTGGTTCCTAGTGAATTGGTTTAACTCTTCCTGCATTGCTAACATCCAATAACTATCTTTCTCAGCTTCCTCTATAGTTTTAGGTTCTATATGAGATACAAATGCAAGATGATTATTGATATTTCTCATTGATGATCTAGTCCTTACACCTTGAGATGGATCACCTATGATTAGGTCCTTAGGATGACCATAAGCATATCTCCAATCTCTAGGTAGATCTTTATCATTATGAGCAGTATCAATACCATCATCCTTAGGTGAGTCATCATCCTTAGCTTCAGGTTCTTGATCTGAAGATACATTTAATTTTTCAATACCTCTTTCAATCAAAGATGTATCTTCCTCATCATCAATTTTATCTGAACTTGATGCTAAAGACTCATCAAACACTATATGAATGGATTCTTCTACAACTAAGCTTCTCTTATTAAATACTCTATATGCCTTGCTAGATGTAGAATATCCTAGGAAAATACCTTCATCAGACTTTGCATCAAACTTCCCAAGATTGTCCTTACCATTGTTATGAATAAAGCATTTACAACCAAATGCATGAAAATAACCTAAATTTGGTTTCCTATTATGCCATAGTTCATAGGGAGTCTTCTTAAGGATAGGTCTAATCAGGGCTCTATTTAGGATGTAACATGCTGTGTTTATAGCTTCCGCCCAAAAATATTTTGGAAGTTGGCTTTCACATAGCATGGTACGGGCCATGTCTTCTAAAGTCCTATTCTTTCTTTCTACAACTCCATTTTGTTGAGGTGTCCTAGGTGCTGAAAAGTTATGATGTATGCCTTTTTCAAAACAGAATTTTTCAAATAAGTGATTTTCAAATTCAGTTCCATGATCACTTCTAATAGACACTATGGTAGTGTTTTTCTCATTTGTGACTTTCTTAACGAATTTCAGGAATATTGAGAAAGTCTCATCTTTGTGAGCCAAAAACATTACCCAAGTGAATCTAGAGTAATCATCTACTATCACTAGACCATATTTCTTTCCTCCTAGACTTGTGGTTCTAGTAGGTCCAAAAAGGTCCATGTGTAGTAGCTCTAGTGGCCTAGTAGTTGAAACAACATTCTTAGATTTGAAAGAAGTTCTTGTTTGTTTTCCAAATTGACATGCATCACATATTCGATTATTTTCAAAATTTAAGCTAGGAATACCTTTAACTAGATCCATTTTCAATAGTTTAGAAATTAGGTGTGTGCTTGCATGACCTAATCTACGGTGCCATAGCCAACCAATCTCATTCATCTTAGCATTATTAGCAACTAAGCAATGATTACTTGGAGATAAATTACTCAAATCAATTAAGTACACATTGCCATAACGTTTACCAACAAGAATAATGCTATTATCAATGGGATTAGTAACAGTGCAAACAGAAGCTTCAAAGGAAACTTTGAAACCTTTATCACACAGTTGGCTAATACTTATCAAATTATGTTTAAGTCCATCGACATATAAAACATTATCAATATGAGTAGATGGAGTAATTTGAATCTTACCAATACCCATGATATGGCCTTGACCATTATCACCAAAAGTAACTACTCCACCTCTTTTTGATTCAAGGGTGATGAATTGATCTTTGTCACCCGTCATGTGTCTTGAGCAACCACTATCCAGGTACCATTTTCTTTTCAGTCTGATGGCTGCAAGACACTCCTGCAAAATATTCATGTCTTAATTTTAGGTACCCAAGCCTTCTTGGGTCCTTCATGGTTAGATGCATTAAATATTGTTCCTTTGGGAACCCAAATCATCTTTTTATTATGTGGAGATTTACACATATAAGATTTATGTCCTTTGTTTCCACATTTAAAACAAGTAATATTTGATGATTTTTCAGCATGTATAAAAATATTTTTCAAAGATTTTTGCTTTTTAAGTGGATTATATCCTAATCCAGCTTTATCAAAAATAGCTTTTGATTGTCCAAAATCATATTAAGTTTGATAGAGCTAAAGTAAATTTATCAACTATAGGTTTAAGTCTATCAACTTCATTTTTTAAGCTTTCATTTTCTTTCATCAAAAGTTCTTTTTCTACAACATGCTTTTCATTTTCTAAGGATAGTTTTTGCATTTGATTTTTCAGATCTTTGTTCTTTGAACTTAAGTTTGCAAAATCATCCATTAATTCATAAAAAGCACTATGCAATTCATCGAAAGTAAAATCATCAAGAAAACTCGGACTTACCTCATCATTGTCCGCCATGAAGCATAGATTGGCCATTTCACTCTTTTCTTCCTCTTCGGAACTTGAGCTTTCCGAATCACTCCATGTGGCCATCATTGCCTTCTTTTTGAATTTCCGGTGCCTTTCTTTAGTTGTGGGCATTCAGATTTAAAATGACCCGGCTTCTTGCATTCAAAACAAATAACTTTTTTTTCTTTGCCCTTGTCCTCATCTTTTCTTGCAAAGGGCTTTTTCTTTTCAAACTTCTTCTTCTTCATGAATCTTTTAAATTTCCTTGTGATGAGTGCATGTCCTCATCATCACTTTCATCTTCAGATTCATGAGGCTCTTCCATATATTCAGAAATCTTAAGAGCCATAGTCCTCTTCTTCTTTGACTCATCATCATCAACATGTTGCTTAATTTGAAGCTCATGAGTCATCAAGGATCCCAATAATTCTTCCAGGGGTAGGGTACTTAGATCCTTTGCCTCTTGTATTGCAGTCACTTTAGCTTCCCAAGTCCTAGGCAAAGAACGCAAAACCTTCCTCACAAGATCAGAATTATCATAAGATTTACCAAGACTTTTTAAACCATTAACTATATCAGTAAATCTTGTAAACATATCAGTAATAGATTCACATGCATCCATTTTAAACAATTCATACTTATGAACTAGCATGTTAATCTTGGATTCCTTGACTTGATTTGTTCCCTCATGGGTAACCTCAAGTCTATCCCAGATTTCCTTAGCAGAAATGCAAATAGATATACGATTGAATTCATTTGCATCTAATGAGCAGTATAAAACATTCATTGCTTTGGCATTAAGTTGTGCCAATTTTTTATCATGTTCATCCCATTCCGTTTCGGTTTAGGAATCTCCATGCCATTAACTCTAGCAGTGGGTGTGTGTGGTCCATTGACTATAATGCTCCATAGATCATAGTCAAGTGCTTGAATGAAAATTTTCATTCTAGCCTTCCAATAACCATAGTTTAACCATTAAACAAGGGTGGTCTATTTGTAGATTGACCTTCGAAAAAGATGAACCAGCTTGAGTTGCCATGTGGATCTTTGACTCTTGATCGTTAGATCAAATCAAATGAGCACTAGCTCTGATACCAATTGTTGGTCCAGATAGCAACCCAAGAAGGGGGGTGAATTGGGTTTTTCAAAAATTTAAACTCTTTTGAAAATAAACCCCAGCGGAAATAAAAACTTAGATTCACACAAATTAAAACAGAATATGCACAAATAGAGAATTAAAGATAATGAGACAATCACGCAAACACAGGAGATTTTATAGTGGTTCGGTGTACCTACACCTACGTCCACTCCCAAGTATCTCTTGGGTCCACACTATAATCAATCTGATTACAGCAGAGTTGTTTTGCAAGCTCACAACTCGAACTTGTTGTTTTCCCGGGTGCACAACGAACCCAGCTGGTTTTCAAGGCTCACCAGCACAAAACCTTACACCACAAGCAAACTGCTTGCACAAGGCTAACAGCCTCAAAGGAATCAATCCTCCGATTGACCCAGCAAACAATAATCGTTTTTACAAAACAAAGGCTCCTCCAATGAGCAAATATACAATGATAGAACACGGAATAAAGAGATAGGAATCAAAGCCTGAGTTGCAGATCTTGGTGGCTTGCTTCTTCTCTTCTCTTGGTGGATCTTCCTTTAGAATGCTCTTGAAGCTCCGAAGATCAGAAAACTAGGGCTTGCTTCTTTTCTTGAGATTTCTTCAAAATGGAGCTATGAAAGCTTGGAATCTCTCTCTTTCTTTTGGGGAATCAGTATAATCTTTCCTCTTGAATTTTCCCTCTTTCTCTTTTGATTTTCTGATGGGTTTCTAAGATTTTTCTCTATTCTTGTCTTTTTGTCTCTCTTTTTCGGATGCAGCAAACCCCCTTCTTATAGATCAGTTTAATCCATAAATAGTTTAAAACTATCTGTTAGAAACAAGTGTAAGAAGGATTAGAACCAAAAATAGCAATAGCCGTTGGGATTAAAAAGATAAAAGTAAAGTTTAGAGTCGTTCTGACAGTTCTGGAGTCGCGTCTGACATTCTGGAGTCGGCTCTAACTTTTCTGGAGTCGGCTCTAAATCGAAAATCCCCAAATCGCTTGAACTGGAGTCGTCTCTGACTTTTCTGGGGTCGACACAAAAATCTTCTGGAGTCGACTCTAACAGTCCGGGAGTCGACTTTAAGTCGTGGCCAAAAAATCATCGTTCTGTCTTTTCTGTTGGAGTCGGCTCTAACAGTCCAGGAGTCGACTCTAAGTCTGTGCCGATTTTCGGAGTCGACTCTGCGATTCCATGTGTCGACTCTAATATCTGTAATCTTATCTTGACATTAGATTCGAACTAGAACTTGATTTGTCTTATAATTTTGATTAATAAATCATATCATAAACTGAAAAACTTAATCAAAATCATTAGTAACTTCAAATGTTATACTCAAATAGTTTTGTTAATCATCAAAATACTTACATATTAATAACACCTTTCAATCCTTTTCCCATTGAACGTCTAATAGAATCACAAAAATACACTTTGTCCCCATAAGGGTTAATAACCACCAAAAACTAGTGATCCATTCATAAGCATAATAACAATAATTAATAACTTAATATTAAAAGTATCAATTTTCATTAAAAAAGCGCTTACCCAGAGTTATAAGGAGCTAGAAATAATTGATCTACATAACAACGCTCTAATCTTTTAGCAATCAAATCTGATCTTACTCCAGCCGATCCAGAATGTATAGAGATCTGTCCAGGGTCTATAAATCTATACATGTTGAGCAATTTTGATCTCTTGAGTTGGTTGTACAAATAGCTACACAAATCAAATTATTCAATCCCATGGTTATTATTAGAAACTTGTAACATCTAGTAATTACATATGAAACACAAAAAATATAAAAATATCTTCTTACCTCATATATAATATAACACAATACAACTAGAAGTAATCTGCTCCATTGAGCAAAAGTTTTCGATATCTTTTCGAATAATATAACATACCCGTTCATGATCAAAGACACCAACATCCAATACCACAGTTATTGTATTTGTATCTCCCAAACTTTTTGCAATATGATTATTTAAATATGACAAACTCCATAGACCCTTTTCTTTGCTTTTTAATCTTAACTTTTGTGGAACAATCTTAGCCTGTTAATAATAATGTAATTCAATTCAAAAATGTTACATAGCAAATAGTTTATCAATATAAATGAATCATACATTTATGAATAAGTTAAAAAGTTTCAGATACCTTGACTTGATCATCAATAACTAATGATCGAGGCCATGCAACACAAGAACAAACAAAATCTTTAACTTTCACAAGATCATCATCAATTATTATTAGAAGGATAGCATCATCGTCAAAACAAACATCAATAGATACATGATAATTCTGATCACCCAAAGGAACTCCATGTACAACAGAGTTTGGTGCTACATTCTCAATCACTGTACCATATCCAATTATATTATTAATAGATCCTACTACCAATTTGCATAGTTTTTCCTTCAAAGCAATAACATTAGAAAATATAAGTATTATGAATTTAAATAAAATGCTACAAATATAAGTAAATATTAACATACCTTTTACATGACTCTTTGTCCAATGACAATAAATTCTATATTTGCAACATTTTTTGCATCAAAATTAGCAACAGATTTATTTGGATGTAGTTTTTTAACTAAGTAGCAGCTACCTTTGTCTGAAACATAGTGAACACTTATAGCAATTTTAGGAATTTCTCTCAACTTTGTATTTTCTTCATGAAGTTGACATTGCTGATCAAGTAATGATTTTCTTTCCTCAGCATCTTTTCTTTGTTGTTGGTTCAGTTTTTTTCGTTTTTCTAACAAATGTTGTAAGAGTTCGCTTGTTTTTATTCTTTTCAGAAGATTGAAATATGTTGTAGGATGATGTAGCCTCCAACACCCCTCACTTGACCACCATGTTCGGAATTTCCCAATGTCATTCCTAATATATTTTTTGTCCCGATTCTTGTATTGATCCATCTTTCACTTTCATTGTATATTCATCCTGATATATAGACAAAATGAATCATACATTAGGAAGATATAAAAGAATCTATAATTAGTTAGTAAATGAACAATAACAGATTTACTTACAATCTTCTGTATGACTTCTTGAATGACTTCACTATCAGAATCATCACCTTTTAAATAAACAGCTTTTCATACAAGACTTCGTCCAATGTCTTCATCGATGCCTATCTCTTTTTTCTATAATTATTAGACAATGAATATGTTAATAAAAAATTAGCTAATAATTACTCAATGATGTGAACTAAATATTCAACACTTACTATCTTTTCTTCCACATTAACAAATTCATGCCTAGATGAATGATGTCGATACTCATTGCTTTTTGCTCTTTCACTTTGCAACCTACTCCATTCCTGAAATTCTGGAGAACTATACCTGCTGACAAAGGCATTCCAAGCATCTTTTTTTATGAATGGGTAGTACTTAGGAGGGTTGTTAAATAAGGATCGTCTATCTTCCAATGGATTCAATAATTTTATCCTCAAGTTGCTCTTAAATTATCTCCATTTTGTACAAGCAGATGACAAAATATGTTTCTTTTCTTCAAATGGCACATTATAAGTTTTCTACAAAAACATAGAAATACATAAGAGCATACTAATGAAATCAAAATTTAATTAAAAAAATAAGAAAAAACTCACCTTTAATTGAATCCAAATTTTGTTTTTCAGTTCTTCAAGAACTGAAAGCCAATTTTTGAAATCAATAGGAACAATGGTTCTGGCAATAATACCTATATAACTTTGCATTTTTGTATTAACCTTCCCTAAAGATTGTCCTCTTCTATGGTAAGTCACCTCCTTTACTTCTCCATAAGACCTAGCTTTTACTACTCTAGGCATAGTTGTTGGATCCCTTTTTCTTTTGACCTTTTCCACACTTGACGTGGGTCTTCATTCGCAGTCAGTAACCTGTATAATAAGAGTAAATTAGCATTATTTTAACAAAAATCATAATATATAAAAATAAATATAATGAGATAACTAAAACAAGCAAATATAGGATTAACAAAGCTATTACCATTTCATGTTAATTATTGGCAATCCAAGTACCGTCACTATCATCTCGCACATAAGATAGATGAGAATTATCCATAATATCAAAAGACTGTATATCAAACAATGATCTGATAACACAATGTACTAATACCGTATCACCTAACTGATCATCATTTGAATAACCATTAAACATGTGCCTTGAGTTTGGAACTACAATCGACCAAGCTGGATTATTTCCATCTTCTACATAAAACACTTGCTGGGCATTAGTTGGCAAAATAAAAGAATATGACTTATGTCCGATTTTGGTAAGATCAACAAATGTGCATCTAAATTCATCTTATTTAACTCAACTGGAGCTCTCAACCCACTGACACTTAAAAATTACCACCTTAAATTCAATATAATCAAGTTCCCATATATCCTGAAGAACCCCATAAAAGGATATGTTTGAAATTATCGGATTCTTATCCTTCGAGCTATACTAGACACTTGCATTATTTTAGCAGTTAAGGTGATACCACTATTCTGAACACATCTGGTACTATCATATTTTTGGGTGTAAAATCAAACTCCATTTATAAGATATCCATCATATCTTATCACTTGGGATTGGGGTCCATGAGATATGCACCTCAGTATATTAGAAATTACGTTACTGGATTCTTTAATTTCAGACGCAACCTACATTCATTTTTAAATTCAGCAACATAAATAATAGTTAAGTATAAACAAATGATAATCTCCTAGAAGATGCCAAGTACATATTCTTATACCTTTTTACGCAACCAATTTATGAACGCTCGATCATGCTCATCCTGAAGTCACTTTTGTCTTCTTGTTTTATTTGAATTAGCTACCTTCAATTCTTCCATTTATTGCCCGTATGTTAGAACTTATTTAGTTATGACCACATACTTTAAAAATAAGAACATTTAATGAGACTCAAATAACATGTGATGGGTCTGACTTACTCATTGATGGAATCCTAACAGCTTTCATATTTGACAAGTACTTTGAACAATATTCTACAGCTTCTTCGGCAATATAACATTCTGCAATGCAACCTTCTAGCCTATTGCGATTGCGTACATATCCTTTTAAGATCTTCATGAATCTTTCAAAAGGATACATCCATCTTAAATAAATTGGTCCGTATAACTGAACTTTGCATACAAGATGTACTGTTAAATGAACCATTATGTCAAAAAGTAAAGGAGGATAATTCTTTTCCATCAGACATAAAGTCTTCACAAGTTCTTATTGTCGCAAACTGAGATTGCTTGCAAAGTGCATTGAAGAACAAACTTAGTCTAGTTATTATGGATCTCATGTTCTTATTCAACAATCCTCGCAATGCCAATGGAAGAATTTGTTGGATCAAAGTAT
The DNA here is from genome assembly GCA_900491605.1 of Calamus simplicifolius. Lineage (NCBI taxonomy): Eukaryota > Viridiplantae > Streptophyta > Magnoliopsida > Arecales > Arecaceae > Calamus > Calamus simplicifolius. Next base: position 561,909 of record UESW01004095.1, on the reverse strand, counting down.
GGTAATCATAAGATTTTAGGCCATAAAGCTTCAATTCTTCCATAGAAACACAATTTCTTAAGTTAGAGCAGTATCCATCTAGAACTTTAAGTGCTGATAATATTTTATAAAATTTGATTTTTTTAGTCTTAGAAAGTGTGTAACTTGCAGCATGCAAATATGTCCTTTTTTCACCCACTATTGGCTGTAGCTCACTTTGAATTCCTAGATTTACTAGATCTAAACAATTGTTTTGTCCATCCTTTGACTTTCCAAGTATATCAAGAAGGATTCCCACGATGCTCTCACATACGTTTTTTTCAATATGCATCACATCTAAGACATGACGTACATAAAAAAACTTCCAATATTCAAGATCAAAAAATATTAACCTTTTTTCTATGCAAGTTTAGACTTTGCCTTTGAAACCTTGTCCTTCTTTTATGAATTCTCAACATGCACTGCATTTGTTTGCTTTTTTTCATACATATAATTAATATTTTTGATTTTTTGTAAAATTTCTATTTCAGTTAAAGGTTTAAGCTCAACATCAAACTCTTGACAACCATTAAATGCCTTTTTTGCTCTTCTATATGTATGATTTCTATGCAAAAATATCCTATGACCTTAGTACATATTTTTTCGACTATGTTTCAAGTATACACTGTGTATTTTCAGCACAAATTGGGCAAGTCAAATAACCTTTAACATTGCAGCCACTCAAATTTGCATATGCGGGAAAATCATTCATTGTCCATAATAATACGGCCTTTAAGGTGAATATCTCTTGCAAATATGCATCATAAATTTCAACACCGACATCTCATAGCATTTTTGAATCATCAATAAGTGGTTGCAAGAAGATGTCAATATCATTTCCCGGCTGCTTAGGACCCGATATCAACAAGGTTAACATCATGAATTTTTGCTTCATATACAACCATGATGGGAGATTGTAGGTAATAAGTACGACAGGCCATGTACTGTGATAACTACTTAAGGAGCTATGTGGATTTATTCCATCTGCAAGTGCCAATCGGAGATTTTGTGGCTCACATGCAAAATCAGGCCATTCGTGGTCTATTAATTTTTATGTTGTATCTGCTGGATGTCGAATGTAATTGTCAACTTCTCTTTCACTGGAATGCCATGTCAAATCTTTCGATATTTGACGAGTACCACACATTTTTCTAAACTTGGGTATGGGGGGAAATACCATAGAACTTTTGCCGGCATGCCTACTTTTGGATGATTGGATCTTTAGGAATCTTTCATCTTGATTCAGAACAATTTGGATATACATCAACATCCTTGTTTGCATTTCTATACAATATGCAATCATTTGGACATGCGTGTATCTTTTTATATTGCATTCCTAAGGCGCACAATGTCTTTTTTGCTTCATATATTGATTTTGGCATCAAATTTTCTTTTGGAAGCACATCACCCCAAAAGCTTAATATCTCATTGAAACTTGTATCGCTCCATCTATATTTTGTTTTAAAGTTGTATAATCGTACAAAAAAAGCTTAGTGAACCCACAACAACCAGTGTATAAAGGTCGCTCAGCATCATCCAACAAGTCAACGAATTTCTTTGGATTACGTTCAAATAGATCTCTGGATGCTTCAACAATTTCCACAGCATTGATATCATCATTGTATTGAAGGCAACATTCTTCAAGATTTAAGGTACACTTGTCTTCCTCAACATTACATATATTTTCGCCATGCCATGTCCATACATCATAACTTGTGTCGATACCATTACAAAAAAGATAATCTTTAACCATTGTCATATCATGAACTTTCATATTCCCATATTTTATGCATGGACATTGTATAGAACTAGGGTCACCTAAATTTCTTTTAACATAAATCAAAAAAACTTCGACACCATTCTCGTATCTTTTTGTACGTCTATCAGCAGAGTACCATGACTTATCTAGTCTATTTAAATTCAAAAAATACTAGTAGTTAGTTAATTAAATCAACAAATATAATTAATTTTATCTAACAAACTAATTAAATTTATCAAACCACATATAATTAAAATTTTTGAAAGATGACAAGTAAATTAAAAAGATAAATAATAACTTAATGTGGTTCGGCTTCCTTTACTTTGTCATCAATCTTTTTGGACTTACTTTTCATGCCTGGTGAACCCACCATCTATGTTCCTAAAATGGAAAAGATATTATATTCAGAAACATATAAATTCTCTTCCAAACTCTTTCTAAAATCCCAGGATATGTCTCATCTAAATTAGTTGAATAATTATAGCAGCAATACTCATTAAAAGTGATAATGATCTCACCATGTTCATTTATTTCAACTATTATACTTGTGGCATTCTGGTATTATATGTGGATAATATGATTATTGATGTGGATGACCTAGATTGCATTACATTTCTAAAATCCCAGGATAAAGAAGTGGCCATGAATCTATAACTAGTAAGTAATTATGTTATTATCATGTCCTTAGAACAGAATATGAATCAGGTGTGGTTATGATTTAGGAAACAAGTATTCCACATCCTAAACAAAAATGCATGAATCAAGTTATGAGATCATTTTTCTATTTTTTTAATGCTCAATTTAAATGGTAAGGATTAATTGCATCTTAATTCAGACTTTTTTATTTAAAAAAATTAACAATCACCTTATTTTTTAAAAAAAGAAAAAAAATGGCCTGATGGGCTGGATCGAGCCCAAGCCCAGCCCATCCAGGCCAGCAGATCCCCTGTTTCGCAGCCCCTAGTTCGTTCACCCGAACGAGGGGAAGGTGCCGGCAGCCTTGGCTGCCGCCGCCTCTCCCGGGTGTGCCTATTCGGCTATCGACGATCGGCCTAATGCCGGCCAGTGGCGGCACCCCTTCCTATTTTTTTCTTTCCTTGCCTCTCTTCTTCTTCTTCTTCGTCTGCTCCTCCTTCCTGAGCGGCGGCACGACTGGCCTCCTCCGGCCGGTCGAACCCCATAGGACGTCGCACGAACATCGATGGGGGCTGCTGCCCATGGCCCAAGCCCGGCTAGCCGACGGGCACCGTCGGGTCCGAGCCAAACACGGAGCCGGTTCGGCTCTTGTAATAGATCGTCTGGTGGTGGCATGATCAGCCTCCTTTGGCCGATCGAACCATACCGAATGCTGCACAGACGCCAGTGGGGGCTGCCGCCCATGGCTCGGACCTGGCGAGCCGATGAGCACACTGCCGGGCCCGAGCCAAATTGGATCTAGTCGAGATGCAATCCGGCCCTTTCACGGCCTCTCTCCCTCTCCCTCTCGATCAATCTTTAGATTAAAAAAAAAGAAAGATTACCTGCAGTTGAATCAGCCTAGTGAATCAACCTAGTGAAGAGATAGCAAACAAACCCTAATCCTGTGTGGTGATGGAGTCTTTGTAAACCAAACTTTGATGGTGGTGGTGGTATAGTCTCCTCAATCTTAATCCTACTTGGTTGCCGATGGAGTCTCCGCAAACGAAACCCTAATATAGAACAAAACTACAGCGGGATATCGAGGGTTTCGTTTAAGAAAAAAAGAGGAAGCGAATTAGGAGGAGAAAAAAAGATAAATTTTTAGTTTTATATTAGACTACGTCTTAATTAGAAACGTAGTCTTTTACATTATAAAATAATATAAGACTACGTCTTAATTACAAACGTAATCTTTTTATATTATAAAATAATATAAGACTATGTCTTATTTAAAAACGTAGTCTTTTTATATTATCAGATAATATAAGACTACGTTTTATTTAAAAACGTAGTCTTTTAATTTGTAAAAAATTTTGAAAACGTAGTCTTAAACATTATACTACATTTTTTATGAAAAATGTAATCTTTTTCCTAAAATCTACTATAGTCTATTTAACTTTTTGTAGTAGCGTGAAACCATGCAATTCCTTCTACTTTGCTACTTGAGTATCTAGTATCATCTCCTCCTGTAAGCCTCCAAGTTTCCTTGGCTTTGGATTAGTCCGTCCTACTTTTGAGCCAAGTACTACCCTTTCTTCATCTGGTGGACCGGATCCAAGCTTGGGTGGGTCCACACCGAATGCTTTACACATATACTTCGATGTTGGTTCTTGCTATTATTCCACCTGATTTCCTAGAAGAGTCCATTTGTCAAGGCATGGTGGTTTGTGCCATAGCATTAGGAGTTATGTTTCTAATGGACCATGGGTATCTTGAAACTCTTTCAGATCAGAAGATGGAAAATGCCACATTTCCTACTTATGTACTATCTGTTTAGTGTATGTTAGTCCTCTTTAAGAGGAACCATGCACCAAGTGGAAGCCTCTTCACTCAAGACTGATGGGCTAATAAGGAGGCTTGAAGGTCTTCAATTTAAGGTTGAGAGGACCAAGGTAGCATCAGTGGTAGAGGTGAAGAGACCGAAGATGATGGATAAAAAGGTTGCAGTGAAACTGGGAAAGGTGGCAAGGCCTAAAGCAAGGGTGACCAAGGTAGAGGCCAAGATTGCTGAAACGAATGTAAGAGCATGGGCTACTGAAGCCAAGGTGGCAAAGACCCCTGCAAAGATGGTTTCAGCTGAGGTGCATCATCTCTTTGTTGAGAAGGACAGAGAAAAGGTGATGCAGGAGTTAACAAAGTTTATGATGATCCTAATAGATTGCACTGACAAAACTTACCCCCTAATGTTGTCAAGTATCATAATAGAAATTGTGACTAGGCATAGAGACCTTGACTTCTTATCTTTGAAGGCTACAAAGAAGGCCGAGGTAGTGGAGGCAATTGTGGATATGGTTTAATCTATTATTAAGGTTAGTATGGAGAAAAGCAATGCTCCTATGGTCGAAGCTACTACGATTATCGACTAGGCTATGGCTCTAGTCATTGAGATGGTTCTAACTATGATAAGGTTGTCGATGATGGTCGAAATGGGGTCACCAATAGTGGCCATCTCTCAGAAAGAGGAGAAAGAGCAAGAAGAGATCTCACATCATTTTAGGATGTATGGGATGACCTTCAGTCCCAGTTCCTCTTAAGATCCTTCGATCTTTATTATGTAGCCTTTTGCAAGCCTTTACTTTTTTTTTTTTTTTAGCTTTCTCCTTTTTTCTCTTTGTCTTCTTTTTGTTTGTAGATGCAAAACCTCCAAAAAGGTTTAATGAATCAAGTAACTTCTTCACTCAGCAGGATTTGCTTGGCTTTTTGGTTATGTGAATGATTAAACTATTTTATAGAGGAGCTTTGGGCACCTATTTCATAAAAGCTTCCCATGCTAGTGTGGCATCAAAGGTATTTCCTTGATGAGTTAGCAAGCCATTATTGTGTACGCATTGGATATTTTATGTGCAGGGGCCCAAAACATTTTCTTGTGGAAATAGTTTGTATTATCATTCTCTTTTTAAAATAAAGTTATCATTTGCCTCATGTACATCATAGACTGAATAGTATTCTAACTTTATTTTGTCTATTCTTGTTAAGGATGTTAATCTTACCTATACATCCAAATTCATGGCTTGTGAAGTTTTTTTTTTTAAATAGGAAAAATATGAAAAATATGAAGATTATGAAAATACATCATGACCATTTTAGATAATTTGATAAAACATTTTCATAAATATACCTCAAATAAAGCTTTTGATCAAAAGCTATAAATTGGATTTTTTTCTAGTATTTTTTTATTATTTTTAGATAAGTCAAACTTTTTAGCAAATAATCCAAACTTATCCGAAAACTCTTTCTACTTCCCAGATATGCCTTTTGGCCTTTAACAATAAGTACAAATAGGGCGACATCTGATGACTTCTATGCATTATATCAGCTTTGTATTCTATATCTACATTTGACTAAAGATTACCATAGTTGCCCCCAATATATGTTTTTATTGTTAATAGGTTATAAGTTAAATATTAAATGCTATGGTTGGATAGGTTATGTTTTACCATTTTCATTGCATGTTTTAAATGATATAGTTGCAAAACAAAGGGTTAAAATAGGTAAATCAAACCTACAACTAATACTTAGAATAATACTAAGAAAAATATATATATATATATATATATATATAATGACTTCAATTTAGGATGCTTATTTATTTTTGTATGTTTTATTAATATAACTCAACTCAACTCATCTAAGCCTTTCCCAACTACATAGGGTCGGCTACATGAATCTACTTCCTCCACTCTACTTTATTCAGGACTAAGTCGACATTCAAATTACAAATAGCTATATCTTTTTAATTATTTCTATCAATATTAGTTTAGGCCTACCTCTATCTCTATCCTTATCATGGATTGTTAAAAGATCACTCTTTCTAACTGAAGCATTTAAAGGTCTTCGTTGTATATGTCCAAACCACTGTAATCTATTTTCTCTCATTTTATCTTCAATTGGGCCTACTCCTATCATTTCTCTTATATGTTTATTTCTAATTTTATCTTTTAAAGTTTTATCATATTATTAAATGAAAAAGAACTATGCCCTTAAAGATTTTGCTTATAAAATTTGACAACTAAAAATTTAGATATATAATCTGCATGTGTTTCACTATGTACTAAATATTAGATGTTGTTGTGGGCAGATCCATGTACAAACCATGATCCAAGCCCATTTATAAGGTTTCCAAGGCATACATGCATTGCTATGAAATTAAGAGGGTAAGTTGTTATCAATGTAATTTAAAACTAATAAATATTTTAATTGAGCTTAATGTTAACAAATTAATTTATTTTTAAGAATATATTTAAGAATATATTTGCAGATATATGAAAGGAACTCAATCATTTAATAAGAAAAACTTTTGCAGACATCTCTGTCAAGCTTAAGCACATAGCTTAAATATTCTTTTATAATGACAATCAATTTTTAGTTTATTTTGATTGTTTTAAATCATATTTTTTGACACAGCATTTAATAGAATATTTTAAAAGAAAATATGTTACTATTGCTATCTACCCATGCCCTAAGTGGTTTTGAATATAAGCTCATCCACTCTATTGTTTCTTATTTATACATATATTTTTACATTTAATTATATGAATCCATTTCGTCACATATACGAATGATTTCTTTATAGTGATAGGGAACAAATTAACCATAACATTCTTATTTGTTGTTCTATTCTCTTGCTATAGAGTCTTTGGATATCCTGTGCATGACCACAAACTTTGATGACCTTTGAAATTAACGATGATTTGCAATCAAATACTGAGAGCACAAACATTTGATTACTAAATATTCAGACCTAATAAGTATATATTAGCTTTTTATATTTGTTATTAAGTATTTAAAATACTTTTTAATTTTTTTAAAATATAATCTTAGATTAATAAGTAGAGTGGAATATCATAGACAGGAAGATTAATTCTTAAGAGACCCTTGTAGAGCCGTTTGCTTGATTTTCTTTCAAATATATATTTATATGTAGAATTTGAAGAAGATTAGTCTTAAATATTTGCTCAGTTTCCTTCCAATATCTCAAAAATATATATTAAAAAATAAAAAATTAAATAATATATATTCCTGATAAACTATTAATTCGAAGATTAATTAATTTGAATGTATTTATTAGCATATTTGTTTCAATATGTACTTTTAAAATAGTATGACTATAGTCATGCAATCCCCATTTTTCATTCATGAATTTTAGATTACTTAAAAGGTAATTAGGCTTTTAATTGTTAAATAATATATTTGCATTCTAGAACAACAAGAGCTTCTCACATTTAGCGTCTAAATCCAACACAGAATATTTTGAATTGATTCCACTTTAGGGCGATAAATGATGTCAATGAATTATAAATAGATTATATTAATTTAAGAGTATCAACAAAAGCTTAACTTATTTATTAATCGTATAAAAAATCTAGACCCAAATATGATTTGTGTTACTTGACACAACCCATACAATCCATTTGATAGTTAGGTCATGTTGGGATTAATATAAATGCATGATCTATTTTCTACTCATGTAATCTAAAATCATATTTCACTCTAATCTGTATAGCTTATGTCACTTATCTAATACTAATTCAATCATAAAAGAATTATATATCCATAATTATAACTAAATCATAAACAAAAACTTTCCATTCAAAAAAAAAAGAGAGGATCAAATTGAGATTGGTTGTGACACATTTGAGAGAAAATTAGAGATATAGGGTTAGGGTTGTAACTTGTGAAAATACATCTATCTAGCACAACTTAAATTATACACCGATCTATTTTCATTCATTGGATCTTGCATGATGACAAAATAATAATTTTGGTAGCTAAAAATTAAAGGATAAAATTAAGTTAGATAAGTTAAATAGGCCTAGCAGATCTTATTTCTTAATCAGATTAATTGCAAGTCAATTGTGAATTAGTCGATCAACTTGAGATATAACTTATTTATTAATCATATTTAATAAATCAATCCAATTTCGATCCGAACCTATAATCTAAGATACATATCCAATTGGATGCTTTGGGATTTCTTTAAGAATTAGTAGATTACCATGGCACCTTTATTCACAACAAGCCACAGAGAGTGAAGATGCATGAGAGAAATTATTTTTTGGCGAATCAGAAAGAATAATATTTAGGCTATTCTTTGGCAAATCATGAGGAAAGAATAATATTTAGGAGGAATATATAAAGTAAAGTTGTGAAATGTTCTCTCTCTTAAAAGAAAATTATATTCTCTTCTTGGATGTGACAGTAAAATAACTGGAAGAAACACGAATAAATCACAGCATAATATCCAACTTAAGGGTCCACTGGCGATTTCAAATTAAGAGCTGTTAGCCCACTTAAAACCACCAAAAATAATCAATTTTTGGTAACGGTTTTCATAATTGAGTCTCCTTTCCCTTCTCTCGGGAAGACAAAAATTGGGTCCATTTTATGTACTCAAAATGAATTCAAATAAAATCAAGTTTGGTCTCCTTTTGCTTCCTGACTTTCATTGAATAATTTGGACAGGTTATTTGTAGTAAAGGTCAAGAAGAAAAGAAAAGGGTGGCCAATATAAGAAGTAATGAGGGATAAAATGAGGATGAAGGCAGCAGATCCTCTATAACCCAAGTTGTTTATTAGTTGTCTTTGATGCAGGCCAAGTTGTGCATCCAAAAGAAGTCTGCCATGTAGACTAGTTATAGAATTTCCTACAACTGGAGTTATAAAAAGATTGTTGATCGATACATGGCTGGTTAGCTTGTGGCCTACATAAGATGTATTCTAATTTCAACCTGATTATAAGCAAGATAGTTTTGATTGAAATTTTTGATGCAATTTATGCATGACTTGGCCTCGCACACAGCCGCATCTCCTAGGACCATACATTAGAATAAAGTTATAGAAATTCTTGGATTTTCCCAATGCATAACCAATCTCTGGACTAAATATCTAACAGCATAGGCTGTTACAAAAAATAAAAAGCAAGGGTCAAACAATAAGTAGAAAATATTTATATAAACAAATTAAACTAGTTAGCAAACTTTGATTAGGGTGGCTTAAAGAATATGTACACCTAGCATATATTATAAATATGTAGATAAGATTCTCTCTTCCTTCTTTGTGAAGAAAGATGAGAATCTCTGTTCGTCAACCATCCCAATAAATTGCTTGCAAGAAAACTTGCATGATTTCAAACAGTATATTTTTTTGCATACCGAATCAACATACATATCATAATACTAAACACACTCATCTCGACATATCACCAAGTCATCATGGAATGGAACTCATGGTAGTCGAGCACACCATTCCCATCGATATCATAAGCCCTTATCATGGCAGCGCACTCCTCATGAGACCTCACGTCCCCTAAGCGGCTCAACACCCTCTGCAGCCCCTTTGGTGTGATGCAGCCTGAACCCTTCTCCACCTCAAACATCTCGAACGCCCTCCTCAGATCCTCGTGCCCTCCATCGCCATCGCTCTCCATCAGCCTCGCAAAATCCCCGTAGTCCATCAGGCCGTCTCCATCCGAGTCAAGGCCCTTGATCGCCCTCTCGGCCTCCTCCAAAGTCATCTCCTCCCCAGCCGATGCAAAGAAGGACCTTAGCTCGTCGCTCGATATCTTGCCGTCGCCGTTTCCGTCGAAGCGGTGGAACGCTTCGCGAAAGTCTTCGGCCTGCCGACTAGTAGAGCTATTATGGGGAGACGTAGGAGAGGTTGGCGAGCTGGGCTTGGAGCGGCGACGGCGGTGGAGGGTTAGCCTGAAGGTGTTGCCAGAGAACCACTTGGACGGCTTAGAGAGGGTAGAACCAGTAGCCTGCATATTGTTAGGTTAAAGAAGGGAAATGAGAATCGTAGATATAGGAAGAGATGCTTGAGCTTGAACATTTATAGAGAGATGATGAGTTTGGCTTGGGGAGGGCTGTGAAGAAGGTGGGCAGGGGTGACGTAGACATTGAAGGAAGGAAGGCGCATGGGAGCTTCCTCCGGCTACTTTATGTATGTGAGTGGTCAGGCAAAATTGATGGGATAGGATCAGTTTTATGGGCCAATGAAAGGCCACTTGGGTCAATAATTGAGTCCCAAGTCGCATAAAAAACAAATGGCACATGAAAAAGTCTTGTTGCTTATGGTGCGGTACAGTAAGTACGTATCAATTTTAATAATTAGTACATTGTATACATATGCATGTTAAAAATAAAATTATTTTTTTTACTTTGACATACGCAGTATGTGCTAATCATCGAATATGGTACAGCTCTTGCTGCACCGTATGGCACAAAGAATGCTTCTGTTCGAGGCTCACCATGGAGATGGTTAAAAGGAGTGATCCACTAAATTAATCTAACGTTCAAACTGCTCACTGTAGAGATGGCTAAAAGGAGTGATTTACGCGATTAATCTATCATTTCAAACCAACCTACTAGCTTAATTAATTTATTATTGGATTGAAATCCTAGGGCTTTAAAAACTCCAATGTCAATTAATTGATAGTAAATAAACTTGAGTTTTAAATTATTTAAACAATTTTTTTCATCCAATATGAGATTATTTTGAGGTATTATAATCTTCTTCCCTTATTATATGACTCATTGTTGTATGTTACAAACTAGTTAAAATCTACCCTCAAGCATGGTTAGGGTTGTTGATATTATAGGGATGGCTTTATACCATAGTGGGACAATCTATCATTATTCATGGGTAGTCTTTTTTTTTCCTTATCTATCAACTTTCATATACTCGAATTAGCTTTGATACCATTTGTAACACTCCAAACCCACCTGCTGACTCAATTCATCTGTTATTAGATAGAAACCATGTGGCCTAAAAAACTCGAGTGCAAGTTAATTGATAATACATGAACTTGAGTTATAAGCTTTTCAAACTTTTTTTCCTATCCGATATGCAGGATCATTGGTGTGGGTCTATTTTGAGACTTTGATTACATTTTGCAATGCTCCAAGCCCATCTGTTGATCCAATTAACCTCGAGTCTATATGGCTTAAAAAACTCGAATGCATGTTACTTAGCAACAAATGAATTTGAGTTATAAGCTCTTTAGACTTTTTTACCAATCCGATGTATGATTATTTTAGGGTATTATAATATTTCCCCTTATTATACAATGTTCTCATCGCACGTTAGCTAAGATATTCCTTGAGTTGTTGGTGCTACAAGGGTGGTGGCTTTATGCCATGGTGGAACTCTCTACTACCATTTCATAGATAGCCCTTTTCTTCTTGCTCATCAACTTTTATACATTCAAATCAGCTTTGATACCATTGTAATACCTAAGCCTAACTGGTGGTACAATTAATGTGCTAACGGGTCAGATCTATATGGCCTTAAAAAACTCGAGTAAAGTTAATTGGTGTAGCTTGAGTTTATAACTCTTCGTAATTAGTAGTAAGTGAGCTTGGGTTATAATTCTTCAAACCATTCTTTTTTCATCCGATGTGGGACTATTTATGCATGGACGGTATCACAATCTTTCCTCCTTAATTAGGGAAGGAGGTTGTAATACCCCAAAGTAATCCTACATCAAATGAAAAAAAGCTTGAAGAGCTTATAATTTAAGTTCATCTACTACCAATTAACTTGCACTCAAGTTTTCAAGGTTTACATGAACTTGGCTCAGTAATAGATTAATTGGACTAGCAAATGGCTTGCATTCCACTTGAGTGTGCAAAAGTTGAAAGGCAAGGAGAAAAGGGATACTTATGAGACAATGGTAAAGAGTCTCGCTATGGTATATAGTCATCCCTAAAATATCAATGATAATCCTACTCGAAATAGATTTTGGTTAGCTTGTAACATGTAATGAGGATATCACCTGATAAAAAGGAAAGATTACAATATCCCAAAATAGTCTCATATCGGATAGAAAAGAAAAGTTTGAAGAGTTATAACTCAAGTTCACTTGCTACTAATTAACTCAGAGTTGTTAAGGCTATATGGTTTTAGTTCACTGACATATTAATTGGGCCACCAGATAGGTTTGAGACGTTAGAACTAGCACGAAGGATGTGCATAGATAGAGTCAAATCAGTTTTAAAATATTTTTTTATCCAAATTAATTTAAATTAGTTTTTTAAAATATAAATCAAAATTGAACTAATTGTTTCAGTAAATCAAATCAAATCAAACCAAAAAATTGATTTATTAGTTTATTTGTACTTGCATTAAATAAGCATGAGATAGGGTTTTATAGTAAACTTTATGTACTCAAATGATAGCTCAGTCATTTACAATTGAAAAGAGTATAGCTTTCGTATAGCTTAATTATTCACATGTCTTTAGTACCTTAATTTTAACGATAGTACAAGCAAAAGTCTATATAATATATTCACATGGTTTGATTTAGTTTATATCAATTTTTTGAAAAAATTAAAATGAAGCTGGTCTAACTTTTTGCATTTCAAGATTTTTTAAATCAATATTAAATTCAAGGAAATAAAATGGGGATTCAAATCGAACTGAAGTCATAGCCCCCTTGAGCCCACATCCATAAAGTGATTGAAGCTACCAAGAGTTTTGTTTAAGCTTTCATAATCTGGGACATGCACTACCGGTTGGAATTTTCCACAACTTTTTATAATTGAATTCCTTTTAGATGCAATATTGTCAATTTAATTGCAGTGCAAGGCCCAACTTGAAGCAATTGGGACTTCAAGATTTATCTTTCTTTCTTTTTTTTTCTGCATATGAATGACCACATTAATTTAGGCTAAGTCGAACCCGATATATCTGAATACAAAATTTAGGTAAGAACAGGAGGATAAGGATCTTTTGGCATTCATGTCCAAAATTCAAAATGATAGGCCACCTTCGCAGCGATCCAATCAGTCGCAGAGTTGACTTCCCGATAGATATGCTGAATCTAAGCGTTAAGAACTCCCTAGAGCATAGAGCGAATGTCGTAAATCAAAGGGTTGGTTGGCAAACTATCAGTTGAGACCTGTCGAATCCAGCGGATAACAGTAATAGAATCTTCCTCAATAATAATACAATGGGCACTTAGACTACGAATGGCACAGAAAATACCAGCTCCCGCAGCAGACAGTTCAGCAAGAGGGATCGATGAGTCCAGAAGGCTGAATCCATCAGCGGCCAATAATGAACCATTCGTCTCTCGAATCACAAAAGCTAAACCCACAGATCTACCACGAACACTCCCATTAAAGTTAATTTTGATAAACCCTAGAGGTGAGGGCTCTCAAAAAATAAAATTCGTTCGTCGGTGCGCTGCTAAGGTAGTATAGAAGCTCCAGAGACTAGGGCTAATAGAATCAATAACTGAGTGATGAAAAGTGAACTTCTCGAATAATGAGGCTGTCCTAATAATTTTGTGGAACGAAACCATCTCATCAGAGAATATAAGTTGATTCTGAAATAATTAAATATGATAAGTTATATAAGCTCTCATGGCATTTTTATGGTAGAAGCCCCTTTGCCAATCTTGATCAAATCCAGAAAGGATGTGCAGTAAAAAAAAAAAAAAACCATCGTTCAGGGCCTATCAACTTTAAGATTTATCTTTAATGATTGGTGATGCTCATAAATTACGTTGCAAGTCATCATGGGCTGCATGAAGATCTCGAAATCCACTGTGCTGCGAAATGAGGGTGCACCCCTATATAATAAAACAATGCCTGCTGTACCCTCTGACAGAATATATAGCGATAATTGCATGGATGAAAGGTGGTCCACAAGAGAGACTTTTTACGGGCATGTGATTTATGGCTATCTTTCTTTCTCGGTTTTATTCTTATTGTTTCATTTATTATATTATGTCTATTATGATCATAATAACTCTAATTAATGAGAAGTAAAATTATTATTACATTATTGATTGTTCATATCGATGATTAGATCACGCCCAATCCAAATACTCTGCTAGCCAGCTGGCTAGACATCCAAGCGACGAAGCCAAATCATCTCTAACAAAGTAGGATCGCCCTGACAACCCAAATCATCTTAATACTTCAGCCATCCGAATCGAGCCATCCCTCGGTAACCCGAGCTATCCTCATACTTCAGCCATCCGAATCGAGCCATCCCTCGGTAACCCGAGCTATCCTCATACTTCAGCCATCCGAGCCAAGCCATCCTTCGATAACCCGAGCTATCCTCGTACCACGGCCACCCGAGCCGACTATACCTTGGCCACTCGAGCCGATCCGTTCTATACCTCGAAAAACCAGGTTATTCCTCATTCAGGCCAAACCACGGCATTCAAAATACCTTTATGGAATCCGGCGCGAGAGAGTTCGAATCCACTATAGCTGAATAAGACTCCAGGTAGCGAATCATACCCAGAAGTGGCCTAGGACCTGCAAGAGTGGTCTAGGTCTGTGTGATCATTGAACCTCAAGGCATCAACCAGCTCTCCCAGCCGTCGATCCTCTAATTGACAAGATACTGACCCTACTGACCTCATAACAAACTTGATTCGAATCCTAACAGCTTTCAGACCCCATACAGGGCACGTCCAAGGAATCAGGTGATCGCCTATAAATACCACATCCCTCCAACCTCTCAGGTATGCCCATTTTGTACACTGTTCTTACACATACTTTCATACTCCATTAGAGCTCTCGCAAGAGCCCTGGAGGAACATTTTCCTCTATGAGAGTCTTCTCCTCACATCTACTTGATGTGAATCTCCACTGACTTGGGTGTCGGAGGGTCCCCCGCAGAGGGCAACCCCCACAATACCCTCTGCATGTGGACTGTCTTGCAGGTTCCACCCCGAGGCAACGAGATCGGCGTCCGGATCAGGAGCCGGAAGCGCACCCGAGTCGGAGAACGAATTTCCGCGGCAACAGATTGGCGCTAGAGGAAGGGCCTCAAGTCCCATAAACTTGTGATCCAGGAGATAAGACTCAAAAACCAGAGCAAAGCATCCTCTAATGGCCAATCGGAAGAGAGCTACATCTGAAGCTCAAGACCAGGCCGCCTCTCAAAGGCCTGATCCGATTAGCAGTGTAGTACCTCTGCTACCACGGCCAGCTGAAACTCCTTCACCGCCGGCAACGGCGGTAACCCTGGACCAGTTTTCCACTCTGGTTCAGCAGGTCTAAGCATTGACCCAGTTGGTCCAAGGGTTCCAAGCGATCCCTGGAATGGCTCTCCCTACCTCTCAGCCTTATGAGGAGGCCACTGCCCCTGCCTCGCCAGCGATCTCTTCTTCCGATCCGCTGGAGGCGGCGGATCGCAGTCACCAGCCTGCAAAAGCGAAGCCGGCGTTGTAGTAAGCTGGAGGAAAGAGCCCGCTCAGATCCAGGCGGGTTTGCTCCCTCTCCCCGGTGTCCTCCCAGGATTCGACACTGCTGCAATCTTCTTCCCATCCGATCCCTCATACCACTCTGGATGAAGGGATCAGACAGCAGATGCAGGAGATGCGAGAAGAGTGGCATCGGGAGTTGGACGCCGCCAGGCAAGCTCCTCCATCTCAACCGAAAGTGGAGCAAGGCATCCCCTTCTCCGAGAGGATTATGAGGGAAGTGATTCCCCCTCATGTCAAGCTTCCTACTATCAAGCCATATCATGGATCCACCAATCCCGACGACCACCTCAGCAGCTTAAGATCCATCATGATGTTCCATGGGGCATCAGATGCGATCCTGTGTAGAGCTTTCCCCTCCACTTTAAGGGGATCTACCCGAACCTGGTTCAACAGCTTAAAACCAGGTTCTATTGATTCTTTTGACAAGCTGAGCTGTCTGCTCATTAGCTAGTTCATCAGCAGCCATCGCCAGCAACGGAGATCCGACTCCCTCTCCGAGATCAAGCAAAGAGAGGGGGAGTCGCTGAAGAGTTACCTCGGCCGCTTCAACACGGCCCTTCTAAAAGTCGACCATCTCAACCACGAGGTGGCCATGCCCGCCCTGATAGGAGGAGTGTCCAAGGAGGGAGACTTCTACCTAACTCTGGAGGTTAACTACCCAAAGAGCCTTTCGGACATGATGTCCCTGGCGGACAAGTACACCAGGGTGAAGGAATCAAGGAGGTTTGCTCGAACCGAGCAGCTGAAGAAGAAAGAGGCAAAGGGCTCGGACAGGCAGCGGACCCACTGTCGCGCTAGCCCGCCTCGCCACCGCAGAGCTCCTCCACCGCCACCTCAAGACCGAACTTGGAGTCCGACCCGAAGGTTCGACCGCTATACTCCACTTACCGCACGGAGGGCGCAGATCCTGATGGAGATCGAGCGTTAACTTCCTCGATCCCCTCCTCATCGAGGCAACGGAGCGCGGAGGGACCCGACCAAGTACTATCACTTTCATCGGGACTACGGGCATGATACCGAGGACTGTTGGCAGCTCAAAAATGAGATTGAGCGATTGATCCGGCAAGGTAGACTGAACCGGTTCAGGGCCCCCCTGAGCCGATTAATGAAGAGAATCGCCAACCTGAACCTTGCCAACTCCCACTGCCAAATCCTCCAGGTATCGGCAACGTCAATGTGATAACGGCGGCCAGATCCCCATCTTCTTGGCCAGGCGAGGAGGAGAACCCGCCGAAGAAAGCTCGGGTCGATGAGCTCACCTTTTCTGATGAAAACCTTGGGGAGGTACAGTACCCAATGATGATGCTCTTGTTGTATCTTTAAATATGAACAATTATGATGTACACCAGATTTTGGTTGATAGTGGAAGTTCTGTTAATGTTCTTTATTTTGATGCCTTTGTGAGGTTAAAATTCTGGGTAGAAAGCCTCCGACCGATGAGTCCACTCTGGTGGGCTTCATGGGTGACTCCATAATCCCTGAAGGAGTCATCACTCTGTCAATCCGAGATGGCACCTGGCCCCGTGTGGCTACCGTGTTCACGGATTTCTCGTAACCAAGCTCAGATCTCCCTACAACGCCATCCTCGATAGACCGGGGCAAATATCTCTCAAAGCCATCATTTTCATTCCCCATCTCGCCATGAAATTTCCCACTGAATGGGAAGTGGGAGTTGTTCGAGGAAGTCAGATTATAGCTCGGCATTGCTTGTTGCTGACCTCCAATCCAGAAAGCCCGAGGTGGACGGGCTGGATGCTCGGGAAGATCTCACCGAGCAGCGAGGAGAGCCGGCCGAAGAACTGGAGGAGGTACCACTCGACGAGGCTCGGCCCGACAGAACTATAAAGGTCGGGTTACAACTAGAAGGGGAGCTTCAGCAAAAGTTAATTTCTTTGGAGGAATGCTGATGTCTTCTCCTGGTCCGCATCAAACATGCTCGGAATCAGCCCATATGTCCTGTTCATCGCCTCAGCATGGACGAAACATTTCGGCTGATCAAACAGAAGAAAAGGAGCTTCGCCCCAAAACGCCAAATAGCCATCAAAGAAGAGGTGGATAAGCTCATCAAATCCAAGTTTATCCGGAAAGTTAGTTACCCCAACTGGCTGGCAAACGTGGTTATGGTGAAGAAGTCGAATGGCAAATAGAAGATCTGCATCGACTTCACTGACCTCAATAGGGCCTGTCCAAAAGATAGCTTCCCTCTTCCGCAGATCGACCAGCTCGTGGATTCAACTTCAAGCCATCAAATGCTAACTTTTATGGATGCCTATTCGGGCTACAACTAGATCCGAATGGCACCCGAAGACGAGGAGAAAACCGCTTCATCACCGATCGAGGTATTTATTGCTACCGAGTTATGCCCTTTGGTTTGAAAAATGCATGTGCCACCTACCAAAGGCTGGTCAACAAAGTCTTCAAGGAGCAAATCGGCCGGAACATGGTGGTGTATGTTGATGATATGCTGGTAAAAAGCAAGGAGGCATCCCAGCACATCGAGGACCTTACGGAGAGCTTCGCTGCACTTCGAAAATATCAGATGAAGCT
This sequence comes from Calamus simplicifolius, assembly GCA_900491605.1. Classification (NCBI taxonomy): domain Eukaryota; kingdom Viridiplantae; phylum Streptophyta; class Magnoliopsida; order Arecales; family Arecaceae; genus Calamus; species Calamus simplicifolius. Next base: position 543,679 of record UESW01004095.1, on the reverse strand, counting down.
CAATCCTATCAAATGCGCCTTCGGAGTCAATTCTGGGAAATTCCTCGGCTTCATGGTTTCCCAGCGGGGCATCGAGCCAAACCCTCAGAAGATCCAAGCCCTGCAACAAATGGCCCCGCCTGGGTCAGTAAAGGACATGCAACGCCTCACAGGGAGAGTAGCAGCCCTCAGCCACTTCATTGCTCGGTCGGCCGAGAAGTGCCTTCCCTTCTTTAAAGTTCTTCGGTCGGCCAAAAACTTTCAGTGGACCCCAGATTGCCAAAAGTCCTTCGAAGACCTCAAGAAATACCTCGGCTCGCCACCTCTCCTTAGTAGCCCGAAGCCCGGGGAAGTGCTGAATCTATACCTGGCGGTCTCTGAAAATGTTGTTGGCTCGGTGCTAACCAGAGAGGAGAACAGAGTCCAAAGACCTATCTATTATGTCAGCAAACTACTCAAAGACGCTGAAACGAGGTACACTCGGGTCGAGAAGATGATCCTAGCTCTGGTAACATCGGTCCAAAAGTTGCGGCCATACTTTTAGGTGCATACCATCATTGTCCTGACCAACAACCTCTCAAGGCAATTATCCACCGTCCAGAAGCATCGGGGAGAATGACCAAATGGGCTATCGAGCTGAGCAAGCATGACATTCAATATCAGCCTCGTCTGGCCATTAAAGCTCAAGTTTTAGCGGACTTCATCCTCGAATGCACTATTCCCGAAGATGGCTCTATCTCAGATTCACCTGGACAACCAAAGCCCAGCGCCCCATGGTTGCTCCACACCGATGGTCCTCCAGCACGGATGGCTCTGGTGCTGGGCTGGTCCTCACCAGTCCAAAAGGCTCGACCTTTGAATATGGCATTCGCTTCTCCTTTCCGGCCTCAAATAATGAGGCAGAGTATGAAGCCTTACTCTCCGGACTCCGAATCGCCCGTGAGCTTAAAGTCAAGAAACTGGTTGCCTACACTGACTCCCAATTGGTGGCCGGCCAGGTGCAGGAAGAATTCGAGGCTCGAGAGCCGAATATGATTCGATATCTCCAAAAGGTGCGCGATCTATCTTCCTATTTCAATGAATTTAAAATTATCCAGATCCCAAAGGCTAAAAATGCGCACGTCGACCTACTGTCCCGCCTGGCAACTACAGAGTCGATGGATCTCGAATGAAAATTCCACCTAGAGGTCCTAAAGAAGTCCAGCATCGTCGATGTTGATCACGTGATGCAGGTTGACACCGAACCATCCTAGATGGACCTCCTACACCGGTACCTCAAAGAAGGATTGCTGCCCACCAATAGAAAGAAAGCAAGGAAGTTGAAATTACAATCCTCTCATTATGTTCTGATTAATGATCGGCTATATAAGCGATCCTTCTCCATGCCATTGCTCAAATGCCTCCGTCCATCAAAAGCCGATTACGCTCTTCGGGAGGTTCATAAAGGCATCTGTGGCAATCACCTCGGCAGCTGCGCCATGTGCCATAAAGTGCTACGCCAAGGATATTACTGGCCGACGATGCAGAAAGATGCTGATGACCTTGTTCGAGCATGTGATGCGTGTCAGTGACACTCAAATATTCAGAGGCTCCCCTCTGCTCACCTGACTTCCTTCTCATCCCCCTGGCCCTTCGCCAAGTAGGGAATGGATATACTTGGCCCTTTCCCCCTCGCAATGGGGCAAAGGAAGTTCCTGTTTGTTGCAATTGATTATTTCACTAAGTGGGTCGAAGCCGAAGCAGTCACCCAGATAACCGACGCTCGGGCTAAGGACTTCATGTGGAGGTCCATCATCTGCCACTTCGGTCTTCCCTACACCATCATCACTGACAACAGGAAGCAATTTGATAATCCGAAGTTTCGGGAGTTCTGCGAGGATCATGGCATTCTTCATCGCTTGACATCGGTCAGACATCCGCAAGCTAATGGAGAGGCCGAGGTAACAAATCGAACTCTATTGTAGGGAATTAAAGCTCGGCTCAACCAAGCGCGAGGCAGGTGGGCGGAGGAGCTCCACCATGTGCTGTGGTCGTACCAAACAACTGAAAGGGTTCCCATGGGCTAGACTCCATTCAAGATGGCCTTCAGCACTAAAGTTGTTATCCCCGTGGAAGTTGGGCTCCCCTCCCCTCGCACCGAAGGCTACTCGGAAGAATTCAATGATGAACAACTCTGAACCAATCTTGACCTGATAGAAGAAGTCAGGGAGAAAGCCCAAATCCGGATGGTGTCTTACCAACAAAGAGTTGCCCGCTACCATTCAACCAGAGTCAAAGGAAATTTTTTCTCCCCAGGTGATCTGGTACTTTGGAAGGCATCCGTCTCAAAGCCATTGGAGTAAGGAAAGTTGTCTCCTAATTGGGATAGTCCTTACCAAATCACAGAGGTAATCAAGCCCGGCACCTATAAGCTCCAAGATCTAAATGAAAAATCTATTCCACGGACGTGGAACTCGGATAATCTCCGCATCTATCATCAGTGAGAGTATGTCCTCCCTGAACTTACCTTGTCCATTAAGTTAAATCTTCAAAGATTCAAAAAAAAATTCTATTTTTATTGCTTTCTTTGATGGCTATAATGAGAGATAGGTTTATAAATCCTTGGCTGAGCCGAGCGATCTCGGACCTTGGCCGCGCCAAGTAAAATATATCCCAGCTGGGCTGCGAGGACTCCGTACCTTGGTAGTGCCAAGTAAAATATAATCTTTATAAATCCTCGACTGGGCCGAGCAATCTCCGGACCTTGGCCGCGCCAAGTAAAATATATCCCAGCTAGGCTGGGAGGACTCCGTACCTTGGCAGCGCCAAGTAAAATATAATCTTTATAAATCCTCGACCGGGCCGAGCGATCTCCGGACCTTGGCCACGCCAAGTAAAATATATCCCAGCTGGGCTGGGAGGACTCCGTACCTTGGCAGCGCCAAGTAAAATATAATCTTTATAAATCCTCGGCTGGGCCGGGCGATCTTCGGACCTTGGCCGCACCAAGTAAAATATATCCCAGCTGGGTTGAAAGGACTCCGTACCTTGGCAGTGCCAAGTAAAATATAATCTTTATAAATCCTCGGCCGGGCCGAGTGATCTTCGGACCTTGGCCGCGCCAAGTAAAATATATTCCAGCCGGGCTGGGAGGACTCCGTACCTTAGCAGCGCCAAGTAAAATATAATCTTGAAGCCTCGGACAAACCGAGTGTTATATTATTTGAAGCCTCGGACAAACCGAGTGATATGTTATATGAAGCCTCGGCCAAACTGAGTGACATGTTATCTGAAGCCTCGGCAAACTGAGTGATATATTCTCTGAAGCCTCGGCCAAACCAAGTGATATGTTATCGAAGCCTCGGCAAAACCGAGTGATATTCTCTTAATCCTCGGCCAAACCGAGTGATACATTATCTGAAGTCTCGGCCAAACCAAGTGATATATTATCTGAAGCCTCGGTCAAACCGAGTGATATATTTCTGGAAGCCTTGGCTTAAATGAGTAATTTCTCAAACACTCTGATGCAACTAAGACGTCCTATTATGCTTCGGCAGAGATTAGTAACCTTCTCCCCATTTATCAGCAAGATTACGCAAGTTATTTCTTTTCAAGAAATACGTACTTTGTTCCTTAAATATGACCATGCTTGTTGCATAACTCCACAGGGCCGCCCAGGCCTTTCTCTGACCTACACAGAGATAAACATTTCCCTCACAAGGGACTAAATGACACATTGGTAAAAACAAAGTAGCAAAACGCTGCTAAACTTACAGATTATGCTACGGACTAAAAAGTATAAAATGATAGTAGCAACTCTCGACACAATCACATCAGAAAAAGAAACAGATGTCACAAAAAGAAAGGGTAGAAACTTTCTTTATTAATATGAAAGAATTATAACCTCTTGAGAGGCATTACAAGTGCATCATAGCATAGGAAATACAAATAAGATAAAAGCTCGGCTGAGCAGCTTTAATCGATAACGATGTCTTTACATCCGATCCCAAAAATTAGAAAAACTAGACAAGCTCCGTTGAGCCACTGGATAAGGCCAAAGAACAAAGTAGGCCATCCACGAATCCATCGGATGAACACGTGGAGGGATCATAACCGGGCCAAGGGCTCGTGGATGCTTATGCCAATGAGGCATCCCCCAAAATGGGGTGCTGGACTGCTAGACACTGCCCGACAGTAAACGGCAGAGAACCAGCAGTCCAACATCGCCCTACTCCCTCTTCACGTGGGAAGAAGATTCCTCAGGCGAATGGGCTGAGAAATTCAAATTGGGAGGGGAGGCGAAGTTCATGTAATCACGGGGGATGCACATGCTCTGCACTTCCTGTGGTCCTCATGGCAAGTGACAAAGGATACACAAGAAGCATATACGTGTGCTTCCCATATGACCTCTGTGGGTCTCCCGTGCGCTCACCATATAACCTCCAAGAATTCCTTCCTTGAGAACTATCTGCTCTTCAACAGCTTCTTCATCACCCCAGCTATTCGAGGTGAACCAACTTGCAAAAGGAAAGTTCAGTCTTTCCACTCTCAACCTCAATGAAACAGACGCCATAAAAGCCCTCACAACTTACAGAAAGAGAAGGTCTTGGGAGATGGCCTAAAACGGCCCGCTCTTCCCATTTTATAGGCAAGAAAGCCAAGGGCAGCCATTAAAGCAAGAAGCCCTGGAATTCGAAATGCCCCGGCCACGCTACCACGTGGTGGTTCAGGATAAAAGGGCGCTCTCCAAAGCGCGCCGAACGCATTTCCTATGCCATGACGCATGACAAAAGATTTCCCTCTGATCTCGAATCAAGAGCCTTAAATGCAGGAAATTGTTCGTCGGTCCTTGAGATACGGGCAGGCCTGGGAAATCTCCTTGTGAAAACGATATCATCCAATGGCGATCGAATGCTTATCGCGTACGTTAAAAAGACCCATGTTGGAAAAGGCCAACTAGATAAATGCCTTACGCAAAAATAAAGCGTCCTTCGGCAAATTAAAAATCCGTCTCATCTGTTCGGGCGGGAAACAAGACAATTTCTTATAGACCAGGCTATCTGCCAAATCTCAGCCCCAGTCAAAGTACTCGCGTAGTCTTTGGTCGTATTGCGCCGAACCATTTTATGCCTCGGCCGAACGAGCCAATCTCTTACTTTGGATAGACTGAACTATCCGCCTAGCCTCGGCCTCGATCGGGACGTTTCCCAAGGTTCTAGCCGAGCTATTCTCTGCTTCGGCGCACTGAACCATCTGCTAGGCCTCGGCCTCGATCGAGACATTTCCTTAAGTTCAAACCGAGCTAGCCCTCGTCAGCAAAGCAAATCGGTTCAACTTCGAATAAACAGGATATACAATCTGGAAAGGAATACAAATTGATTCGTTTGCCGTCTGGAAAAATCCGCAACAAAAAGATCGTCCGAAAAAGACAAGCAAGTGGAGACGAAAGATCCATTCATTAAAAGTTTTGGCCAGATTACAAATCTGAGAAGCAAAAATTCACAAACAACCCTTAAGAATCTGGGTTCGGATCGGTCCCAGGAGCCTCCTCGGTGACATCCAGGAGGACTTGACTTGCTTCACCCACTTCAAACTTTGTTGGTTCCTCGGCAGCAAGCTGAGAGCATTCTTCGGGAGTCACGGCCTCATTAGGGCCCAGGATAGCGTCAAGATCGACGTCTGAAATATCCTCATACTCAGCTTCTTCGGCCCCCGAGGTACAGGCACCAAAATGTTCGGCATCCAAAAAAGATAAATCCCATTCAGGATGCGCCTGAGAGATCTTTGCTCGAGTCTCCTCCTCGCCAAACCTAAATGCATCGGCACAAGCCTCTCTACGCTCCTCGAAAAATTGGGCAGAACTCTTGTACTCCTCCACAGCCGAAGCAATTCGGTTATTGGCTTCAGTTAACTGGCCCCCGAGATCGATGTTCATCTAATGACTCGCAAACAATTCCACCCTTAGAGCTTTAAATTGCTCCTGCACCTCAAACTTGATTTTGCCCATCTATAAAAACACCAGAACATTCGAGCCCACGGACAAAAGAAAAGTACCGAAAGCAAATAAACAGGAAGACACTATACCTCTTCCTCCCGCCGAGCCTTTTCATTGCTCAGCTCCTGAACCCTTTCCAAGGCCTTCAGTTTGGCCGATTTATTTTGTTGAAGACTCTCCTTGAGGTCACTAATTCGAGACTGTTTGTCCCCAACCTCCCGTCGAGATTGATCGAGATCTTCGGTAAGCCGAGCAATTTGCTCATTTTGCCATCTCAATCGATTCCCCATATCGGCAAATTTCTTATTCAGATCGGCAAGCTGATCCCGCTACTACCGATACTTGCGCTCCTCCTCCTCGAGCCTCTTGCTCCAATTATTGTTATCTTCGGCATGACTAGCCCTCAGCTGGTTCCACCTTTTGTCGAAGTACTGCTGCATGGTATTAACATTGTCATCATGCTTCGCCTTAATCTCGGATAACTCCAGGCAAGCCTTGGCCGATTGCTCGTGGAAACCCTGGAGCTCTTTGACTTGGGTTTCGAGCCGAGAGGCCCTTTCGGCTGCAAGTTGGTGAGACTCGCTCGCCCTCTCAAAATCCGCCCTAGTGGACGCCAAGGCCCTGGAAAGCCGGCTGGTTGAATCCACCCTCGCCCGAAGATCGGCCGCTTCCTTCCTGGCCTGAGCGCAGGCCCCAACGGCCAAATTTAAATGCCAAATCAGCGCTCTTGTAACCAAAGCATTCTGCGAGAAAAACATATGTGAAAAACCACGACACGACTGACCAATCAAGAATCATAACCTTGGTACAGTAACTCACCCGGGAGATATAGTTTGAAGCCATCATCATGAGAGTAGCATTGCTAATTTCGGAGAGAAGGAAAGCATCCTTCGGCGCCCCGAACCAACCGAAAACCGCCTCAATGATATCCTCGGCAGTAGACTCATCCATCGAAGAACTCCCTCCAGCGCGTAGAACGGACCTCATCAAGGCAGTGAGCATATCATCCACCTTCGGGCTATGGATGAAGGAGCTCATAGCTGAAGAATCGACCTGAGGGATTCCGACCCAAGGAATCATCCGCTCAGCTTCCCCTGTCATAACTCCAATCTGCAAGGCCTCGAATGCTTCGGCCTCGACCGAAGGGACCTCGGCCCAAACACCCCCTTTGTCCAGCGATTCCTCTTCCTCTTCCTCTTCCTCTTCGGCTATCGCCCTATTTTCGACAGACTTTGTTTGAACTTCAATTTCTTTCACGGCGTCCTCTGATGCCGCAACAGAGAGACCCTCAATAGGGGGCACTCCGACCTCCACCAACCTCTCCATAGGTGGCTCCATTTGAGCCTCAGCAGCCACCTCTGCCTCTTCTGATCCGTCCACACGAGCGGGGGTCTCCTCCATGTGCGGTGGACTTCCCACCGCTGGTGACTGAGGAACCTCCGGCAGGAGGATCTCCAGACCGACTGATGACATTTCCTCAGCATCGTCTGATACGACTACTACTTGGAGGGGGGGAACCTCGACGGCTCTTTCCGAGCTTCCCCCAATGGCTTCCTCTGCTATTTCGCCCCCCTCCGGCAGGGAGGGCCGATCGGTCGCGGTTGACGTTCCCGCTTCCTCCCTCTTTGAAGCAGAGGAGTGACGGCCGACATCATCCTTCCTAAACTCCCTTGAGCGAGACCCGAAAGGACGAGACCTCTTCTCAGATCTATGTCTTTCCCTGAAATCGGAGCTCCTATGGTGCTTGCCCAGCTCCCTCCTTATTTGGCCCGCAAACGCGGACCTCTCGGCAAAAAATGCAACAGATGTCCAGTTAAACAGTGGCAAGATCACATAAACATGTTGACCATTAGAGCAAAGACTTATCCTGAGGGTTGATAGAGCTAAGCCTGGTGGCAAAAAGGGCATCCTCTGCTAACAAGGTGCTGGCAGAGACCTTCTGACCGCTGCGAAGGGTAGCCAGATCCCTTTCTCCTGTTCACTCAACTCCATACGCACCTCTAGATCCTTCACATAACTAGCCCATCCTCTCAAAAAATCTGAGCCGATATTTCCTTCGGCAATAAGAAATCGGGACTTCCACTCCTTTATCGAAGAAGGGTTATCAGAGATCATCTTGAACGACTTCCAGGGGCCAATGTAGGGCCACTCAGAACTCCTTTCGAAAACCAGATTGTAACAAACTCGAAATAAGGTAAGAGTCGCCGTCACCCCAACGTGACTGCACATCGAGATAAACCCGACGAGATTGCGCCAGCTATTCGGAGCCACCATCGTCGGGCATATATTATAGAACCTCATCACCTCCTGTATCAGCGGGTGAAGAGGGAATCGGAGACATGCCTGCAAGCTCTCCTCGTAGAAGAAAACCCCTCGGCTTAGCTCGGTTGAAACCCGGTGCTCGGTCCTCGGCACCCATAAGGCTACATCCAGAGGAACTCTATAATGGCGGTGGATCCTATCCAGATCGTCTAAGGTTATCTCAAAAGCAACATCCCCCGGACCACTCATATTGGCTGAATAGGGGGTAAGACACGAACAGACAAGCAAGGGCTCAGAGAGAGAGAGGAAAATCTCTGTGGCAGGGATAAAGGAGCGTTACAGAAGGAGCGCCGCCCCAGCCCTCTTTAAATAAGCGCTTCAAAAAAAAAGCCCTAGACGTCAAAAACCCCGATATGGGCACCAAAAATAAAGGAGTCCCGCCACGTGGAACTTTTGCTATCGCGACTTGATGGAAATGAGGTGTTTCCTCCTTGAGCTATGGCAAAAAATGATGACGAAACAGCGGCCCGTCATTTACGAAGTTATCATTGCCCGCCTTTTGAATTCCCCAAATAAGATTGCTCCAGAATTCTACTCACTATATTCGAACTTACATTTTAGACTAGGAAGTGGGGGCATATGATGAGGGATAAAATCGTCATTGCATTATTGACCGCCCACATCGACGATTGGGTCACGCCCAATCCAAACACCCTGCTTGCCAGTAGGCTAGATATCCAAGCGACAAAGCCAAATCACCTCTGACAAAGTAGGATCGCCCCGACAATCCGAATCATCTTAATACTTCGGCCATCTGAGCCGAGCCATCCCTCGGTAATCCGAGCTATCCTCATACTTCGGCCATCCGAGCCGAGCCATCCCTCGGCCACTCGAGCCGATCTGTTCTATACCTCAGAAAACCATATTATTCCTCATTCAAGCCAAACCACGGCATTCAAAATACCTCTGCGGAATCTGGCGTGGGAGAGTTCGAATCTACTATAGCTGAATAAGACTCCAGGCGGCAAATCATGCCCAGAAGTGGCCTAGGACCTGCAAGAGTGGCCTAGGTCTATGTGATCATTGAATCACAAGGCATCAACCAGCTCTTCAACCGTCGATCCTCTAACTGACAAGATACGGACCCTACTGACCTCATAACAAATTTGATTCGAATCCTAACAGCTTTCAGACCCCATACAGGGCATGTCCAAGGAATCAGGTGATCGCCTATAAATACCGCATCCCTCCAACCTCTCAGGTATGCCCATTTTGTACACTGTTCTTACACATACTTTCATACTCCATTAGAGCTCTTGCAAGAGCCCTAGAGGAACATTTTCCTTTGTGAGAGTCTTCTCCTCACATCTACTTGCTGTGAATCTCCACTGACTTGGGCATTGAAGGGTTCCCCGCAGAGGGCAACCCCCACAGCACCCTCTGCATGTAGACTGTCTTGCAAGTTTCACCCCGAGGCGATGAGATCGGCGTTCGGATCAAAAGCCGGAAGTGCATCCGAATCGAAGAACGGATTTTTGCGGCAACACTAATTATTTTTTCTCCCTCTCTTTACGAAGTGAGACAATAAATTCAATAGTCAAAAGAAAGCATGATGGCTAAGAGGGGTAAGGATAAGATGATTAATCATTCAAGGCAAAAACCATAAATTGAGCCTTGAAAAAGCTCTGGATAATAAATGCAGTATTTAAAGGAACTTACGAAGGCACTTCTCGCAGTCATCTCAAGTTAAGAACATCTGAAGTCTAACCCTCGTACTAGTCCAAAAGAAACTTAGGATGGGCCTGGTCTACTTAATTAGCTCAAATCAGAGAAAAAATTTTATAAGTTTAAGACCCAATCTATTTGATTAGCCTAGAATTCATGCCAACATCTAATTCCAACTAGCCTGACAGTGACTTGCGATCAGAGTCGAGGTCTCACCGATATCTAACAAAAGCTGAGACTTGAGTCCCAACCCAAGTTGACAAAGGAGACAGAGAACTACTGTGAGCATGAATAGGAGATTATTGGATCTTCCTCTATAAATCTTCAAGATCTCATCCTCATTACCATTGAGTAGCAGGCACTTCTTTACCAACTATTTCAGATCGCCAGCCACTGATCTCCTTTGCCCGGCAACCAGGTAATGGTTTCATTTCTTCTCGCTCCTTCTATTGCCTTGAATAGAGTGTATAAGTCACTAATGATCACTACTAATAGAGTCAAAATGCTGTCCTGATTCTAATAATCATCTCTTTTATTCTCCTCAATTTGGGCTACTAGATGTTGATCATAGTAATGGTTTGGGGAAGAAGTAGGAGAGGGCCTTCCTACTCAACCTCTGTTGTTCTCATGCATTCTCTCTCATCTCTCTATGTCTACAGCTTCTCTCTCCTCATTGGTTAAAACCCTAGTTCTAAGTCATAAGATTGACCCAAGGGTAGAGATCCTAGTTTATAGTCTACTGACCGCTAGACGTTTCATCCCCATCTTGACCAAGCTGGATATTATTGAGCCCCATTTGTATTGAGATTTCTGATGTCTCTTTTCAGTGCCATTGTCCTTATTCCAAGAGGGAATTCCATGGGCTGGATGGTCCTAATTGATTTAAGAACATTAGAGATTTATGAAATTAGTTCAAAAAATAATTATTAGCTAATTAAGCATAAATTATGTGATAAGTTATGAAGGGAATTTGCCAAGTTGATTGGAATTTAAATTGCTAGCAATTAAGATATAAGTGATGATCCATATATTCTAGATATTTCATGTATATATTTATTTTAGATGAAATATTGATATTATGATTAACTCATGGATTTTACAAATGCATATTTTCTAGTTATAGGCACACATATTATTTTAGAAATCACACATATTTGTTTGGAATTTTGCCTTGAACCTCTTTCATGGCTATGAATTGATACAATACAAATTATGATTAGTTGTATTTTGTTATGGATTTTAGAACCTGGATGCCTATGATTAATGCCCTTTCAGCAGGGATCGTGCACTGGTTAAATATCCTTTTCATGGGGATTGTTCACTAAATTGATCCTCTTCTAATAGAGATTGTATGCTGATCAATAAGATTTCAAGCATAGCAACCTAATTGAGATGATTTATGATAAATTTAATTTATAACAAATTATAATTACTTGTGTTTTATTATGGATTTTGGAACCTAGATGACTATGCTTCATACCCTTCCAATAGGGATTGTGCATTGGTTAGATACCCTTTTAATAGGGATTGTACATTGAATCGATCCTCTTTCAATAAAGATTGTATGCTAATCAATGAGATTTCAAGCATAGTCAACCAGGTCAAGATAGTTTATAACAAATTTGTTTTATCGTTATAAACAATTTGAATATTTAAAAGTTTGTGTTTCTCTCTTCTTTTCATATTAGATATAGCAGCATTATTTATATACATAATAAGTTTATTATTGATTTACTATATGAATTACATATGTCGGCTTCCTTTACTTTTGGGGCCACCATCAGTAATCCTGCAAATATACGATAATCCGATGAGATTCTTCTAGCCTCTATGTAATATAATGCTCCATAAAGGCTTAAAAAACTTCAACAAGATGAATTAATGATAACCTTATGGCCATCTTCCCTTGGAATCCATAGTAACCTTTAACCAAAATCGAGTTTCTTGGGAAAGGAACCTTCCCATAAGAATGGAGTTCCAACAGTCCAAAGCATCCATTTCTTTTTCAAGGTGATCAAGATATCCCAACAAGCAATGTCAGTTGGAACTACTCTGACCTACCTAACCTACATGTGATACTCCAAGACCACCTAACAAAATTGTTAGTACCGCAACAAGGCAAATCTGTGCTCTCTTAAAACTTTCTTCAACCTCCCACTTAAACCTCACACTCCTGCTCCCTTAAACTTTCTTCAACCTCCCACTTATGTTGCACATCATCCATCACTAATGGTAATATTTCAAGAATAGTAAGATTTCAGTTGAAAAAGAAAAATTAAATAGCTTATAAATGTTACACCAATAAACCCTCAGCAGCCCTAATGATCTCATCCTTCCCAATCAGTGGAGCTGCACCCAACCTACCTTAAATTCTTGGCAACTTCACCCACCCAAAAACGCTGACATCTGCGTGGAAACTCCCATGCAACTTCCTCTTCCCATTTATTATTCCTCCATTCCCACGTACTCCCTCCACTCCTTTCCAAACATAACCTACTTCCCTTGCATATAAATTAAGCTCATCTCCATTCACCTCTTATACCGCAGCACAAAATATATATTCCATTCACCAATGGCCACTGGAGCCGGTCATTCCAAGCCAATCAAGTGGCTCTCCAACATGGCCTTCAAGCTGAGCCCCCACCGCAGCAAGTCCGGCCTGCCGACACCTCCGCCGTCCCCCCACGCCGGCTGGCCGGCCAAGGAGTTCCATGAAGCGTTCCGGCACCTGGACGCCGACGGCGATGGTAAAATATCAAGTGACGAGCTGAGCGCCTTCTTTGCATGGGCCGGCGAGGACGTGAACTGTTAGAAATTGTTTTTGATTTTTGATTTAAAAAAAAACTAGAAAATTAATCTAAAATTTAAATTCAAAATATAAATTAAAGTTAAAAAGAATCAAGCTGATCGAGGCATGTTAAACACTGTTCTAAGGACAAGTTTTCGCTCCTTGTGCGGGTTGTTGACGATTTATCCCCAAGGTACAACGATCCGGCTCGATCCGATCCTTCTAGCACGATCGGGTGGAAGCAAACCCAATGATACTTCAGATGCCCAAAGGAAAATATAACAATAAAAATAATTAAATAAAAAACCTTTTACCAATAGCTTGTTGAGATGTAGAACTCCAAGCTCAGCTTTTAGAATTTCAACCCTTCTTTTCTATTCTTTTTTTTCCTTATATATATATATATATATATATATATATATATATATAATATTTTTTTGTTGTTAGGCCTTGTTACCGTTCCTTTCGGAACGAAGGATAAATCAGAACGTTTGCGCGGTGTTCCCGGATTACCGCAAATGCTAGCTGGCGAGCATTTTCCTATCTCATCCCACGCGAGCATTTAATGCTCACATGGGTCCGTTACCTTTTTTTATTTTAAAACTTTTTCATGGAAAAAAGTCAACAATCCCCATAAAAGTTTTTAAATTAAAAAATAAATAAAATAAAATAAATAATAATATTAATATATCAAAAAATTTTGGGCATCTTATACTATGCAATAGGTGAGGTGTCATATGGACTTGAACCTCACTTAGTGTTGATTGAATACATCTGAAGGAACCATAGTGGATTAGAGCTTGAACTAGGTCCTTGACTCAGACTTCTACTAATCACACACATAGTATAGATCAATTGGGTTTAAGCGGTCAGCGCATATTAAAGGTTTTGCGCTTAGTACCTTGATTTTTCATGAGAATTTCTTAAGGTTAGCCCAAACCTTTAGTCACGGCCTCATATGACAATTCTATATAGGTGAATCCTCCAAGGGTATTTATGACTAATACCCTGCAGATAACCTACCTCGGATCCATTAAGAGAATCACTCAACCTTACACAAATTTACTTTGTCACTTTATAAGAGCACTCATCATAGGGATGGGTTGAAAATTTTTTTCAAAATTTGTGCTCTAATACAATCACTCAATCAGCTTGTTTCTATCATATTGAACCTCATTCATGGGATCTCCAATCACAGAGGTTGGGTATCCACCGCTGGTGACCAAATAATGGGCTTAAGCCCCATCCCCCTCGATGAATCTAGGACTCCACTCCTAGATAATCCCTTGGTTAATTGATCTGCCAAATTCTTCTCAGATTTGACAAATTCCAAAGAGATAACATCATTTTTTATGTTCTCTTATAGACTTATGACGAAGCCGTATATGGCGATTCATCTTTTTATTGGTACTCTTTTGATTTGTCAGTTCAATTATGGCCTTATTATCACAATGGATTGATATAGCTGGAACTGGCTTAGGTACCAAAGGTAGCTCTGATATTAGATTTTTTATCTACTCTGCCTCATTACAGGTAGTATCCAGAGCTATCAACTCGGCCTCCATGGTGCTTCTAGAAATGATAGTTTGCCTAGTGGATCCAAGCAATAGCAGTACCGTCAAGAAGAAAGATATATCCAGTGGTTGATTTTAAATTATGAGAATCAGTGACCCAATTAGCATCACTGTAACCCTCAACCACCTAGGGTATTCAGTGAACATCAAAGAGAGATTAAGTGTTCCCTTTAAATTCGGAACACTTTTTCTAAGGCTACCCAATGAGAGTGATAGGATTTTGATTATATCTACTAAGCCTTCCTACAGCATAGGCAATATCAGGTCTTGTCCTGTTTGCTACATACAAGAGAGATCCTATAATTTGAGAATACTTTAATTGATTAATTGTGTCACCTAAATTTTTCTTTAGGTGAAAGCTAGGATCAAAAGGAGTAGATATTGATTTAAATTGAATAATAAACTTCTTGATCATTTTTTCTATAGAATGAGAGAGAGAGAGAGCTATCCCTTCATGGGACTTGATAAGCTTCATCCCTAGGATTACATCCGCTTCTCCTAAATCTTTCATATCAAATTTAGAAGAGAGGAAAGATTTAACACTTGAAATAATTTCAAGAGATGTTCCAAAAATTAAAATATCATCTCTATATAAGCAAAGGATTACACAATCATTGTCGATGATTTTAGAATAAACACACTTATCATGATTATTGATTTGAAATCCAAAAGATAGAATAATTTGATCAAATTTCTCATGCCATTGTTTAGGAGCCTGTTTCAGACCATAAAGGGACTTGATAAGTTTACAAACATTGTCTTCTTATCCCTTTACAACAAAACCTTCAGGCTGTTCCATATAAATCTCCTCCTCAAGATCTCCATTTAGGAATGCAGTCTTTACATCCATTTGATGAATGATTAACTTATGAATGGAAGCAATAGCAAGAAGTGATCTAAGGGTTGTTATTCTAGCTACAGAATAGGTATCAAAGAAATCTAACCCTTTTTTTTTGTTATACCCTTTGGCTACTAATCTAGCCTTATACTTTTCTATTGAACCATCAGGTCTAAATTTCTTCTTAAATACCCACTTACACCCTAAAGGTTTGCTTCCAGAGGATAAATCAGATAAGATCCAAGTTTCATTTTGTAAGATTGAATTAAATTCAGAAAGAATAGCTTCCTTCCAAAAAGGAGTATCAGGAGAAGACGCCTCTGAAAAAGAAGAAGGTTCGCCTTCGACTAGGAAAGTAAAGAAACCTTCACCAAGATCTTTTTCTTTTTTATCCTTGAATTTTTCCTAAGTTCAGAAGGTCCACCTTCAAGATTAGATCTTTTCCTTTTCTTTGACTCATTAGAGAACCCAACTTCAAAAGAATCATGAACCAAGAAAGGATTAGAAGAGAGTTGATTTGGTACTTGGTTCTTGAAAGGAAAAACATTTTCAAAATAAGTAGCATCTCTTGATTTGATAAGAGTATTATTTGAGATGCCACTTATATCAGATTTATCACTAGGAACCTATTTGTACTGCTATCTAAGGAATAACCTATAAAGATAGCATCTACGGTTTTAGGTCCTATTTTTCTTCTCTTAGATTCAAGTATTCCTACCTTAGCTAAGCATCCCCACACTTTAAGGTAATCTAGCCTGGGTGTTCTATCTTTCCAAAGCTCAAAAGGTATTTTAGGACTATCCTTAAAGGGTATCCTATTTAAAATATAACATGCAGCTAAAAGAGCTTCCCCCACAAGTTTCGGGTGCGCCTGAACTTATTAACATTGAGTTAACCATATCCATTAATGTACGATTTTTTTGTTCAGCTACACCATTGGACTGAGAGAGTATGGTGGTGTAACTTCATGAATAACCCCATATTCTTGATAAAAAGAGTCATTTCATTTGAGGTATATTCACCACCGCGATCTGACCTAAATTTCTTAAGCTTTTTCTCAGTTTGGGTTTCAGCTTCTACCTTATAAATTTTAAACTTATATAATACTTCATCCTTAATTTTATCAAATATATGTACAATATTGAGAGAAGTCATCTATGAATGTTATAAAGTAACGACTTCCTCCCCATGTAGGAAACTTGGTAGAGTCACATACGTCGCTATGGACTAATTCAAGAAGTGTTGAACTCATATTTACTGATTTAAAAGGTTTTCTTAGCATCTTGGCTTGAATACAAATCTCACATTTGAACTTTCTATCAATATGAACTTTAGGAATTAGATTAAGATTTGTCATGTAATGAATACGATCAAAATTCACATGACCAAGTCTACTATGCCAAACATTTGAAGATTCAACATTAAAAAGAAGAGAACTTTTATTAGATAACTTAGAGGATACATTTAATTTAAAAAGACCTTCACATACAAAGCCTTTACCAACAAACTGATTATTACGAGTAATTACAACTTTATTTGACTCTAGAATAATTTTATATCCTCTAGATATAAGGAGAGATCCACTAATCAAATTTCTTCTAACACTAGGAACTAACAGCACTTCATGAAGGACCAGGATCTTTCCAGATGTTATCTTTAGATCCACTTGACCTTTCCCAAGCACTTGTGCTGAAGAATTATTCCCAAGTGTCACACCTCCTCCACTTGATTCCTGAAAGGTGGAGAACCAGGAGCGATCAAAACAAACATGAACATTAGCTCCTGAATCAAGCCACCAATCACAAGAAGATTGGATTGAGTTAATTAAGAATTTTAAATTTACCGAGGCTCAGCACCACTCTCAACCATGTTAACTTATGGTTTAGATGATTTTCTCAATGGTTTAGTCTTTCGGTGGTAGCAGTCCTTCGCCACATGATTTGTCCTTCCGCACACAAAGCAGAATGTGCCTTTATAATTCTTTGACTTCTGAACGGTCGGTTCTGAGGAGGTTTGTATGATTGGTTGGATTAGATTGGAATTTCTCTTCTTAAAATTCTTTCCCTTAGGTTTGAATTGATTTAGAGTTAGATTTGACTCGGTCAGATGGATTTTAGGTCCAAGGTCAGTCTTTTAATTTTGATTGAGCTTCAGCCGGTGTTCTTTTTCAATCCTAATAGAGTTAATCACTTCTGTTAGGGTCAAGCTACCTTTCTTATGGCTTAGCTCTCGAGTAAAGGATGACCAAGATGTGGAAGGGCATCTACTAAGGCTTGGACTTATAGTTTTCAGAAAAACTACAGCCAATCAACTCAGACTTTCTAAGAAAATCTTGGAATTCATGAATTTGTATACTAATAGGTTTGGAATTACCATATGTACTTTCAAAATTTTGAGATGGTGAATAATCTAGACCAGCATCAACCATCCCATATTCAGCCTCAAGGGCATCCCATAGTTCCTTAGCAGTTTTAGTAGGAAGGTGACATCATAAAGATTATCATATAGGGCACTTAAAATTCTATGTCTACAATGAAAATCTATTTCTTGGGGTTTTTGATTGATGAAGAGGAAGTATCAACTATACTAGAAGAACCTTGTTGAGTATTGGATTTGGGATCTGGTAATTCTATGGCAGAAAATAAGCCTAAAGTGGTAAGCCAGTATTTACTTGACTTTGCCACCTCCTAAAGAATGATCCATTAAATTTTTCAAGTTTGATTGTACTAAGATCATCAGAACCCATTTTGAAAAAGTTGGTTGCTTAATTCGTTCTGCACAACCAAAAAGTTGAAGGTTTAGCCTTATAATTTAAATTTTTAAAATTAATAATTTTTCAGATATTTCTAGATTTTAAATTTAAATTCAAAAGAATTAAATCTAGAAACTACTTGCAATAATATAACCACTAAGCAAGAATGTGAACCGTACATATGGAATTTATAATAGAGATTACAAATTGTGAGATCCAAATTGCACGTTATGGTTTGATTCTTTAAACTTTTCCTAGTCGATGTGTAGATGGGACTGGACACCGTCGAACGCCATGAATCTAGCACACATTGCATATCCTCACCCTTGGGGTGAGCAGCTGATTTCACAAGCTGAAGTATGAAGATACTTGGATAGGTGTGTAGATGCTCGTTATTGTAACGATGCATTGGATGACCCATACAGAGAGCCCATATGGATATTCTATATAGTGTCGATGGTTGATCTCTAATGACGGTGGTGTGATTGATCCTCTAACTTGAGATCTTCATTGCATCTCATGTGTGGAATGTCATGCTTTGACGACATCCAAATGTCGCTCTAGCCATGGGTGGAAAAAATGGTATCGATTGGGTATAACATGAAGGACATGAAGATGGTGTTTGATCAAGACAGGATTCGTCTCCCTTGATAGAAAGGGTTATATCCCATGGCCACTTGATGGATTAAATTGATTGATAAATCCTTGCAAGGTTGAGTTGGAATTGAAATAGTTTCGAAGTTCTAATTCGTATAGTCAATTTTTTCTGAGATCAAGTAAACAAAGATCAATTACAGGGTTGATACATTCCATACCACTGATTAATCTGGGATATGTGACGAAAGGATTTGATCATACGGTAACCGTTCATGGACAGGTGTTGATGGTCATATCAACAAAACCTTTAGCAGTTGGATGATCATGATGCTTTGCTAGAGGCCTCTCATGATCTATAATCATGTTTTGAATTGGACAAAGAGTTGTCCAATCATTCCTAGGGTCTATGATTAGGACATGATTATTGCCAATATGTTAAGGGCCTAATGGGTCACACGCATTAAGGAATATTGGATGAATTAAAATGAGAATTAAATTAGATTTAATTTAGATAAAATGATCAATTAAATAATTGATGAGACCCAATTTAAAGAAGATATAATTATAATGGATATGATCCATTATAGTGGAATGAATGTTAAGGAGAAATTATTGTACATATGATGAACAAATAATTGGATACCGATATATGACTTGATCGATGTGATGGATGGTTCTGATTATTCAGGTATGGATGTCCAATCTCAGCCATATGGAGATGGAATCATGCCCATGGAATGAGACATGATGAATCTCTACGGTTCGATGATGAACATGTGCAAATTAGGGCATGTAGTTATGAGATAACCAACTCCTAATTTCAAAGACTGAGATTGTGTCACTTGGATTAATCTTACCATGAAGATGGGAGTTTCTTACCATGAAGATGGGAGTTTCTTACCATGAAGAGAGGTCTCTTCCTCTTTGGAACGTATCATTTTCAACCTATAAATATAGTTCCTTCCTACCAAGAAAGTAGAGCATGAGAAGAAAAGATTAGATTTTTCTTCAAAGATATCTTCTGTAAGGGGATTCAAGAGGCACTAGCACCCCTCTTCTCTCCCGTGGTGTCATCTTCATACCTTGGAGGTCTTCATCCCTTCTTCTCTGCATGGATCACCGTTAGAGGTCGGACACGTGGACAGCTAGGGGCAGGGATTAATCGGCTTCATCCTCATCTACATCAATAAAGGACTCATGTATGAATAAAATTAGATTTTATTTGAGATTTAATGAATTTGTTCCTAAGGATCCTGGGCATCTGGGAATTTTATATTATATCTTCGCAATGTTTATATGAATTTGATTCATATCTTGTATACATAATTCCCAAGAAATCCCCCCTCTTGAGGCTAGCCAGCCTCATCTACCAGTGGTCGGCAGCCCTTTGGCACTGCGCGTGGATGGGGAAGAGGTCCCTACTATGGCCGAGAGGTCAAAAGAGGTAGTCGTGGCTGCCGGGGCCCAAGTGGAGGTGCCTGTAGAAGGGTCGGTGGAGGTCGGGGGACCTCCCGTCGAGGGTCTCTCTCTTGTGGTGCCAGGGGATGTTGCGGGAGAGGCTGAAGTATGGGTGGAGCCCGCCGGAGATGAAGCAACATTTGGAGAGGAAGAGGAGGAAGAAGAAGAAGCACTGAGTGAAGGGGATGCTCGGACCGAGGTTCCTTCGACCGAAGCATCCGAGGCGCTGCAGGCCAAAGTTCTAACGGAGGAAGCCAAGCGGATGGCGGTTCCTCAGGTCGAAGTCCCTCAGGCTGGTTCTTCGACCATTATTCTCTTATTCATAGCCCAGAGGTGGACGACATGTTGACCGCCTTGATGCGGTCTATACTGCGCACAGGGGGGAGTTCCTCGACGATGAGCCCGCGGTCGAGATATTATTGATGCAGCTTTTGGTCGGTTTGCGGCGCCGAAAGATGTTTACCTTCTCCCCAAAATTAGTAATGCCACTCTTATGAAGATTGCTACAAACTACGCCTCCAAAGTAAGTCATTGTATCGACGTTGTAATTCTTAGTTGGCTGGTTCGACCATAGTTTCTTACTTGTGCTTTTTCTGCAGAATGCCTTAATTACGAGGGCGCTGAATTGGCACTTAAATTTGGCCATGGGGGCTTGCGCTCAGGCCAAGAGGGAGGCGGCCGACCTTCGGACGAGGGTGGATTTGACCAGCCGGCTTTCTAGTGCCCTGGCATCCGTCCAGGAGGATCTCGACAAGATGAGCAAGTCCTACCGAGCTACTGCCGAGAGGGCCTCTCACTTCGAGGCTCAAGTCAAAGAGCTCCAGGGCTTCCGTGAACAGTCGAATAAGGCCTGCTTGGAGTTATCCCAGATCAAGGCCAAGCATGCCGACGAAATCAATGCCTTGCGGCGGCATTTTGACAAGAGGTGGGGTCAGCTAAAGAATAGGGAGTCCGAATTGATGACCTCAAGGAGGTCTCCAACAGAATAAAGCGGCCAAGTTAAAGGCCCTAGAAAAGGTCCATGAGCTGAGCGATAAAATGGCTCGACGGAGAAGAAGAGGTATAGTGTCTTCTCATTTACTTGTTTCTGGTGCTTTTTCTTTTGTTTATGGCCTCAAACAATCTGATGTTTGTAGATAGGCAAAATCGAGTTCGAGGCGCAGGAGCAAGTTAAGGCCTTGAGGGTGGAGTTGGCCACAAGTCGCCAAATGAATCTCGAACTTGGGAGCCAGTTAGCTGAAGCTAACGACCGAATTACCTCGGCTGTGGAGGAGTACAGAAGTTTTGTTCAATTCTCGGGGGAGCGTAAAGAGGCTTGCGCCAATGCATTTCGGTTCGGCGAAGAGGAAACTCAGGCAAAGATCTCTCAAGTGTATCTCGAGTTAGATTTATCTTTTTGGAGGCCGAACGTTATGATACTCGTACCCCAGGGGCCAAAGAAAGAATACAAGGACATCTCAGACGTCGACCTCGATGCCATCCTGGGCCCTAATGAGGCCACGACTCCTGAAGAATGCCTTCAGCTTGCTGTCGAGGAACCCGAGATTTCTCTTCCAACAACATTCAAAGTGGGTGAAGCGAGTCAAGTCCTTCCGGATGTTACCAAGGAGGTTCCTGGGACCGACCCGAATCCTGATTCTTAAGGGTTGCTCATGTATTTTTTGCTTTTTCCACTTGTAATTTGATTGGAACTTAATGAATGAATCTTTAATTTCTTTCTGCTTTATCTTATCTCTTTGGTCATTATTTTTTGAATGACCTTTTTGCTGGGAGTTTCTCGAATTGTAAACGAATTGCACTTAAGGTTGGATTGCCCTTAAGGGTTCCAAATTGAAGATTCTGTTCAATCAAAAGCCAGATTAACTAGTTCTACCGATGCATGAAACTGTTCGGATTTGCCATGGGATGTAACTCCGGCCTCGCTTGAAGCGAGTTGAATAATTTGAAATACACAAGGGGAACTTGATTCGTTGAAGCATAGGATAGTTTAGCTTGAAATGGCCGAAACCTACAGAAGTGCCTCAGTTGGGACCGAGGTTAGATAGTTTGGTTTGTCCAAAGCAAAAAGTTGGTACATTTTTTATCGAGGCATATGAAACGGCTTTACAATTTGCTGAAGGATGCTTCATTTTTGCTTAAAGCGTTTATCCCATTGGCCTTTTCCAATACGGGTCTCTTTAACGTACGTGATAAGCACTCGATTGCCATTGGGCGGTGTCATTTTGAAAGGAAATTTCCAGGCCTGCCCATATCTCAAGGACCTGCGGTCGGTTTCCTGCATTTAAGGTTCTTGATTCGAGATCAAAGAAAAATTTTTACCTTGCATCACGGCTTGGAAGGCGCGTTCGGCGCGCTTTGGAAATTCTCTTTTCTTCTGACTGCCACGTGGCAGTGCAGCCAGGGCATTTCAAATTTCGGGGCTCCTTTCTTCAATGGTTGCTCTTGATTTGTTTGCCTATAAAATAGAGAGAGCGGACCGTGTTCGGCTATCTCCCAAGACCTTCTCTTTCTATGAGTTGTGAGGGCTTTCATGGCGCTGTTTCATTGAGAGCGAAGAGATCGACCTTCCCTTTTGAAAGCTGGTTCATCCTAGATAGCTGGGTGATGGAGAAGCTGCTGAAGAGAAAGTAGTCCTCAAGGGAGGAAATCTTGGAGGTCATATGGAGAGCGCATGGGATGCCCACATAAGTCATATAGGGAGTGCACGTATGCGCTTCTGTGTGGCCTTTGTCACTTGCCATAGGGACCACAGGAAATGCAAAGCATACGTACTCCCCATGGTAGACATGGAACTCACCTCTTCCTCAGTTTGGATCTCTCAGTTCATCCGCCTGAGGGATCTTTTTCCATGTGAGGAGGGAGGAGAGTGGTATTGGTCTGCTAGTCCCCTGTCTATGTTGTTGGGCAGTGGCTAGCAGCCAGCATTCGCTTGGGGGAGGAGGCATCCTCGGCATCAGCATCCACAGGTCTTTGACCTGGTTAGGATCCCTCAATGCATCCGTCTTGGGGATCCATGGATGGCCTACTTTGCTCTTTGGCATTAACCAGTGGCTCAACGGAGCCGATTGGTTTCTCTGATTTCTTGGGTCAGATGCAAAACATCGTTATCGACGAAGCTGCTCAGCCGAGCTTTTATTTTATTTGTCTTTATTTCCTATGCTATGATGCACTTGTAATGCCTCTCAAGATGTTGTAATTTTTCATCAATAAAGAAAGTTTTACCCTTTCTTCTTTGACTGCTTATTTCTTTTTCCAGTGTGGTTGTGCTGAGAGTTGTCTTACTCATATTATGCTATCGCAGCATAGTTTACTAGTTCAGCAGTGCTTTCACCGCTTTGTTTTTGCTACCATGACATTAATCCTCTACGGAGGAGGCGTTCACCTCTGTTTAGGTCAGAGGGAGGCCAGGGCGGCCCTGTGAACTTATGATGCATACATGATCCTACTCGAGGGGATGAAGTAACTTGTATAATCTTGCTGGTAAGTGGAGGAAGGTTACTTACCTCTGTCGAAGTATGATGGTGCGCTTTAGTCGCACTAGAGCATCGGAGCAATCACCCGATTAGGCCAAAGCTTTTGACGATACTCAGAATATATTACTCGTTTGGCGAGGCTTCGGAGATTATTCAAAGATATATCACTCGGTTTGGCCGAGGCTTCAGAGATCATTCAGAAATATATCACTCGGTTCGGCCGAGGCTTCAGAGATTATTCAGAAATATATCACTCAGTTTGGCCGAGGCTTCAGAGATTATATTTTACTTGGCGTGGCCAAGGTACGGAGATCGCTCGGCCCAGCCAAGGATTTAAAAAGATTATATTTTACTTGGCAGCCAAGGTACGAAGACGTCATTCGACTTGGCCAAGTCTTCAAGATTATATTTTACTTGGCGCAGCTAAGGTACGGAGATCGCTCGGCTCGGCCGAGGATTTAAAAAGATTATATTTTACTTGGCGCAGCCAAGGTACGAAAATCGTTGGCCTGGCCGAGGATTTAAAAAGATTATATTTTACTTGGCACGGCTAAGGTACGGAGATCGCTCACCCAGCCGAGGATTTAAAAAGATTATATTTTACTTGGCACAGCCAAGGTACGGAGACGTCATTCAGCTTGGCCGAGTCTTCAAGATTATATTTTACTTGGCATGACCAAGGTATGAGATCGCTCGGCCCGGTCGAGGATTTAAAAAGATTATATTTTACTTGGCAGCCAAGGTAAGATCGTTCGGCCCAGCCGAGGATTTAAAAAGATTATATTTTACTTGGCGCGGCCAAGGTACGAGACGTCATTCGGCTTGGCCAAGCCTTCAAGATTATATTTTACTTAACACGCCAAGGTACGGAGATCGCTCGGCCCAGCCAAGAATTTAAAAAGATTATATTTTACTTAGCACGGCCAAGGTACGGAGATCGCTCGATCTAGCCAAGGATTTAAAAAGATTATATTTTACTTGGCGCGGCCAAGGTATGGAGATCGTCACTCGGCTTGGCCGAGGCTTCAAGATTATATTTTACTTGGCGCGGCTAAGGTACGGAGATCGCTCGGTCCGACCGAGGATTTAAAAGATTATATTTTACTTGGCAGCCAAGGTACAGAGACGTCATTCGGCTTGGCCGAGTCTTCAAGATTATATTTTACTTGGCGCGGCCAAGGTACGAAGATTGCTCGGTCCGGCCGAGATTTAAAAAGATTATATTTTACTTGGTGCAGCCAAGGTACGGAGATCGTTACTCGGCTTGGCCGAGGCTTCAAGATTATATTTTACTTGGTGCGGCTAAGGTATGAGATCGCTCGGCCCGGCCGATTTAAAAAGATTATATTTTACTTGGCACAACCAAGGTACAGAGATCGTCACTCGGCTTGGCCGAGGCT
The DNA here is from genome assembly GCA_900491605.1 of Calamus simplicifolius. Lineage (NCBI taxonomy): Eukaryota > Viridiplantae > Streptophyta > Magnoliopsida > Arecales > Arecaceae > Calamus > Calamus simplicifolius. The sequence continues at coordinate 518,859 of UESW01004095.1, read as the reverse complement.
TCAAGATTATATTTTACTTGGCGCGGCTAAGGTACAAAGATCGCTCGGACCTGGTCAAGGATTTAAAAAGATTATGTTTTACTTGTGCGGCCATGGTACGGAGATCGTCACTTGGCTTGGCCGAGGCTTCAAGATTATATTTTACTTAGCACGGCCAAGGTACAGAGATCGCTCGGCCCGACCGAGGATATAATGTGTAGCAGGACCTGCTTCTCATTGCAGCTTTCAAAGAGAGTTATAAAAACTTTGCAAGTCTTTGAAAATTAAATTTAATTCAATGAACAGAGTGAGTTTAGTAAGAGCGTACTTTTACTGATGATACGCATGGAGATTATCGAGTTTCATGTCCGGGGAATAGATTTCCCATCCAAGTCTTGGAGTTTGTAGGTGCCGGGTCTGATTACCTCCATCACTTGGTAGGGACCTTCCAATTCGGGGACAATTTTCCTTGCTCCAGTGGCTTGAGATAGATGCCTTCCCGAAGCACCAAATCGCCGGGGAGGAAAAGCTTTCCTCGGACTCTAGCAGAGTGATAACGGGCTACTCTTTGCTGGTAGGCGGCCATCCGGATTCAGGCTTTCTCCCTGACTTCTTCTACTAAATCAAGATTAGTTCGGAGCTCCTTATCATTGGATTCCTTCGAGTAACCTTCCACACGAGGGGAGGGGAGTCCGACCTCCACTGGATGACAGCTTATGTGCCAAAAGCCATCTTAAATTGGGTTTATCCTGTGGGTATCCTTTCAGTCATTCGGTATGCCCACAACATATGGTGGAGCTCCTCGGCCCATCTGCCACGCCCGGTTGAGCGAGCTTTAATTCTCTGTAGGAGAGTTGGTTGGTTACCTCGGCCTCTCCATTAGCTTGAGGATGTCTGACCGATGTCAGGCGATGGAGAATGCCATGATCCTCACAGAACTCCCGGAACTTAGGATTGTCGAACTGCTTCCGTTGTCGGTGATAATAGTGTGGGGAAGGCCGAAGTGGCAGATGATGGATCTCCATACGAAGTCTTTAGCTCGAGCTTCGGTTATTTGGGCGACTGCTTCGGCTTCAACCCACTTAGTGAAATAATCAATTGCAACAAATAAGAACTTCCTCTGCCCCGTTGCGAGGGGAAAGGGCCAAGGATATCCATCCCACATTTAACGAAAATCCAAGGGGATGATATGAAGTCAGGTGCGCAGAAGGGAGCCTCTGGATATTTGAGTGTCTCTAGCACGAATCACAGGCTCGGACGAGGTCATCGGCATCTTTCTGCATCGTCGACCAATAATATCCTTGATGAAGCACCTTATGACATAGGGCCCGACCGCCGAGATGATTACCACAGATGCCTTCATGAACCTCCCGAAGAGCATAATCAGCCTCTGTTGGTCAGAGAAATTTGAGCAGCAGCATGGAGAAGGACCGCTTATACAGTCGGTCATCGATTAGAACATAATGAGATAATTACATTTTCAGCTTCCTTGCCTCCTTTTTGTCAGTGGGCAGCAACCCTTCTTTAAGATACTTGTGCAGGGGTCCATCCAGGATGGTTCGGTGTCGACCTGCATCATCTGGTCAGCATTGGCAATGCTGGGCCTCTCTAGGACCTCCAAGTTGAATTTTCGTTCGAAATCCATTGACTCCATAGTTGCCAGGCGGGAAAGAAGGTTGGCACGCGCATTTTCAATCCTTGGGATCTGGATAATTTTAAATTCATCGAAACAGGAAGAGAGGTCACGCACCTTTTGGACATACCGAATCATGTTCGGCTCTCGAGCCTCGAATTCTCCTTGCACCTGGCCAGCCACCAACTGGGAGTCGGTGTAGGCAATTAGTTTTTTGACCTTAAGCTCGCGGCGATGTGGAGACCGAAGAGCAGGGCTTTATACTCTACTTCATTGTTCGAGGCCGAAAAGGAGAAGCGGATGCCATATTCGAAGGTTACACCCTCGGAACTGGTTAGGACCAGGCCGACGCCAGAATTGCCCATGCTGGAGGATCCATCGGCGTGAAGCAACCATTGGGCACTAGGCTTTGGCTGCCCGGGAGTGTCCGAAGCAGAGCCATCTTTGGGTATGGTGCACTCAAGGAGGAAATCTGTCAGGACCTGGGCTTTAATGGCTGAACGAGGCTGATACTGAATGTCATGCTCACTCAGCTTGACAGCCCATTTGGTCATTCTTCCTGATGCTTCCGAACGATGGATAATTGCCTTGAGGGGTTGGTCGGTCAGGACGGTGACAGTGTTTGCTTGGAAATATGGCCGTAACTTTCGGACCGATGTTATCAAAGCCAAGACCATCTTCTCAACTCGAGTGTACCTCGTTTCAGCATCTTTGAGTAGTTTGCTGACATAATAGACAGGTCTTTGGACTTTGTTCTCCTCTCTGGTTAGCACCAAGCCCACAGCATTTTCAGAGATAGCCAAATACAGGTTTAGTGTTTCCCCTGGTTTCGGGCTGCTGAGGAGAGGCGGTGAGCCAAGGTATTTCTTGAGGTCTTCAAAGAACTTTTGACAATCTGGGATCCATTGGAAGTTCTTGGCTGACCGAAGTGCTTTAAAGAATGGAAGGCATTTCTCGGCCGATCGAGCAATGAAGCGGCTGAGGGCTGCTATCCTTCCAGTGAGGCATTGTACATCTTTGACTGACCCTGGTGAAGCCATTTGCCGTAGGGCTTGGATCTTCTGGAGATTTGCCTCGATGCCTCACTGAGAGACCATGAAGCCAAGGAATTTCTCAAGTTGACCCCGAAAGCATATTTGGTGGGGTTGAGCTTCATTTGATACTTTCGAAGTGTGGCGAAGCTCTCCGCGAGGTCCTCGATGTTCTGGGATGTCTCCTTGCTCTTCACTAGCATGTCATCAACATACACCTCCATGTTCTGACCGATTTGCTCCATGAAGACTTTATTGACCAGCATTTGGTAGGTGGCACCTGTATTTTTTAAACCAAAGGGCATAACTCGGTAACAATAAATACCTTGATCAGTGATGAAGGTAGTTTTCTCCTCATCTTTGGGCATCATTCGGATCTGGTTGTAGCCTGAATAGGCATTCATGAAAGTCAGCATTTGATGGCCCGAAGTTGAATCAACAAGCTAGTCGATCTGTGGAAGAGGGACGCTATCCTTTGGGCAGGCCTTGTTGAGGTCAGTGAAGTCGATGCAAATCCTCCATTTTCCATTCGACTTTTTTACCATGACCATATTCACCAGCCAGTCAGGGTAATTAACCTCCCGGATGAATTTGGCTTTGATGAGTTTGTCCACCTCCTCTTCAATGGCTTTTTGGCACTCGAGGGCGAAGCTCCTTTTCTTCTGCTTGATTGGCCGAAACGTCTCGTCCACGCTGAGGCGGTGGACCAGGACGTCTAGGCTGATCCCGGGCATATCCGATGCAGACCAGGCAAAGATGTCCGCATTTCTCCAAAGGAATTCAATCAATTCTTTCTGAAGCTTTCCTTCTAGCTGTGACCCGACCTTTATGGTTCGGTCAGGCCAGGTTTCGTCGAGTGGTACTTCCGTCAGTTCTTCGGCTGGTTCTCCTCGTTGCTCGGCGAAATCTTCTCGAGCATCCAGCCCGTCCACCATGGGCTTTCTGGACTGAAGGTCGGCAACAAAGCAATGCCGAGCCATGACTTGACTTCCTTGAACAACCCCTACTCCACACTCGATGGGAAACTTCATGGCGAGATGGGGAATGGAGATGATGGCCTTGAGAGATATTTGCCATGGCCTACCGAGGATGGTGTTTTAAGAAGACTGAAGCTTGGTCACAAGAAAATCCATAAGCACGGTAGCCACGCGGGGTCAGGTGCCGGCTCGGACTGACAGAGTAATAACTCCTTTGGGGATTATGGAGTCAACTGTGAAGCCCGCCAAGGTGGATTCCACGGCCCGAAGGCTTTTTACCCGGAATCTCAATCTCACAAAGGCATCAAAATATAGAACATTAATATAGCTTCCACTATCAATCAAGATGCGGTGTACATCATAATTGTTCATATTCAAAGATACAAGCAGAGCATCATCGTGGGGGTACTGTATCTCCTGAAAGTCTTCATCAGAAAAAGTGAGCTCATCAACATGAGCTTTTTTTGGCAGATTTTCCTCCTCTCCTGGCCAAGAAGATGGGGAGCCGGCCGTCGCTATCATGTTGACGTTGCCGATAACAAGGGGGTTCGGCGGTGGGAGCGGGCGAGGCTCGGGTTGGCACTCCCCTTCATTATTTGGCTCAGGGGGTCCCCTGAACCGGTCCAATCTACCCCGTCGGATCAATCGCTCGATCTCATTCTTGAGCTGCCAACAGTCCTCGGTATCATGCCCATAGTTCCGATGGAAGTGGCAGTACTTTGTCGCATCCGTCCGGGTCACATTGCCTCGGAGAGGGGGAGGCCAGGGAATTTGTTGTTCAATCTCCATCAGGATTTGCATCCTCGGTGCGGTGAGGGGAGTGTAGCGGTCGAACCTTCGGGCTGAACTCTAGGTTCGGTCTCGAGACGGCAGTAGAGGAGCTCTACGGTGGCGAGGCGGGCTTGCACGGCAATGGGCCTGTTGCTTGTCCGAGCCCCTTGCCTCTTTCTTTTTCAGCTGCTCGGTCCGGGCCAATATCCTTGATTCTTCAACCCTAGCGTACTTATCTGCCAGGGACATCATGTTCGAGAGGCTCTTTAGGTAGTTAACTTCTAGAGCCAAGTAGAAGTCTCCCTCCTTCGATACTCCTTCGACCAAAGCAGACATGGCTACCTCATGGTTGAGATGGTCGACTTTCAGGAGGGCCGTGTTGAAGCGGCCGAGGTAATTCTTCAGTGATTCCCCCTCTCTCTGCTTTACCTCAGAGAGGGAATCGTATCTCCGTTGCTAGCGATGACTGCTGACGAACTGGCTGATGAGCAAACAGCTCAGTTCGTCAAAAGAATTAATGGAACCTGGTTTCAAGCTATTGAACCAGGTTCGGAGAGATCCCTTTAGAGTGGAGGGGAAGGCTCTACATAGGATCACATCCGATGCCCCGTGGAACATCATGATGGATCTGAAGCTGCTCAGATGGTCATCGGGATCAGTGGATCCATGGTACGGCTCGATGGCGGGGAGCTTGACGTAAGGGGGAATCACTTCCCTCATGATCCTCTCGAAGAAAGGGATGCCCTGCTCCGCTTTTGGCTAGGACGGAGAAACTTGCCTGACGGCATCTAATTCTTGACGCCATTCTTGACGCATCTCCTGCATTTGCTGCCTGATCCCTTCATCTAGAGTGGTAGGAGGGATCGGGCGGTGGAAAGACGGTAGAGGTATCGAGTCCTGGGAAGACACTGGAGAGGGGGAACGAACCCGCCTAGATCTGAGCGGGCTCTTTCCTCCAGCTCATTGTGGCACTGGCCTTGCTTTTGCGGGCTGGTGATGATAATCTACTACGTCCGGTAGATTAGAGGAAGAGATCGCTGGCGGAGCAGGGGCAGCAGCCTCTTCATGAAGCTGAAGAGCAGGGACGGCAGGGCCAGGGATTGCTTGGAGCCTCTGGACCAACTGGGTCAATACTTGAACCTGCTAGACCAGAGTGGCAAACTGGTCCAACGTTACCACCGTTGCCGGTGACGAAGGAGTTTCAGCTGGCAGTGATGGCGGAGGTGCCACACCGCTGATTGGATTAGGCATTTGAGAGGCAATCTGATCCTAAGCCTTGGACGTGGCTCTTCTTCGATTGGCCATTAGAGGATACTTCTTCTGGTTCTTTGCGTCTTGTCTCTTAGATCATAAGTTTATGGGACTTGAGACCGTTCCTCTAGCATCAATCTGTTGCCGCGAAAATCCGTTCTTCGACTCAGGTGCGCTTCTGGCTCCTGATCTGAACACCGATCCCATCGCCTTGGATGGAACCTGCAAGATAGTCCGCACGCAGAGGGTGTTGTGGGGGCTGCCCTCTGCGGAGGACCCTCCGACGCCCAAATCAGTGGAGATTCACAACAAGCAGATATGAGGAGAAGACTCTCACAGAAGAGCTCCCCTAGATGGGTATTCTCTTGAGAGCTCCGAGCCCAGATGGAGCTTCGATCAGTGGAGTTTTTCAGTATGGAAGCCAGTGAATAGATGAGTACCTGAGAGGTTGGAGGGAGGTGGTATTTATAGGGGATCACCTGATTCCTTAGGTGCATCGTGAAGGGAGGTCTGAAAGTCGTTATGATTTAAGGCGGATTCGAATCAAGTTTGTTATGAGGCCAGTAGGATCCGTATCCTGTTAGTTAGAGGATCGACGACTGGGAGAGTGGTTAATGCCTTGAGATTCAGCGATTACGTAGGTTCTAGGCCACTCCTGTGGGTCCTAGGTCACTCCTGGGTGTGATTCCTTATTTAGAATCTTATTCAATTATAATGAATTTGAACTCTCCCGTGCCGGATTTCGCAGAGGTATTCGAGTGCCTCGGTCTGGCTAAGGTATAGATGGCTTGGGTTGCCGAGGTACGATTGGCTCAGGTTGCCAAGGTACGATTGGCTTGGGTTGCCGAGGTATAGACAGCTTGGGTTGTCGAGGTATGAGAATAGCTCGGGTCGTCAGGGCGGCCGCTAAGGGCGATTGGGCTTCGCTGCTTGGTGGACGTAACAGCTGGCCGATAGGACATTGGGATTGGACTTGACCCAATTATCAACACGTGCAGGTATTAATACAATGATAATTTTACCCCTCATCAATATTTAATAAAAATTAATATTTATTAACTATTCTAGTACTTAACATATTTTAGCAAAGATATTAGACTTAGGTTTGATTCCTAAAGAGATATCATTTTTTTATTTTAAATTTTATTTAAAAAAAGGTGGTTGGCTCTTAAATCAAAATCCAGAAACTGATTTTTGGAACTTAAAACCAACAAAAAGAGAGCTAGTTCCTATATTCCCATTCAGAGTTGGGATTTTCAGTGAGAGATTAGCTATCATGTATATTGAGCAAATCATGAGGCTTCATTGTATTCCCGTATCTATTGTATCAGATCGAGATACTAGGTTTGTGTCCTAATTCTGGAAGAGTCTTCATAGAGCTCTAGGGACTAAACTGAACTTCAGCACAGCCTTCCATCCCCAGATAAATGGACAGTCTGAGAGAACCATACAGACCCTGGAGGACATGTTGCGAGCCTATGTGATGGACTTGGGTGGTGCTTGGGACAACCATTTATCTTTAGTGGAATTTGCTTACAATAATAGCTACCAAGCCAGTATCCAGATGGCTCCATTTGAGGCTTTGTATGGTAGAAAATGCAGATCTCCCTTATGTTGGGATGAAGTAGAGGAGAGAAAATTGTTGGGCCCTGAGCTGATTCGGCAGACAGTGAAGAAGGTGCAGTTGATCAAGGAACGACTCCGCACAGCTCAGAGCCGACAGAAGAGCTATGCTGATATGAGAAGAAGGGAGCTAAAATTTCAGACTGGGGACCATGTCTTTTCGAAGATATCACCAACCAAAAATGTGATGAGATTTGGGATTAGAGGTAAGCTAAGTCTATGATACATTGGGCCATTTGAGATTCTGAATAAAGTTGGAGAGGTAGCTTATAGCCTGGCATTACCTCCGGCACTCTCTGGGGTGCACAATGTATTTCATGTATCCATATTGAGGAGGTACATTTTTGACCCCAGCCATGTGATGGAATTTGAGCCCATGCAGTTAAGGAAGGATCTAACATATGAGGAGCATCCTATGCGTATTGTGGACCGCAAGGATCAAGTTTTAAGACGGCGTAGCATTCCCTATGTCAAGGTTCAGTGGAGTAACCATTCTAAGAGGGAAGCTACTTGGGAGCTTGAGGAGGAAATTAAAGAGAAATTTCCTCAATTGTTTGTAACATAGCATATGTAAATGGAAAGAAGATTAATCACGATCAAAGCTTTGGATTCTAAATGTTATATGAGGTACATCAATTTTGAAGCTAAAATTTTTATAAGGAGGGGAGAATGTGAACCCCTGTTTCCAACAGATCCTTACCATGTGAGGATCTGCTATCCTTGACCGAAGGGAGGGAGGTGCCGCCCCTTCCTCCGCCATTGTTGACCGGCATGGCAAGGGAGGCGCCGCGGCCGCCCCGCGCAGGGGCAGCACCTTAACTCCGCCAGTCAAAGAGGTCGGCGCCCCTCTTCACACGGACACAGGGAAGGGGCTAACCCTCCACTCGCCATGATATAGGGGGGGAGCACCCCCCTTCGTCTCCCATGATCACCATCCCTCCATCACTGGCAAGCCCCTCCATTGAATCATCGGAAGAGCGAGTGAGAGAGAGAGAGAGGCGGCCTCCCTTCATCACGGAACTAAGCTGGTTCATGGCTTGGTTCGGGTCCGGCGGAGTGCCCGTTTCCTCGCCAGAACTGGGCGGCGGCCAATGGCCCTCATCGGCATTGGGCCACCATCCGGCGAGGGTCCGGCCGGCCGTGGTGGCCGGCCGTGCCACTGACACGATTCATGCCACGGGAGAAAACGTGAGAGAAAGAGAGAGATTAAGGGAGAGAGAGAAAGGGGGGAGCTCGGCCATGGCAGCGGCCGGCTCCAGGCCGATCGTCAGTGGCTGGGCCATCCCAAGGGGAGGCCGGCAGTGGCCCTGGCCGCTAGCACCAGTTCTCCCCTGTTTCGGATGAAATAGGGAGACGGGGGGAAGAAGATGAGGCGTGGGCCGGCTGGGCCGTCCCACTTTGGGCCCTGTTGGGCCGGCTCACGAGCCATTTTTTGGCTGCATTTTGGGCCCTGTATTAGATTGGGAATGGAGAAATAAAAATATGGCCCGATTCGGTGTTAATTTTAGTTTCTTGGGATATTTTATTTTTCCATTTGGGCATATATATTGAGAAATATTCGAGTCTAAAGTTGGGCCTAGGATTAGACTGGGTAGACCTTAGGGGATGCTTTATTATTCCAATTTTAGAGATTTAATTTTGAAAATTAATGTTGTAGGTAACCAGATGTCCACATAGTTGATTTATAGTTTAGGATTAGCGTACTGAGGTAAGTAAGCTAATTATCATGATTTCATAAATTATTTAATATATAAATCTTTGGATTTATAGCTATATGTATTTATGAAATGAGACAAATAAAATTTTGTTATTTAATTTGATAAATAGTACCACGAGTATACAATTGGGTAACTGTTATAATTATATGTGATTGCTAATATTTTGCAAAGTAATGGATTATAAATGTGCAAAATTGAATGATGTGATTATTTTGGCTTTGCAAAATATACTGGTACTATTGATGTATTTTTATGCTATGAATGTACAAACCAATGTATATGTGATATAAGGAGCTTATGCTCATGATGATGCATGATATGTTACATGCAAATATGATGATGATATTGAGATATACTTATATGTGTCGCCGTAGTTCTCATATGATATAAAATGATGTGAAATGCCAAGTGATACGGGACCCACCTTCATAGGAAAAAATATGTGGAGGACACATATCTGTAGGATGTGTTGTGATTGATTATGATATATGGTATAACGCTGGTAGCATGACCCTTTCTTTTAAGGAACATTGAAGAGTGATACACCAGTTGGTGTTATAGGGCCGTGGGACGCATAAAGAAATAGTAAATATATAAATATAGTGGGTTTATTTATATTGCATATTATGGCATTTATTGCATGAATAAGCTTCCAAAATTATTTTAAGCAAATGATATGCTTACTCTGATAATATGGCAAGTGTATTTGAAATTGAAAGCTTATTGTCGAAAAGTTGATTTGATTTGATAATATCTTCAAATGATTATTGGATTATATTATATTAGGCTTGCTTGTTGAGTGTGAGCTCATATAAATCTCACAATGTTTTTTAGAGCCACAAGACTGAAGAATGAGATTTGGGGTAGTTGGAGCTTCTATCAGAGTAAATTAAGATCCAACATTTTGTTGTAACCCCATTAATTTATGTATGATGGGCATATTGCCCAAAACTCATAATTATGGCTTGTACTAAAGTTATTGACTCTGAATGACATAGTGGTATTATCCTTGAATAAATTGGATTGTTATAGGACGCCTTGCATACCAAGCATGTGGCGGGTTGCCACCCCTGGATCCCTCATTGGGTCTGGGGCGTGACATAGCTGCAAAACATATTGTTTATATGTACCAAGTATCCTTTCGAAAGGATACATCTATCTACTTTGAACAGGTCAGGCAAGTAAGACCTCGTAAGGCAAATGTATTGATTAGTGCACTATAATGTCAAAAAATGCTGATGGGAACATTCGTTCAAGCTTACATAAGATTACCACAATCTGCTCTTGTAACAACTCCAAATCCCTAACATACAATGTCCTTAAACAAAGCTGTTGGAAGAAATTAGAAAGCTCAATTAAAGTACTACTCTCATGTTTCTGCAAGAATTGTTGAATGCCAATTGGTAACAATTTTTGAAGTAGCACATAACAATCATGTGTCTTCAAGTCGGATATCTTTCAATCACCTTCATTTATGCACCTTGATATATTGGAAGAATATTCATCGGGCACCTTCACAAATTTTAGCCGCTTACAGAATTGTCTTCTTTCATCTAATGTCAATGTGTAAGATGCAGGAAGCTTATAAACTCTATTACCTTGAATTTGTAACCACAACTCCCTTCGGATCCCCATTGAAGCCATGTCCTCTCTTACTTTATATGTGTCTTTTGTCTTACCTTCGATGCTTAATAAAGTTTCCACAATATTGTCACAAATATTCTTTTCAACATGCATTACATCTAAGTTATGTCTCAATTTTAATGATGACCAATACTCCAACTCGAAGAAAATGCTCTTCTTATAACAATTCAACTTGTTTGGTGCATGCTTTCGCTTCCAATGTTTATTGTTTGGTTGCTTTTTGGGCTTTTCAATAGCTATGTGTTCTAATTGCATCAATATTTTTTCACCGATCAATATTTTTGGTATAACTCCATGCTCTCTACTGCCATCATGTAGTTTACTATTTCACCACTTATGATTAATAGGCAAGTAACGATGATGTCCCATATAGCAAATCTTGTCTTTCAGCTTTTTCGATGAGGTTTGCTCATTACAACTAGACATGCCTTATAACCCTTTGTGCTCCAACCAGATAATAATGAGTATGCTAAAAAATCATTCACAGTCCATAAAATAGCTACGTGCATCCGAAAACTCTCTTTTGTACATGCATCATATACATCAACACCTTCGGTCCATAGATGTTTAAGTTCATCTATTATTGGCCTTAAAAATACATCCATATCCCTTCCTGGAGATTTAGGACTAGGGATAAGTAACGACATCATGAAGAATGTCTCTTCATATATTTCCATGGAGGCAAGTTATAAGATACTAAAATGATGGGCCACATACTGTATGCTTTACTTATGTTCCAAATAGATTGAATCCGTTTAAAGCAAGACCAAACCTTACATTTCTTGGTTCACTAGCAAACTTGGGATACTTTTGATCAAAATCTTTTCATGCTTCTCCATCTGCCAGATGCCATAACACTCCATCTGTGATCGGTCGCTTATCATAGTGCCACCTCATATCTTTAGCTGTATGTCTTGAGGCATAAAAACTTTTCAGCCAAGGTGTGAGTAAAAAATACCGCATAACTTTATAAGGTATCTTCTTACCTTTGTCTCCAACCATTTGGTACCTAGGCTCATTGCATACCGAACATTTTTCTAAAGAGGCATTCTCCTTCCAAAAGATAGCACAATCATGCTTGCATGCATGAATGTTCTCATAGCTAAATCCAACTCATTCATCTTCTTTTTGACCTCATAGTGCGAAGATGGTATCCTAGTACCATTCAAAAATGCCTCTTTCAATAGTTCAAGCAACATATTGAAAGACTTATTTGTCTACCGATTGAGGACCTTAATGTGCATTAACTTCACTAAGAATGTCAAAGTAGAAAACTTTTCACATCCATGATAGAGCTCAAATTCCACCTAATTGAAAAGATCATCCAATTTCTTACTATGATCGGTCCTTCCGTGGTCAGACATCATCGGATTGTCATTATTATTATATCAACCTCAGTGTGAGCACCACTTGGGCCAGCAATGTCCTGCAATGCTTCGACCATCTCATCTTATTCCCTTTCTTGGTCATTATCTTCATTCTCGTTTTCATCCGAGACATTGCTTCCAAACTGTTCTCTATGAAAATACCACGTTTGATACATCTTCAAGAAACCCTTTAATGAACGGTGTAATTTAACTAAATCAGGCTTATGCCATGAGCCATTATAACGCCGCACACAAGAACAACGTATCTTCCCTTCTTCGTTAACATGAAGCCTTGTCTTTTCTATGAATTTCTTAATATCGGTTACATATTCAGGACAATTTCAATTCTTTAGATGTATCCAACTCTTATCAGTCGGCATCATTGGATGACATCAAATCTAAGTAAAATAATCATAATTCAACAACAAGAGCAGAAATAACAAGAGAAGTAACTCAATCCAGTTTGCTATATGGTTAGTTACATATCTTGATTTGTGCTTTTTCTCTCCAGAAACTTGACATACTTAATATAATTCTATTAAAAACAGATCAGAGGTCTACCATGTGGTTAGGAATACAGGTCGGAGTCGTAACAATATGCTGGCCTAATATCTAATTCAAGTCCAAGTATATGTACCAATTAGAATGGCTCATGCGAGCGAGGGAAGATCAATCTGCTTTCTGGCAGGCTGATTGAGATATCCACACCACATGGTGTGCTTCCATAATTTAGTCTAAAATCAAATGAAAATGGAAGATTAATTCCAAAGAACAGGCAGGCACCTGGTGGGGGCACGTTGCTTTTTTTTTTTAATGCTTTGGGTTGTGCTACAAGTACGAGCACACACTAGTGTTTTGCTAATATGTGTTTGATTTGTTGGGTGCTCCCTCCACGTGGGGAGGGAACCGGCCCATGATAATAAACTGCATCACAGTTTGTTACGGAGCCCATGATAACAAACTGCATCACAGTTTGTTACACAGTTTGTTACGGAGCTATTTTCAAAAAGGGAAAACAAACCCGGAAATAAAGTAGGGGGAGAGAGATCCGTATGTGGTAGATACGAGAGAAGAAAAATCCCAGATTGGGGGAGAGAGCGGTGTGCGGCCTGAGAGAGATCCAGAGAAGCCCAGGCTTGGGAAAATCCTGTGCAACCTCAGGAGGTCGATACGGACGAGTCTGAGAGCAGATTTGGGGGCACGGAAGAGCAACCACACGTTGGTGAGATCCTTCTTGTACCCACATCAACTATTATTTTAAGTTCGAAGTGTTTCCTGATTTTTGGGCAAAAAAAATTAGGAGAAAAGTTGTAATCTTTTATTAAGATTAGTGAAGTGCTCTCGGAATTTGCCCCGTGGTTTTTCCCTTTCACATTGGAGGGGTTTTCCACGTAAATTTGGTGTTTTTGTGTGGTGTTTATTTTTATTCCGCATATTCTGTGATTGTGGTAGATCGGTATATTTTTCTGTGATTGTGCACGCATATTTGTTCCGAGGGTGATTGAGGGTGTATTCCCAACAATTGTGGTATCAGAGCAAGGTTGCAAGCCCAGAACAAATTATTTGAGCGTGCCACAGATGGATTCTACCACTAATACTAGCAGGATGATTAGTCTCAATGGCAGTAATTGGTTGATTTGGAAACCAAAGATGATGGATCTCTTGTATTGCAAAGATTTAGCCAAGCCGATTGAGAAGATGGGAGAGAAGCCAGAAAAATATGATGATGAAGATTGGGCTACTATGGATAGAAAAGCAATCAGTGTCATCAGGCAATGGGTGGATGACACAGTATTCCATCATATTTCAAATGAAACCTCAGCCTATGAACTATGGAAGAAGTTAGAAGGGTTGTATGAGAGGAAAACTGCCGGAAACAAAGCATACTTAATCAGAAAGCTTGTAAATCTGAAGTACAAGCCGGGAAAATCAATTGCAGAGCACCTAAATGAGATGAAGAGCATTGTGAACCAGCTGGCCACAATGAAGATGCTTATGGAAGATGAACTTCAGGCACTCCTGTTGTTGAGTTCTCTACCTGATAGTTGGGAGACACTGGTGGTGTCATTGAGTAACTCCGCCCCTGATGGAGTTATCACCATGAGTCAGGCTACTAGCAGCTTGCTCAATGAGGAGGAAAGAAGGAAAGGGAACTGGAGAGTCTCAAACACAGACAGATGTACTTGTCACAGAGGGCAGAGGGAGACAGTTTACTAGAAAAGAAAACAACAGAGGCAGAAGCAAATCCAGACCAAGGAAGGAAATCGAATGCTACCATTGTCATAAGAAAGGACACTACAAAGTGAATGTAGACTGCTAAAGAAGAAGAACAATGAAGGCGGTAAGGCAGAAGATAAGAAAGATAGAGAGGTAGCAGCAGTTGCCTCAGGAGAAGACATCATTCTATTTACAGAATGTGTTGATCAGTGCTTAGCCACCACATCAAATCAGGTTGATTGGGTGGTGGATACTGGAGCTTCTTATCATGCCACACCCAGGAGAGAGTTCTTCACATCCTACAGGATAGGTGATCTTGGTGTGATCCGAATGGGAAACAATGGTGTTTCCAAAATATGTGGGATAGGAGAAGTAGTGGTCCAGACCCGTGAAGGCAGCAGATTGATACTCAAAGAGGTCAGACATGTTCCAGATCTCAGGATGAATCTCATCTCAGCAGGCAAGCTAGATGAAGAGGGATATGTTAGCCAGTTTGGGGGAGATCAATGGAAGTTAATCAAAGGTGCTATGGTGATTACCAAAGGACAGAGATCATGCACATTATACAAGTTGCAGTCCAGTTTGGTTAGGGGAGAGGTATGCGCAGCAGAGCATGATACTGCAGATTTGTGGCACAAGAGATTAGGCCATATTGGCGGAAAGGGATTGCAAACTCTCGTCAGGGCAGGGGTCTTACCAGAGATACAGGACAGAGTTCTCAGTGATTGTACCCACTGTGTGGTGGGTAAGCAGCACAGGGTGACATTTCAGAGTAGCTCCAAGAAGAAGACTGGCCTTTTGGAGCAAGTGTACTCAGATGTGTGCGGACCCATGAGGGAGAAGACCTTAGGAGGAGCCTCATATTTCGTCACATTTATAGATGATGCTTCCAGAAAGGTGTGGGTTTTTGTTTTAAAGTCCAAGGACCAGGTGGCAGCAGTTTTTGAGTTTTTTCACAGGCTTGTGGAGAGGCAGACAGGAAAGAAGTTGAGATGCATTCGTACAGACAATGGGGGAGAGTACATAGGAGTCTTTCACCAGTACTGCAGAGCACAAGGCATCAGACATGAGCAAACAGTGCCAAAGACTCCACAGGAGAATGGAGTAGCTGAGAGAATGAACAGGACAATAGTGGAGAGAGTCAGGTGCATGCTCTCCCAGTCCAAGTTGCCCAAGAGCTTTTGGGGGGAGGCAGTCCAGACAGCATGTTATTTGATAAATAGATCTCCCTCATCAGCTCTAGATGGAGAGGTGCCAGAGAAGGTGTGGACAGGCAAGAATGTCAGATATGATTATCTAAGGATTTTTGGCTGCAGGGCATTTGTGCATGTGCCTAAGGATGAGAGGACAAAGTTAGATGACAAGACAAGACAATGTATCTTTCTGGGGTTTGGTGATGAGCAGTTTGGCTATAAGCTGTGGGACCCAGTTGATAGGAAGGTAGTCAGGAGCAGAGATGTCATATTCTATGAGGATCAAACCATAGAAGACATCAAGAGGGCAGAGCATCAGTCTGAGTCAGATATGTATGGCCCAGTAGATATAGAGCCTGTCAGTCCTCCAGCAGTTCATGCAGATGAGCCAGAGAAACAGCCAGTACAGGGTGCAGATGAGCAGCAGCCTACACCTATTGAGGATACAGATCAGGAGATTCAGATCCCTGAGGAGGAGCTACCGACAGAGGTGAGGAGATCCACGAGAGCAAGGCAACCATCTAGTCGGTATTCAGTGCATGAATATATCATGTTGACAGATGCAGATGAGCCAGAGTCATATGAGGCGGCCCATGTCAGTGAGCAGCGGGAGCAGTGGCAGAGAGCTATGCAGGAGGAGATGGACTCTCTTCTGCATAATCATACATATGACTTGGTAGCTAGGCCCAAGGGAGAAAGGTACTCAGAAACAAGTGGGTCTACAAGGTAAAGGCAGAAGAGAAAAGCTCACAGCCTAGATATAAAGCACGACTAGTTGTGAAGGGCTTTGCACAAAAGAAGGGAGTTGATTTCGATGAGATATTTTCTCCAGTAGTGAAGATGACCTCAATCAGGACGGTGTTAGGATTGGCAGCTAGCATGAACATGGAGGTAGAGCAGTTGGATGTGAAGACAGCATTCTTGCACGGTGACTTAGAGGAAGAGGTCTATATGGAGCAGCCTGAAGGTTTCAAGGTGAAAGGCAAGGAGCACATGGTGTGCAGACTTAGAAAGAGTCTGTATGGTCTCAAGCAGGCGCCCCGGCAGTGGTACAGAAAGTTTGAGGCTTTCATGGTACAGGTTGGTTATAAAAGAACAACCACAGATCATTGTGTCTTCATTAGAAGGTTCCCTGGAGGTGATTTTATCATCCTTCTCTTATATGTGGATGATATGTTGATTGTTGGGCAGGACACCAGCAAGATTGTCACACTGAAGAAGGAGTTAGGGAAAGCTTTTGATATGAAGGATATGGGGCCAGTGAAACAAATATTGGGGATGCATGTATTCAGGGATAGACAAGCATGCAGGTTATGGTTGTCCCAGAAGAAATACATAGAGAAGGTGCTTCAGAGATTCAGCATGAGCAATGCCAAGTCAGTGGCATGTCCACTAGCTGGACACTTCAAGCTGAGTTCAGAGCAGAGCCCAGCCTCAGAGGAAGAGAAGCAGGAGATGAATAGAGTCCCTTATGCCTCAGCCGTGGGTAGTCTTATGTATGCTATGGTCTGTACCCGACCAGACTTAGCATATGCAGTTGGCTTAGTGAGCAGGTTCCTAGCGAATCCAGGAAAGGAGCATTGGGCAGCAGTCAAATGGATCATGAGGTACTTGAGAGGTACAACTAGCTTGAGTCTTTGTTATGGACAGGGAGAACCTGTGTTACAGACATATACAGATGCAGATATGGCAGGAGATGTTGACTCCAGGAAGTCCACATCCGGTTACTTGGTTACATTTGCAGGAGGTGCAATTTCATGGCAGTCCAAGTTACAGAAGTGTGTTGCATTATCGTCCACAGAGGCCGAGTACATAGCAGTGACAGAAGGATGCAAGGAGATATTGTGGCTGAAGAGATTTCTTCAGGAGCTGGGTGTTAGACATGATACTTATGTGGTCTATTGTGACAATCAGAGCACTATTCACCTGAGCAAGAATCCAACTTTTCACTCCAAGTCGAAGCACATTGATATGCGTTATCACTGGATCAGACAGGTCCTGGAAGAGAAGCAGTTGTTGTTGGAGAAGATCCATACAGATGATAATGGGTCAGATATAATGACAAAGTCATTACCTATCAAGAAGGTTGAAGCTTGTAGAAAGAAAGCAGGCTTGGTGGATTTCCCCAAGTAGTCGGGAGGGGGAGATATTGTTGGGTGCTCCCTCCACGTGGGGAGGGAACCGGCCCATGATAACAAACTGCATCACAGTTTGTTACGGAGCCCATGATAACAAACTGCATCACAGTTTGTTACGGAGCTGTTTTCAAAAAGGGAAAACAAACCCGGAAATAAAGTAGGGGGAGAGAGATCCGTATGTGGTAGATACGAGAGAAGAAAAATTTTAGATTGGGGGGAGAGAGCGGTGCGCGGCTTGAGAGAGATCCAGAGAAGCCCAGGCTTGGGAAAAATCCTGTGCAACCTCAGGAGGTCGATACGGACGAGTCTGAGAGCAGATTTGGGGGCACGGAAGAGCAACCACACGTTGGTGAGATCCTTCTTGTACCCATATCACTATTATTTTAAGTTCGAAGTGTTTCCTGATTTTTGGGCAAAAAAAATTAGGAGAAAAGTTGTAATCTTTTATTAAGATTAGTGAAGTGCTCTCGGAATTTGTCCCGTGGTTTTTCCCTTTCACATTGGAGGGGTTTTTCATGTAAATTTGGTGTTTTTGTGTGGTGTTTATTTTTATTCCGCATATTCTGTGATTGTGGTAGATCGGTATATTTTTTGTGATTGTGCACGCATATTTGTTCCGAGGGTGATTGAGGGTGTATTCCCAACATGATTGTCAAGTGAAATTTATTGCACATGCTAATCAGACCTTCCAGATCAGATGCAGACGTTCAAGAAGTTGAAACCGCAACAGTATAATATATCAATTTGTCATGACCTACAATGAATATTAAAAATTGAAAGTTTTTAAATTGATGTAGATTTTTTATTCCTTGCCATATATTGTGGCGGACTTTAGTTTAAAGCCGAGCTATCACACATCGCTATTAATTACTTCTGTTTCAAAGCATCAGCATCGTGTTTTACTTTGTGTAAATTAGATGAATATGTATATCATGACTTGCTCACATCCCCAAAGGGTTTATGATTCATTTATAGAGACTGTACTAATTCTTTGTTTTCATATTAAAAATATTATTCTTGTACAAGTGCACGAAAATGACTCCTGGTGCAAGATGCATGGGGGAGGCCCACTTTCAGTTCGCATTGACCCTTTGCCTTCGAAGGGCATCTCCTCCTATGGTTACAGTTCGACAGAATTTTATTATTGCTTTTTGGAGCTTCATACAGCGTCACATAGCTGTACTGAAAGCAATATACAAGAACATTCGCCGTCCGGATCACTCTTATGACACAATCCATGTCCTAAGGATTTCCCTGCAGCCCTCTACAACATATTTAAGATGCCATGCATATTTATCAACTTGAAATTACTACTCTATCAAAAAAATTTATGGATAAAAAGATGACAAGAAAGAAAGAGCTAGCGATCCGGTGAGAAGAGAAAGAGAGAAAGAAAACCTTCGTTCCTTGTTTCAGGAAAAAAGGGGAAAATTACAGAAAAAAATCGCACGGTTGAAATCGATGGTTTCTGATGGGGCCAGTTGATCCCAGGAGATAAAAAAAAAAAATTTGAATGGCCCATCTCGGCTCCAAGGGCCGACAGCTCAATGGCCGACGGCCCCAAAGGCCGACACCCGAAGACCGACGGCCCCAAAGGCCGACACCTCCAAGACCGACGGCTCCATGACCAACGGTCCCAAAGGCCGACACCCGAAGATCGACGGCCCCAAAGGCCGACACCTCCCCGACCGACGGCCCCAAAGGCCCGATGGCTCCATGACCGATGGCTCCATGACCGATGGCTCCAAGACCGATGGCCCCAAAGGCCGACGGCTCCAAGACCGACGGCCCCAAAGGCTGACGGCTCCATGACCGACGACTCCAAGACCGACGGCCCCAAAGGCCGACACCTCCAAGACCGACGGCCCCAAAGGCCGACGGCTCCAAGACCGGCACCTCCCAGTCGGCCCCGGCACTCTCCTACTCGGCCCCGGCGTCTTCAGTTCCGCCAAGTCGGTCAAGGCCATCCCCGGCCGGCCCGACTCGGCCCCGGCGTCTCCAAGCTAGGCGGCCCCGGCACCTCCCAGGCGCTCCCGGCATCTTCTCAGCCGGCCCCGGCGTGTCCAAGCTAGGCGGCCCCGGTGCCTCCCAGGCGCCCCCGGCATCTTCCCAGCCCGCCCCGGCATGTCCAAGCTAGGCGGCCCCAGCACCTCCCAGGCGCCCCGGCATCTTCCCAGCCGGCCCGGCATGTCCAAGCTAGCCGGCCCCGGCACCTCCCTGCCGGCCTCGGCATCTTCCCAAGCGGCCCGGCATCTTCCTAGCCGGCCCCTTACTTCTCCAAGCGAGTCGGCCCCGATACTTCCCCGGTCGGCCCGACTCGGCCACGGCGTCTCCAGTTCCGCCGAGTCGGCCAAGGCCATCCCCGGTCGGCCTGATTCGGCCCCGGCGTCTCCAGCTCTGCCGAGTTGGCCAAGGCCATCCCCTGTCGGCCCGACTCAGCCCCGACGTCTCCTGTTCCTCCGAGTCGGCCAAGGCCACCCCTGGCCGGCCCGACTCGGCCCCGATGCCTCCAAGTCCGTCGATTTGGCCCCGCCCCGGCACTGCCTTGCCAGCGGGATGGGCCCCAGCCATCTCGGGTCGACACGGCTCGACCCTGATAAGTCGAGATTTCCCAGTTCCCGCCAGATCAGCCCCAGCATGGCCCTATCAGTTCAGGGCGCCACCTCTTTGACGCGCGCCGCCTGACAGCGCCAGATCCAGCAATCCACTGGCAATGCTGGTGATGGGACATGACCCACCTACCCAATAACTGATGGGACGTAGCCCACTAACCAGCCCAGATTCACGCAAGGGCTCAGCAGACGTTCTGACTTCACGCAATCCTACGTGATCATGCCAGGGTCAACCCCTATAAAAAAGTAAATCCACCCAGTAAACAGGTATGCATGATAACCCCCAAAATCGTCATCTCAACTCTCAGAAAGGAATTCCTTCTCTCTGAGATCCCTCTTTCTACACTAAAAAGGGCTCACTCGAGCCCCTCTTTAGCTGTGACCTCAGTTGCTAACTTGGGCGTCGGAGGGTCTCACCAGAGGATCCCCTCCGATCTTGGGACTTCTTTGCAAGCAACCTGGTGAAGAAGAGCCGGGAGAAGCACTCCATCCCCGACGTCCAGGATAGGTGATTAAGCGTCATCAGATTGGCGCGCCAGGTAGGGGGGACGCGCTGAAGGAAAGAAAACTCTGTCTCCTTGAGCTATAAGCCTCCGTCCCCTCTAAGATTGCTATGGTGGTGATGCGCATGCTAGAGGTTCTTACCAATCGTGCTGGGAGGCATCCACATCGCACTGAGCGACAAAAGACCAGTCTCTCTCTCTCTCTGCCCCTCCTTCACCGCCAACTTCGGCTGCTTTGATTAACCAACTGGCCATCCTCAATCGGCAAGATCAAGCTTTGAAAGTAGCAGTTCATGAACTACAGAAGCAATGCTCGGGGGCCACTCAGCAGCACCCCAAGCCTCTCACGTCGCCCATGATAGCTGCACCAGTAGGCTAGTGATCCGTTCGCTACAAGAGCTAAGTACACTGCACTTAAGACGGTTTTCTTTCATTAATACTTAAAAATGTCATGCAGGGAAGACCTACCTTGCATCAACATCCAAGGCCAACCTCGCTTTGGCATCAAAAAGCCCTGGGCCAGCCAGGCACAAAGACCGACTCCGCGTCGGCAACAAAGACCGACTCCGCATCGGCACCAAAGACCGACTCCGACGCGCGTCAGCAACGAAGACCGGCTCCGCGTCGGCAACGAAGACCGACTCCGCGTCGGCAACGAAGACCGGCTCCATGTCGGCAACGAAGACCGAACACGACGCAAAGGCAAACAGCTACGAAAAAGCTAAGTATACTGCACTTTGAGAAAAAAAGTTTCTTTTCATTAGTATCTGAATGCGTTACAGGAAAACCACCAAAGACCGACTTCGCATCGGCAACAAAGACCGACTCCGTGTCGTCAACAAAGACCAACTCCGCGTCAGCACCCAAGACCAGCTCCGTGTCGGCACCCTCAAGCTCAAGACCTATGGATTCCAATCAACAGAGTTTCCTGGGGGGCAGGCCATCAACCCTGCAGAAGGAGACCAATTTCTTTAAAGAAAAAGGCACCTGAGCCTGACCCAAGCACCCTCTGGTCACCCTTCGGGGTTAAAGGCTCCCGAGCATGGTCGAATCCCAGCGACTCTCAGGTCATCCTCCGGGTTCAAAAGGTTCTCGACGGCCTCAACTTTGCCTCATCGGCTTTATCTTTGCCTCAACGGCTAACTGACAAGCATCCCCCCAAAAAATTAGCGTACGCTGCTTTGAGTGGCGGGCGTGAGGTAATCAATTTGCCTCCAAAAAATTTCTTGAAGTTCTACACTCCTTTCGCTTAGCTGATGCAGGGCACGCAAGCTCAAGGAGTGTGGGGGGCATTTGATGGGGCCAGTTGACCCCATGGAGATTTAAAAAAAATTTGAACGGCCCACCTCGGCTCCAAGGGCCGACAGCTCCATGGTCGATGGCCCCAATGGCCGACAGCCCCAAAGGCCGACACCCGAAGACCGACGGTCCCAAAGGCCGACACCTCCAAGACCGATGGCTCCATGACCGACGGCCCCAAAGGCCGACACCTGAAGACCGACGGCCCCAAAGGCCGACACCTCCAAGACCGATGGCTCCATGACCGACGGCCCCAAAGGCCGACACCTGAAGACCGACGGCCCCAAAGGCCGACACCTCCAAGACCGACGGCCCCAAAAGCCGACGGCTCCAAGACCGACGGCCCTAAAGGCCGATGGCTCCATGATCGATGGCTCCAAGACCGATGGCTCCATGACCAACGGCTCCAAGACCGATGGCCCCAAAGGCCGACGGCTCCAAGACCGACGGCCCCAAAGGCCGACGGCTCCATGATCGATGACTCCAAGACCGACGGCCCTAAAGGCCGACACCTCCAAGACCGACGGCTCCAAGACCGACGGCCCCAAAGGCCGACACCTCCAAGACCGACGGCCCCAAAGGCCGACGGCTCCAAGACCGACGGCTCCAAGACCAATGGCCCCAAAGGCCGACGGCTCCAAGACCGACGGCCCCAAAGGCCGACGGCTCCAAGACCGGCACCTCCCAGTCGGCCCCGACGACTCCAGTTCCGCCGAGTCGGCCAAGGCCATCCTCGGCCGGTCCGACTCGGCCCCGGCGTCTCCAAGCTAGGCGGCCCCGGCACCTCCCAAGCACCCCCGGCATCTTCTCAGCCGGCCCCGGCGTGTCCAAGCTAGGCGGCCCCGGCACCTCCCAGGTGCCCCCAGCATCTTCTCAGCCAGCCCCGGCGTGTCCAAGCTAGGCGGCCTCGGTACCTCCCAAGCGCCCCCGGCATCTTCCCAACCGGCCCCGGCGTGTCCAAGCTAGGTAGCCCCGGCACCTCCCAGGCACCCCCGGCATCTTCCCAGCCGGCCCGGCATCTTCCTAACCAGCCCCCTACTTCTCCAAGCGAGTCGGCCCCAACACTTCCCCGGTCGGCCCGACTCGGCCACGACGTCTCCAGTTCCACCGAGTCGGCCAAGGCCATCCCCGGTCGGCCCGACTTGGCCCCGGCGTCTTCAGTTCCGCCGAGTCGGCCAAGGCCATCCCAAGTCGGCCCGACTCGGCCCCGACGTCTCCTGTTCCTCCGAGTCGGCCAAGGCCACCCCTGGCCGGCTCGACTCGGCCCCGACGCCTCCAAGTCCGTCGATTCAGCCCCGTCCCAACACTGCCTTGCCAGCGGGATGGTCTCCAGCCATCTTAGGTTGACCCGGCTCAGCCCTGATAAGTCGGGATTTCCCAGTTCCTGCCAGATCAGCCCCAGCATGGCCCTATCAGTTCAGGGCGCCACCTCTCTGACGCACGCCGCCTGACAGCACCAGATCCAGCAATCAACTGGCAACGCTGGTGATGGGACAGGACCCACCTACCTAACAACTGATGGGACGTAGCCCACTAACCAGCCCAGATTCACGTAAGGGCTCAGCAGACGTTCTGACTTCATGCAATCCCACGTGATCATGCCAGGGTCAACCCTATAAAAAGGTGAATCCACCCAGTAAACAGGTATGCGCGATAACCCCCAAAATCGTCATCTCAACTCTCAGAAAGGAATTCCTCCTCTCTAAGATCCCTCTTTCTACACTAAAAAGGGCTCACTCGAGCCCCTCTTCAGCTGTGACCTCAGTTGCTAACTTGGGCGTCGGAGGGTCTCACCGGAGGATCCCCTCCGGTCTTGGGACTTCTTTGCAGGCAACCTGGTGAAGAAGAGCTAGGAGAAGCACTCCGTCCCCGATGTCCAGGATAGGCGATTGAGCGTTATTAGTTTCAAAAAAAAAAAAAGGGAAAGAGTAGATGTTACGATCTTGCCGTTATAATTAGCGCTATTACGGCGAAATTATATTTCATCTTAATATCTTGAATATTTTTTTGATAAAAATTCTATCTATAACGATGAAATCAGAGTTCGTTGTTATAAATAAAGATATTACAACGAAATCTATTTTCATTGTAATATCTTGAATTAAAATAATTATTTTTTAATAAAAATTTTATCTATAAGACTATAACGATGAAATCTGATTTTTTTCATTATAAATAGAGATATTACGGTGAAAACTATTTTTGCCATAATATTTTGAATTAAAATAATAATTATTATTAATAAAACTTTATATATAACAGCAATGAAATCTATTTTTGCCATAATATCATGAATTAAATAATTATTTTTTTAATAAAAACTCTATCTATAATAGAGAAATCAGAGTTCGTCATTATAAATAGAAATATTACGGAAAAATCTATTTTTATCATATATTAAATTAAAATAATTATTTTTTAAAATAAAAACTCTATCTATAATGGTAAAAATAATTTTTATCATAATAGCATGAATAAATAAATAAATAAATAAAATTCTTAACCTATTATGATGAAATATAACTTTCGTCATAATATATAATTATTACGGGAAAAAATATTTGTTACCATAATAGCACGATAAAAAATAGAAAAAATAAAAATCTTAATCTATTACGATAAAATATAAATTATGCCATAATATATATAATTATTATGACAAAAAATAATTTTTATCGTAACAACATGAAAAAAAAATAATTTTTTTATTAAAATTTTTAACTATAACGATGAAAACATCTTTCGTCGTTATAAATTAATTTTTAATAAATAATTATTACGGCAAATTTAATTTTGATTTCATCATAATAAGTAAAACTATAGCAATGAAAATAATTTATCGTAATAAGTTTGCTACAAATAGCCCACTTTCTCGTAGTGATTTATGAAAGAAAGAATCTAATTCTAAGTCCTTTTCTAAGAATATTAATTTCATAAATATTTTAAAGAATTTTTTTATTTATATTAGCGAGATTTAAGTCTTTAAATCCAATCCGAATTGGAGAGAGAGAGAGAGAGAGAGAGGATATATTGGATAGAAAACATCATAAAACCTTTCTATTCTAGTAACTAATATATATATATATATATATCATAAAACCTTTCTATTCTAGTAACTATATATATATATATATATATATATATATATATATATATCATAAAACCTTTCTATTCTAGTAACTAATATATATATATATATATATATATATATATATATATATATATATATATATATATATATATATATGCTCTATAATTTCTTTTCTTTTAAAATTTTAGTCGAATTTATCTCTTATTTTGAGTCAGATTTTATACCAAATCTATATAAAAATTAGTTTTCAACTTTTATATCAATTTTATTTTTTATGTCATTGTCATATTTCTTTTAGATCTTTTCAAAGTTTTGCTTTTGCAAATAAATAAGTTTTTGATGTGACAGCTTCCTATCTCCAACTCTACAGAGACTTATTCAAAGTGGCCAAAATAATTTATGATAATCTTGTTAATCCTCTTGAAACATATAACACTTAACATGCTTATTTCTAACATTTAAAATTCTTATTTTTTATAACTAATTTTTTTTATCATATTAGCATATGATGCATGAATATTTGCTAGATCACATTTTGGTCATATGCCAAATGACTTGCGCAACTTGTATAAATGGCTCCAAAATATAAGCCATCCAACTAGTCAATAATACATTAATTCTTGTCTTCTTAACCAATGCATCTTGTCTATTTCCTAAGCTCCATTGGCTTTTTCATCACATCCTTCCACTTGTGCTCAACGTGATTGAAATGTTGTGGCCAGGCACATCTGTCCAATGCCAGGGTTGCTTTTGGCCTATACACGATGAGTTTTATTAAAAAGATTTATTGTACTATTTTTTGATACAGCAAACATATATTGATCGTATAATTAATTATCTATGTGTCGATATGCATATTTCATGGAGCAAGACTTTTTCTGAGTCCATTATTTCATGCGAATTGAAAGGGATTATAATTTGACACCGTCCAAAGTACATGTGAACTGTCGCCCAAGGGGAGGAAAAAAAAAGAAAAGGAAACAAATAAAAAAAATCAACTTCACATGTGAACACAGTCTTTTCATTGTGATTTTCAAGAATACTATTGTCCATCAAGGCCGGATAACTACAAAGCGGCACTAAATCCATACTCTTAAGGACTGTTTGGATGTAGTTGTCCATGCTTGTTCCCCGTCTCCAAATCACCTATTTGTAGATAATATATGATAAAAAAAAAAGTCCACATACAAGCGAGAAACTTTCACAAGGCCAATTTTAGGTTAGGACTAGGATATATTTTTGAACTACATATGTATTTGACCTCCAATAAATAATGAACAGTTAGATCCGATCAAGAAAATATAATTGATTTAATTCGAGTCCAATTGGGGTGATAGGTTTGCATGTATTTGAATTCCAAACCCAAATCATCAGAACCATTCCTCGAATATATGTTAGCAATATTGTTTACCTTGCAAAAACAAATTTAATGGAATGAAGTTTTAGAGAAATTTTAAATAATATTACCTTATACTTAGAAGTGATTTTTATGCTTTTATATTGATAGAAATAGATACTACACACGTTCTCCACCTCTTCAGGCAGAACACAAAACAAGAGGAAGGGATGGATTTATTATTTTTCATTGGTGGAGTCAATCTTCAGATCGTTCAGATTATATAATTAAGTTATTTCTATAACATGGTACTATTATTATCTAAAAAATGAAATACCTATCAGATTTGATCCCACCCAAATAGACACGCCTCCAAGTACTCCATTCTATTTTGAGTTCAGCTAAGATGCTTTTTTTTTTATAATTACTATTTGAAATGTAAGTGACGTGGCCAGTGGCACCACGTAGACATTAACGGTGAAGTCAACTGATGGCATGGACAGGGACAAACGGTCATGCTTCTTCAAGACAGTCCTGCTCTGGCTGCACTTCTTCAAGTCGGCCTCAGCGGCTCCGCCTTCTTTAAGTCGGTTCCTAGCGGCCCCGATCTCTTTAAGTCGGTCTCAGCGGCCTCGCCTTCTCCAAGTCAGCCCTTAGCGGCCCCGCCCTCTCCAAGTCGGCCTCAGCAGCCCCGACCTCTCTAAGTCGGCTTCAGCGGCCCCGACCTCTCCAAGTCGGCCTCAGCGGCCCTGTCATCTCCAAGTCGGCCTCAGCGGCTCTGCTTCTCCAAGTCGGCCCGTAGCGGCTCCATCCTTTCCAAGTCAGTCCTTAGCGGCCCCGGCTTCTTCAAATCGGCCTCAGCGGCCCTGCCTTCTCCAAGTTGGTCCCTAGTAGCCCCGATCTTTCCAAGTCGGCTCTTGGCGGCCCCGACCTTTCCGAGTCGGCCCCTGACGGCCCCGTCTTCTCCAAGGCAGCCTCCAGTGGTACCGATTCCACCTATCGCCTGACATAACCAGGCCCACCTACTATTTAGGCTGCATCGCCTGATACAATCAGGCCCACCTACCATCTGACCCATACAGTTGATGGGATCAGGTCCACCAATCGTTAAACGCATGCATCCGATGGGACCAGGCCCATCGATCATCAGACCTATGCACCCGATGGGATCAGGCCCACCAACTAGCTCCTGCTTACGTAATCTCCATGAGTTCGGTAGATATTCCCCTTCACTAAACCCCACGTGGCTGATCCCGAGATGGATAACCGAATGTCTATAAAAGGGTAAGAGAATTCAAGGTAAAAGAAGGTTCATACACATATCATTCTCACTCTGAGAAAACTTTCTAGTTCTCAGGGCCTTCTTATTATTAATAAAAACTTTATATATAACGGCGACGAAATCTATTTTTGCCATAATATCATGAATTAAAATAATTATTTTTTTAAATAAAAACTCTATCTATAATAGAGAAATCAGAGTTCATCATTATAAATAGAAATATTACGACAAAATCTATTTTTACCGTAATATCTTAAATTAAAATAATTATTTTTTTAAATAAAAACTCTATCTATAATGGTAAAAATAATTTTTATCATAATAGCATGAATAAATAAATAAATAAAATTCTTAACCTATTATGGTGAAATGTAACTTTCGTCATAATATATATAATTATTACGAGAAAAAATATTTGTTACCATAATAGCATGAAAAAAAATAGAAAAAATAAAAATCTTAATCTATTACGATAAAATATAAATTATGTCATATATATAATTATTATGGCAAAAAATAATTTTTACCGTAACAGCATGAAAAAAAAATTTATTAAAATTTTTAACTATAACGATGAAAACATCTTTTATCGTTATAAATCGATTTTTAACAAATATTATTATGGAAAATTTAATTTTGATTTCACCGTAATAAGTGAAACTATAGCGATGAAAATAATTTACCATAATAAGTTCGCTACAAATAGCTCACTTTCTCGTAGTGATTTATGAAAGAAAGAATCTAAATCCTTTTCTAAGAATATTAATTTCATAAATATTTTTAAAAAATTTTTTATTTATATTAGCGAGATTTAAGTCTTCAAATCCAATCCGAATTAGAGAGAGAGAGAGAGAGAGAGAGAGGATATATTGGATAGAAAGCACCATAAAACCTTTCTATTCTAGTAACTAATAAATATATATTTATATATTTATAGTATATACCCTCTATATTTAAAGGATATACTTATGGCGAATTTAATTTTGATTTCGCCATATAAAACTATAACGATGAAAATAATTTAACGTAATAAGTTCGCTACAAATAGCTTACTTTCTCGTAGTGATTTATGAAAGAAAGAATCTAAGCCCTTTTCTAAGAATATTAAGTTCATAAATATTTTTAAAGAATTTTTTTATTTATATTAGTGAGATTTAAGTCTTCAAATCCAATCCGAATTAAAGAGAGAGAGAGAGAGAGAGAGAGAGAGGATATATTGGATAGAAAGCATCATAAAACCTTTCTATTCTAGTAACTAATAAATATATATATTTATAGTATATACCCTCTATATTTAAAGGATATACTTACGGCGAATTTAATTTTGATTTTATCGTAATAAATAAAACTATAGCTATAAAAATAATTTACCGTAATAAGTTCGCTACAAATAGCTCATCTTCTCGTAGTGATTTATGAAAGAAAGAATCTAAGTCCTTTTTTTAAGAATATTAATTTCATAAATATTTTTAAAGAATATTTTTATTTATATTAGCGAGATTTAAGACTTCAAATCCAATCTGAATTGAGAGAGAGAGAGAGAGAGAGAGAGAGAGGATATATTGGATAGAAAGCACCATAAAACTTTCTATTCTAGTAACTTATATATATATATATATATATCCTCTATAATTTCTTTTCTTTTAAAATTTTAGCCACATTTATCTCTTATTTTGAGTCAGATTTTATACCAAATCTATATAAAAATTAGTTTTCAATTTTTATATCAATTTTATTTTTTATGTCATTGTCATATTTCTTTCATCTTTTCAAAGTTTTACTTTGCAAATAAATAAGTTTTTGATGTGACAGCTTCCTATCTCCAACTATGCACTTACTAAAAGTGGCCAAAATAATTTATGATAATCTTGTTAATCCTCTTGAAACATCATATAACACTTAACATGCTTATTTCTAACTTTCAAAATTCTTATTTTTTATAACTAATTTTTTTGTCATATTAGCATATGATGCATGAATATTTGCTAGATCACATTTTGGTCATATGCCAAATGACTTGCGCAACTTGTATAAATAGCTCCAATATATAAGCCATCCAACTAGTCAATAATACATTAATTCTTGTCTTCTTAACCAATGCATCTTGTCTATTTCCTAAGCTCCATTGGCTTTTTCATCACATCCTCCCACTTGTGCTCAACGTGATTGAAATATTGTGGCCAGGCACATCTATCCAACGCGGGGCTTGCTTTTGGCCTATACACGATGAGTCTTATGAAAAAGATTTGTTATACTGTTCTTCGATGCAGCAAACGCATATTGATCGTATGAATTAATTATCTATGTGTCGATATGCATATTCGATGTAGCAAGACTTTTCCTGAGCCCATTATTCCATGCGAATTGAAAGGGATTATAATTTGACAACGTCCAAAGTACGTGTGAACCCTAGCCCAAGGGGAGGAATAGAAAGAAAGGAAACAAAAAAAATCAACTTCACATGTGAACACAGTCTTTTCATTGTGATTTTCAAGAACACTATTGTCCATCAAGGCCGGATAACTACAAAGCGGCACTAAATCCATACTCTTAAGGACTGTTTGGATGTAGTTGTCCATGCTTGTTCCTCCCGTCTCCAAATCACCTATTTTGTAGATAATATATGATAATAATAATAATAAAAAAGTCCACATACAAGCGAGAAACTTTCACAAGGCCAATTTTAGGTTAGGACTAGGATATATTTTTGAACTACATATGTATTTGACCTCCAATAAATAATGAACAGTTAGATCCGATCAAGAAAATATTATTGATTTAATTCGAGTCCAATTGGGGTGATAGGTTTGCATGTATTTGAATTCCAAACCCAAATCATCAGAACCATTCCTCGAATATCTGTTGGCAATATTGTTTACCTTGCAAAAACAAATTTAATGGAATGAAGTTTTAGAGAAATTTTAAATAATATTACCTTATACTTAGAAGTGATTTTTATGCTTTTATATTGATAGAAATAGATACTACACATGTTCTCCACCTCTTCAGGCAGAACACAAAACAAGAGGAAGGGATGGATTTATTATTTTTCATTGGTGGAGTCAATCTTCATATCGTTCAGATTATATAATTAAGATATTTATATGACATGGTACTATTATTATCTAAAAAATGAAATACCTATCAGAATTGATCCCACCCAAATAGACACGCCTCCAAGAATTCCATTCTATTTTGAGTTCAGCTAAGATGCTTTTTTTATAATTTCTATTTGAAATGTAAGTGACGTGGCCAGTAGCGCCACATAGACATTAACGGTGAAGTCAACTAATGGCATGGACAGGGACAGACGGTCCCGCTTCTCCAAGACAACCCTGCTCTCAGCGGGGTTGTACTTCTCCAAGTCGGCCTCAGCAGCTCCGCTTCTCTAAGTCGGTTCCTAGCGGCTCCAACCTCTCCAAGTCGGTCTCAGCGGCCCCGCCTTCTCCAAGTCGGCTCCTAGCGGCCCGCTCTTTCCAAGTCGGCCTCAGCGGTCCCGATCTCTCCAAGTCGGCCTCTAGCGGTCCCGACCTCTCTAAGTTGGCCTCGGCGGCCCCGCCTTCTCCAAGTCGGCCCCTAGCAGCTCCGCCTTCTCCAAGTCGGCCCGTAGCAGCTCCGCCCTTTCCAAGTCAGTCCTTAGCGGCCCTGACTTCTCCAAATCGGCCTCAGTAGCCCTGCCTTCTCCAAGTTGGTCCCTAGTGGCCCCGATCTTTCCAAGTCGGCCCCTGGCGGCCCCGACCTCTCCGAGTCAGCCCCTAACGGCCTCGTCTTCTCTAAGGCAGCCTCCAGTGGTTCCGACTCCACCTACTGCCTGACTTGCGCTGCCTGACATAACCAGGCCCACCTACTGCTTGGGTTGTACTGCCTGACATAATCAGGCCCACCTACCATCTGACTCATACAGTTGATGGGATCAGGCCTACCAACCGCTAAACTCATGCATCCGATGGGACCAGGCCCGCCGATCGTCAGACCTATGCCCCCGATGGGATCAGGGCCATCAACTAGCTCCTGTTTACGTAATCTCCATGAGTTCGGTAGACATTCCCCTTCACTAAACCCCACGTGACTGATCCCGAAATGGATAAACGAATGTCTATAAAAGGATAAGAGAATTCAAGGTAAAAGAATGTTCATACACATATCATTCTCACCTGAGAAAACTTTCTAGTTCTCAGGGCCTTCTTCTTCTAGAGAGCTTCTTCGAGCTCTCACTATTGAAACCTCGGTTGCTAATTTGACTGTCGGATGGTTCTGGCTGAAGTAACCCCCCAGCACCGAGACTTTTTACAGGCCATCCGCTTTGAAAGAGGTTACGTTCGTCAATCGGTGTTTCCCGATGGTTAACCTTGATGATCGAGCATCAATAGAGCTTTAATCTCACTTATCCAATGCCTCACTCAAATGTTCTCAACCTCTAATATCATCTCTTTATACTCTTAGCTTCTTTTTATTTATCATATCATCCACATATATAGATAGAAGAAAGGTAAAAAAAGCTATTCTATGACAAATTTGTTTTCACTTTAAAATTTATGGGGTAATAAAATTTTGTCAAAATAAGTCATAATGCAACTTAATTTATGACTATTATGAAATAGTTTTGATCCTAAAATTTGGATCACAAACTTGAATTCGACCAAAATGATTGTCTTGATTCGGGTGTTGTTTAATTTTGGAATGCATGTACTATTTTGATGGAAATAAATATTTTTTTAAGAGAGGTTGTACTTCAAGAAAGTATAGTTATATTAGAGAGGCAAGGGTGAAAAGCTATACTTCAAGAAAATATGGTTATATTAGAGAGGTAGGGGCGAAGGTAAAGATTATGTACAGCCATCTACCCTTTTTAGTCCATGCAAATAAAAATAAATCTCTCTCTCTCTCTCTCTCTCTCTCTCTCTCTTTGGGATGATCATTATTTTCTCTCTCTTTAAGGGATAATCATTCATAAAATATTTTGTTAAAAAAATATAGTCAAAGTTTAGGTTTAACCATTCTTATCGTACGTTTTTGGATTTATACAAATTAGAGATCTCAAAGATAAAAACACTTTAAGATTTGTATAAATATAATAATAAAAAAATGATTGAAACTCAAACTTAGCTACATGCAAGTGCAGCTGAGTCCAATTTTCTCTTTATATATATATTAATAAAAATAATAATAAAAAAAGTTTTGAATAGAAATTGAGATGGTCATCATCTACAGCTCCACTGGTGGATCTTTCCATGGCAATGAAGTGTTCTTCGTCGTTACGCCATCGATGATCGGACCAGGTGAACGGAGATCAAATATCTACGTAGAAATTTCCATGCATGCGTTTGAAGCTGGTCAGAGCCGACACCACGTAATACGTAATACTGAGTCAAAATTAGGGTAGTCCATACAAGGCCATTTTTTTTCAAAAAAAGAAAGAAAGAAAAAAATTTGTCTATGCAAACAGCTAGAGATAACAATTGAGCCAGATTGAATCATATACGGGTTGAGTCAGCTCTGAATTGGATTAAAATTTTATCAATTCGAACTTAATCTGTTTATTAAATATGTAACTTAGTTTGATCCATATAATTTAATTTACATAAGTTAAATCAAATTAAATGAATTAAATTGATCGAGTGAATATTTCACAAGTTAAATATGTTTAAAGTCAAGTAGGGGTTGAGAAATAAATTAAGATAATCCAAGCATCAATATCAACTCGATTTAAGTAGATTAGAAAAAGTAGGGGTGAGCGATAGGTTAATATAACCCAAGAGCTAGCCTAACTTGATTGAGTTAAGTTGGTTCAGTTTTGAGTGCTCGTAGGATTGGTTGGTTTAATTTTAAGTGTTTGTATGGTTGGTTTTGCATCTGAATTTTTAGAATTGAACCTCATCGATCAGTTATTTAGTACCATAATATTAGATTAATTAAGAAATATTATATATACATTTTAATTAACATAATTAAGAAAAAAAAATTAGTTATTAGATATTAGATAAGTATTTTCCAAAGGAAAAAAGATATTAAATAATATTTATTAATATTATGAGTTTTTTAAGCATTTTTATGATGATTTTAGCTTCTCATCCAATTTTTATAACTTAAAAAAATCTTTAATATATGAAAAATAATAAAAAAATGGACCTAATGCAATAAAAAAAACTATCTAGAACTGGCTCAGGATCAACTTGATCTGATTGGGTTATTCTGGAAATAGAATCAATTCGGTTCTAAATTCAAAATCCAAAAACTGGTCTTGATTGGATTGATGCTACATTCGATTTAAAACTAACCCAATCTGATCTATGCTTACCCCTCTATACATGTCAGGTTAAATAGGTTATGCAGGTTTTAAGTCTTAAATAGGTTAAACGTACACGACTAATTATGATTTGATTCAATTATTAAACGATCAAAATCTATTATATGGATATTAGAGTTTTAAAGCGGAATCTGATCCCTTAAATGAATAGAAATGATAATTAAGGTTGGCCTATTTATGCAAATTCAAAACTATTTAAAGCAAGTTGGTTAAGGTTAGCTTAAATTTATGCAAATTCAAACTATTTAAAACAAGTTAGTTATAAGTCGGTGGTGGTTCCATCATTGGACACCTACCATATTAATGAGTCATTATTTTTTTTTCTTTTTTTTAACCAAAATCTCATGCATGCATGGCCTTTTAAAAGGCGAACCAACCAAGATTCCAAAGTAAAGTTCACATCAGAAGACCCACCACCTTACCCTTCAATGGAGTAGCCCATGGCAAACAAATTCTTCTCTTTTTTTTTATTTACAAACAAACGATCATGTCATTTTAGATGAGTCAAGTTCAATATATCAGAATATAAAATCTAAATAAAAATCAAAAAGTATGAATCATCCTGCTTCTAGCTTCAAGGTTCGAAATGATAAGTCGGGTAATTATTCAGTCAGCCGCTGGTTAGCTTCTCGATAGATATACCGAATCTGGGCATATCAAATAAATTCTTTCAATACTCCTTGCATACACCTACATTAATCTACTACTAGAAAAATGGTTTGCTTCAAATTATGATGCTGATCGAGCTGATGGGATGCCAATTGGCAAGCTAAATCGCTTCCTTAGAATAGAACTAATTTGATCTCAGTTGATCTTGTTGTTTCCTTTGCCATGCGTGCCTTTAGATGCCTTGTTGTTTACTTTTAAACTGCATTTTGAGATCCAACAGCTCTCTTCCTTGTAACACAATCAGATGATATATCCAAAGCCACTTGCCAACTTTCCTCTCTAGGTCCGAGTTGTAGGCTACCTTTCACCCTATGATCACCATCTGATCTCAAATCGAAGGACAAGAATTTGTACATAGCAAATGGCTATAGAGTCGTTAGGTGGTCTCTGCTCTTCCACCAATTCAAAGTCCATTGATGCACACCCTATTAGTAGAATTAACAGCTAATCAAGTGAGCAGAAATGATAGATTCAAGGCTGATTTGGTGCTCATAAATGATAGATTTTAAGGTTGATTTAATATGCAAAAATGATAAATTTTATGACTAATTTGCGAGCCAAAGGACAGTTAAGCGAAGTTTTGAATTTAAATTTTAAAATTAAATTGGCTAACTAAGGGCGCATCAAGGAGAGAATTGTTTAGGCAGAAAATCAGCATCATTGCCATAAGTGTAGAGTATATTGTATATATATATAATTGATAGACATTTATTTTTACCTTACATAATCATGTGTATCTTACGTAATGGCTAATTTTTAGCCTTATAATTAGTATGATAACTTTATATAAAGTGAGCAATCCTTAAAAAAAGGTATTGAGAACAAAACCTAAATTTGACGCACCCTACTCTCTCTCTCTCTCTCTCTCTCTCTCTCTCTCTCTCTCCCCACACCACACGCAAGGATTCCTTTAAGCCCATATATAAGACTCCATGATTGGCCGCAAGGTCTCACCAGCCGCCACCACACCACCACCACCACCCACCCTCTACGGTGTAACCCCATACAAAGCAGGCATATTAACAACAAAAGTTTATACAAAAATATACTATAGAATATCAAAGGCTATATGTTAATTTAGTTAGTCATTCTCATGCTTTTTATTATGATTCCTGGCAAAGTTTAGATTCATTATTATCACCCCATCTCCAACTAGTTACTCTAGTTGTACTAACATGATCCAACTTGTGTCACACTTTTATTTAGAAGCTATGTCATTCCAACTACTGGCCTATTTGAATGGTATTATTTTCATTACTTAATGAAAGTCTTCTTGTGACTTTGAGCAAATTTTCTCTTCTATATATATATATATATATATATATATATATTGAGAGAACACTTTCAGTTGCGTGTAAAGTTTAAGTTATTTCCTAACTAGGTTTAA
Organism: Calamus simplicifolius; assembly: GCA_900491605.1. Classification (NCBI taxonomy): domain Eukaryota; kingdom Viridiplantae; phylum Streptophyta; class Magnoliopsida; order Arecales; family Arecaceae; genus Calamus; species Calamus simplicifolius. Next base: position 482,831 of record UESW01004095.1, on the reverse strand, counting down.
TTGGAATATTTATTGCATGAATTTTTTATTACTAAATTATATATAAGATCTAGGATTGAATAATAAGCATAATACATTAACAATATAAGCTATTTTTATTATCTACTATATTTAAATTGTTCAAACATAAAAAAAAGCATATTTTAAAATTTCTAATCTCATACCAAAATATGTAGTTTTTGGCAGTTTGATAATATATTAAAATTTTTTAAATTACATAATTTTAATACTCAACCTTAAGTAGTACTTTAGAAATAATAAACACATCTAATACATGAAACATTGATATAAAGCTCATATTGTCCAATCTAAGCCTGTTTGGTTTTTAATGAAGATCTATGCAAGTGCAGTCAAGACATTTGTGCACATACAAAATAAATTATCTAGATTTATGGATCTTCTCAACATCCAAGTTGGACATTATCTAATTTCAATGGTGATGTCTTGCTTCCTATAGATATCTTGCTGATAAATTTTTTTTTTTAAAAAAAAAGTGATTGTAGCTTAAAAAAATTGCTTATTTACTATTAAATAGAATTTCATTTGTAGTTTATATAAAGCTATAGAAATATTCAAGTTATTAGATATAATCTAATATTTTTAAAATACTTAAATATTATAAATTATATAATATAAGCTCATAATCCATGATAAAAAAATAAAAAAAATATTATTTTATATTATCAAAATTATTATATTTTTTTAATAACTTAATGCATAAGCTATAAATATGCAAATCATAATATATATATTTTTTAAATAAATAAGGTGCAAGCTAACTCTAAGCAGTAGTAGTGGCCGATGGGACGAGTAGAGTACGAGTACGTACTACGTACCACGTAGCGCCGTGGAGAGCAGATGAGCGAAACGTACACGACCACTGGCGCCGGTCAATAGACCTTCACCTCGTCTCCACCTCTCCTCTCCCTCCTTCTACTTCTCGGGCTGTTGCTATTTTTCTAAATCATCTTCTCCCTTCCGCTTCGCTTGAGGGCCCTCTTCGCCGCCGTCTCCCTGACCAAAAACCCCTCATTTTTTGACCAGTTCCACTCCCCGGATCCGGAAAGGGAGGGCCGAGGAGGCGCCCGGTAGCGGAAAGGCGGCGCCTTTGCTCACCTTTGGAGGATTTTTTTTTTTTTTTTTTGGTCCCGTCTTTTTGGATTTGGGAGCCTCGACATGTCGGTGAGTGATTGGCTCCTAATGGGTATCTCTGGATGTGGGTTTGTTTCATTTCGTTGCCAAAATCTGTGCGGAATGAGAAAGGAGCGATCTTTGAATGTTTTTGTTTGAGAAGTAATCGCTTTTTGGCTATTTTTGTAAGATGTGGTGCGTTCTTGTCGGTGGTGTATACGTGTGGGTTTTTTCCTTTAAATATAGATTTTTTTTTATGGATTTGGTATCTCTCAATGATAAGTTCCACAGGATTTTGTGGAGGTTTAGTTCTTTTTATTGTGAACTGAAGGTTTTGATGTGGGTTTATGTTGTCTGGTTATTTAAAGGGTGTTGCGGTGGAAATTTCGAAGGTTCTGATAGGTTTTTGTTGTTTTTGTTCTTTTCTCTCTTCTTTTTGCTTGTTTATAGCGATTGTCTTTAGAGGAGAGGAGTTTATGGAATGAAGCTTTTCCTAGTTGAATTCCATACCAGTGATCTTTTTTGTATTCTTTCGTCATTGGGATGGAAGCAGCTGCAGGAATAAGGGTGAGTGCGTTCTTGGTTCGTTTGGGGTTTAATTTGGTCAAGGTGGTATTTTTGGATGGTGAGATAGTTGTTATGGCACCTGGTTGTATTCGACTGTCGGTGCTTGGATCTGGTTTTGGCTTTCATCTGTTGGGATGAGGGTAAGGGGATAATTGAAGAATTGGGGGTTTTGGGTATATCTTAAGGCGATGTGTTGATAGGTCGTAATACTCTCCGTTTTGGATTCTGTTTTCGGAGGATGGGAACATGAGTTTGAGCGTATGTTTTTTCCTCCTGTTGGCAATTTTTTTTTTTTTCTTTGTGTTGTTTTCTTTTTAACCGGCATTTAGTGACCTCTTGAATACAAATTTTGGCTTTGGATTAGGAGGTATGAGAAGTTTGGAGGTTTAACATTTGTTGATATCCTGTTCTTTTATTTGGATGTTTCAAACGCCTTTTTGGGTTGAAATGGTTTCTTGGGGAGAAGTCAATGAGGATTATTGAGCTTGAGATTAGTTGTTACAACTGAGAACTTTGAGAATTATGGATATTTGGAATGCGGCACTAGTCTTCTATCCTGTGTGAGAGAAGGAACTCAAATTCCATGACGTAAACACTGAATATTCTTTTAATTAAAAAAAAGGAAAGGTAAGCTGCATTATGACAGAATAATGGGACAAAAATTTGGTTGCCTAAATGTTGTCCGATGTGTAGCTATGCCTTTCCCCATAGTATCATATTAAGGACATTTGGATGTGTAGATGTCATTCATGTCAGAACTTGGAACTAGACTGTGGATTTAACTTTGGTGTGGGTTCTGTTTTTTTGTTTTGTAGCACTAGCACAGCCATCTTCTCCTTTTCCCCCCTCTCCAAGGAGGGAAATGATTTACATTTTATAAGAAACAAGTTATGATAAATCAGAAAGTTCAAGTATATGCTAGGATTAATAATAATAAAAAAAATTACATAGTGAACTCCCTATGAGTACTACCTTTGTTTTGTCTTATTTACATATACTCCCTTCGCTTGCTCTCACATTCTGAATCATAGTCTTTAAGGAATTTTCCAGAATCTGGACTTGGGTCCATCGTAAGTTACTTTTTGTGTTAGTTCTGTTTATTATTTCTTCAATGTGTAAAGAAATATCAAATAAAAATTTTCCTTGGTTGATATTTTGAGTGATATTGCTGTGGGTGAATATGAAATTTGTGCATTTGGCTTTGTTCTAATAAAAAGTTTCAAATTCCCTTATTCTATGGTGGTTTCTGGGGCATGCAGCAGCATTAGGAGGCCAAAAAAAAAAAAAAAAAAAAGAAAAAAATCAATATGTCATTTTTAAAGTTCTCTTAGTGTTATCTATGATAAATGTCATTCGTGGGATTTGAATACTCTTCTTTATGGTCTGAAAAATTCAATGGTTTCATCTAAGATGAAGTCTGTTCTGAGTTTGCAGATGTTGCATCTAATCCTTTCTTGCGTCATATCTTTTTAACCCCTCCTGTGGTAGGGATTCATATTTAATGTTTGACTAGATATTAAGATTCTAATCCTCATCCTTAACAGCTCATGTTGAGTTTATTCAGGATAAGTGAAGTTGGGATATTCTTAAGATGAAATGTGCCAGTAAATGATTCACGTCATTTCACCACTCAATTTAACTGTTTCTTTCCTTATTAGTTGATGCTATATTATGTGCAAAGATCATCTTCTGTGCTACAACCTTCTGAATATTGAGATGAATAAGACTGGTGTAGGGAATTGCAGTATGCCAACTTTGGTAGGAGCTCAACTTAAATAAAGATTCACTTCTAAACTGCTATCGGCAGAACAGATATCGATCTTGTAGTGGTCAGGGAAATTCATTGTAGATAGCAGGCATTAAGAATTAATACTTTACATTTGCATCATGCACAAAATGAAAAAAATAAAAATAAAACATCATCCACTTAACATCATAATATCATGTCAACATCTATCTAAGTAAAGATCCACAATTTAATGAGAAACATCATTCATAATATAATTGCCCATTCTCACATAAATCAACTATAAACTAAAGATATCCACAATCATACAGCATCGATAATAGAAGAAAGGTGTCCACAGCCATATAGTATAATTCAGTTCTCTTTCTCTCATCTTTCTCCCATACTCTATTTAATTAGGGCACAAATTAACTAGATTGGCCTGTGCTTTATACAAGTTGGACCAATCCAATTGGAAACAAGTCCAACCTGCTATAGTATAAACCATAAACCACAAGCTTTGTACCCATAGTGCAGTGGCTACTATGGCTTGTTTTCATTCAATAAATTGGTTGCTTTATACCTAAGCACCATATAGTGCCACACTGCCACTATGATAGCATAGTATTTTTGGCCAAAAGGCCCAAAACTACTATAACAGCTGTGGCAGCCAATTTTTAAAGCTATGGTTCTTTGTCATTGCTATCATTCTTTTTTTTCCCCTTCAAAATCTCTATGCCATTCTTCTCTCTCCTAGGTGTTCTCTATAAGTTTAATATCATGTTGATTAATGCAATTTTCTACATCTCTTTATCAATGTGTTGGTTTTAACAGGTTTTTATTCAATTTCTGTTTTTTAGGAGATAGATAATTCTGTCCATGTCATATCAGGCCCATTTGTCAAAGCCACTTTGCTATGATTTCCCTCATGTGGACCATTTTATTTAGGTTAAGTTTGTTAAACTTCAGCATTATGGGGTTTCTTTGGCTTTACATTTTTTTACTTTTTGAATAGTGTCTTAAAATGTGGTGCGCTATGCCATGTATGAAGCCACATACATGATGTAGTCCCTTGATTGCATCATGTTGTTTTATGCTGTTATTACATATGATATATTGCTTATGGGCCTAAAAGATAGTCCGCTTAACAATGTGCAGCCATATTTGTGTCTGGATTAGCATTAGATGACTTGATATATGGCCCAGGGCCAAATATATGACCCCCATTAATATGGGCATGCAGAGATGAAGCATGTTGAAACTGTTACATATGGCTTTCAATTATGTTATAACTATTGTAATTAGCATTAAATGCTAAGTAATAAGCACTAATTGTTAGTTGTTGTTGTTACTAATATTGATATTATTTTTAAAAATTCTTTTTTATTTTTATTAAACTTAATGTATTTTCTTTTTGTTTTTTACAGTTAAAAATTGCTAATGTATGTGCTCCCACATATGCAGCATGTGTACTGCATAGGTGCTATGTGTTCTTTGACTGCCTGCATGTTGCAGCCATTTTTTAGGAACACTGTTTTTAAGTGAAGTTTGTCATTCACGAGTCAGTCATGCAGCAATCTCAGTAACATTACCTCTGATAACAAAAACCACCATCAATTTTAGACTAGGTTATTAAAATTGAGCCAATATCTTCTAAGACTGAAAGGAGAGAGGTCTCCATTACTTTCAATTGTGTCACAATGCACTAGGGCATGATCATAATTGGCTCAGTGAACTATCTATTGCAATGATCTTTCCTAGATCTTTTGACCAAATGTTATTGATCTTAAACAAAAGGGAAGTCCGATTACTACTTCAAGTGGACCTGTGGCTAGAAATTTTTTTAATCTATCCACCCTATAACTGTAACGTTCTCTACTATGAAAAGAAATGGTAGATTATGTAAACCAAGTAGCTAAGAAGATTTTAAAAGGAGTTGAAGTTGAAAAACAAATCTAAAATTTGATGGCAAGGTACTGTTGACAATAAAGTAGCTGAGCTTTTTGTTTGTTTCGGGAGGCTGGAGGGCAGAGGTCACCAAGGTTATCCTTATCATCTAGTTTCCTAGGTCCATCCAAGTGTTTGAGATAAATGTAAATTCTTACATCCCCTAACCCCACTATGCATACTCTCTATTTTTGCAATCCCATGCCCATTAGAGTTTCCTTTTAAGCCATCTTAGCCCATGCCTTACTCTTTTGTCTCTCTTAAAACCCAAATCACACATCTTCTAAAGCTCAATCTGTATTTTTGCTTGCTTCTTCCAACAGTCTCTTCTAAGGTTTCAAATTTGGCTAAACCATGTATCAAAAGATGAGCAGGTTGGTATATTGTCATCAATTCCTTACCATTCCCATGCAAAACTGGCTTTGATATATGAAAACCTGCAATATTGGTACGTATCGGCCATAATGGTCCATATTGGTGCATACTGATGGTCTCATATTGACCATACCACTTGGTAATAGTGATTTTTCTTCTTTTTTTTTTTAGTATTATCAGTTGTGATGTGCATCATTGGTTTTATATCGATACCATACCATTCTGATGGAAAAAAGATACGGTGTTCAATTTCTGTATTTAGAACCTTGGCTAAAACTGATCCACTGGGCCAAAATGGATCAATTTTAATTGAGACCTATCTATGTTGGCCAAAATGAATGAGTTTCGGCTTAAGATTGATTTGACACTGCTGGATATTTTCAGTTGTGGACAATTTCAGTTAGTTTCGATCAATTTCAGCCAGTCTTAAATGTTTAGCCAATTTGGTAGTTTTGGCTGATTTTGGTCAGTTTTGGCAATTTTGGAGTGAAGCTAACAATATTTGTTTCTCCCTCTAACATGTTGATGTGCTTATATTTTGTTTGATTATTTTTCTTTGAATTTTCTTCTTTTTACTAATTAAAAAAGGCTTGTAGCATTATAATCCTTGTAAATATGGCTTATTGCATAATTACTCTCGGAAAAATCATTATTTGTATTTATATCCCTCAAAAAATAATCAATTTGTTTTTGCATGGATTCTGCTCCCTTTAGATTTTTGGCTAACAACATTAATATATGACTGCTTTGAGAATCATTTAACACTATCACACCTTTACATTAATAGCCTGAAAAATTAACATTCAATATGAATTGAAAAGAGCTATAATTTCACATAAATACTTGAAGGGCATTAATGTAAAAGGATAATAAAATTATTTTAACTTAAAATAGTTATTTATTAATACTATTAGCAAAAAAATCTAATGGTATCCGTGTAAAGACAGGATAATTTGAGAAGTATATATATGCAAATAATGATTTTATGAGGGCAAATATGTAATAAGCTATATTTATAAGAATATATATGCAAAAAACATCCTGAAAGAAGTAATGTGTTGATGTGATTCTCTTTTCTTTCTTAAATGTTTCACTTTTTGGAAAAAAGTAAAATATTAAAATAAAAGAAATGAAACAAAATGGCTTCTTACTTAGGTGGTTTTCTTTTTTCTGGGTTGGGGGGGGGGGGCTGCTTATATTGTTCATTATCATAGTTTATGTTAGATTGGTTTGTTTTTGCTTAGATGGGTAATTAAATAAAATAGAATGAGACATGGTTAGACCAGTTCTTATCTTGCTTAGATAGGTTAGTAATTTTTTGTCTCTTGTGATACTAAATTGGTGTGTAATTAAGTATATAATGCTGCATACTTGTTAATTTGTGCTGGACTAGGTGATGTTGGTATTTGTGCCTAATAGATTAGTACATTATTCTAAGCTACATAATGCATCATGCTTCAATGTTGTCCTGTTTTAGCCCAAAACTACGAAGCCTGGTAAATTATGATATTCAGTAACAAGCCTTGTAAATTATGATGTGAAATAACCAGCCTTGATTCCCTTTTTTTCCTTATTTTTTCTGTTTTTGAAATTTTTTTTTCTGACTTTTCTGTCTGAGACTTAAAAACTTGAAGCAAAAGAACCAAAACTACCAAAACTGCTGAATCCAAAATTCTAGCTGGGGAATGGAAAGTAAAACAAAATCTGAGCTTTAAAACCTTGATCATATCTGAATCTGACATGTTAGACTTGCCGATTTTTGTTTTCTGTTTGGAATCTTGCAAGATAGAAAAGGCTTCACTTGATTTAGACTGTTAAATTCTAATTGTGACACTTAGATTATGTGAACTCAATTCTAATACAAGTGAAAATAATAGTATGTTAAGTTTTATTTAAAGCTAAATATATCAGAAGATATTTACCACGATTGATTTGTGAGATTCACCTAAATCTCTCTTCTCTCTCTCTCTCTCTCTCTCTCTCTCTTTCTCTGTAGCTTACGTGTCCACAAATTGAAATTGCATGATTGGAAAATCAGATGTTGGTTGATTGAATTTTGTCTTCTCTTTAAAATAGAATAAAGTTGTTTGCAGAAGCCATTATATTATTGCGTTGAAGACAAATAAATTAATGGTAAGGGATCATTGAAGGATGCTGTCTAAGACAGTAGTCATTGGAGCATTGATGATGTTTGGAGGTGTGACACAATCAATTTCCAGACAGTAAAAATGTGTGAAAATGAGGGGACTTTCTAAAATAGAGAAAATATGACCTGCCACACTTGAGGTGGCAACTTCGTCATTATGCTTTTTTTCTTTTTGGGGGAAAAAAATGGTGCTAGTTTCACTCAAACTAAGAGCCTTTACTATTCCTGAATAGCTGTGCCCCTTCATATCAATGCTGTTAAGAATGGTAAACTCACTTCTCTTGACTTTCTAAGACTGAAACCTGCATTATTTTTGTCTCTTCTAGTTGGTTTAATTATTCCCCAACAAAATTCTAATTGGCCTATAGGACCTACCTTATATCACACTTAAATTCAGTTGAGCAGTTAGATTGTGCTAGTTGTCCTCTTGCTGTCTGAGAATGCCAAGTTTGAAGATGAGAAATTGTGTCTAGTTCCCACTTGATGTGTCAAATTCAGGGCCATTCCAGTTAACCAATTAAAACCTTAAAAAATCAAGATGAGAATTTAGATTAGCTGACTTTAGGAAGATTCTTTGCCTAGTGTCCAAAGGTGTGCTAGAAGACATGCCTAAGATTTTGAACTGGGATTCTTTAACTTAAGCTGTTTAAAGTTAGGAAAATCAAAGACATGCAATTCCCCATCTGGGACTCATCCAGAGGTGTAAATTGGAAAATTTAGCATTGATAGCGTGAGCACAGATCTGAATAAATGACTCCTTTAAGAAGCATTATGCAAGGTGATTACGAGGATATACTAAACAACCAAAATTATACCAATGAATGTCTTAAAGTCCTGCTGGTAGGTAAGATAAATAGATTCCAGTAAATGATATCAATGTTTAATATGTCCATTTAATTTAATCCTTCCCTGTTACTTTTGGCAACTTGTATCCATTATCATTTGAGGCCCTTCAACTCTACCAAACATCCCATCTTCTCAAAGTTGTAGTGTCCCACTCAGTTTGCCATCACTTTTTTTATGCCAACTCTGTAGTTTCTGGGGACAGAATCATAATGAAAATTAGCTCCCTATAGAGAAAATTAGATAGTTCAGAAATGAGAATGCATATTGTTAGTAGCATGAAATGAGGGCAAAAATATTCTCAGGTGAAGGAATTTTTAGAGTTGTTATCTTGGTGGAAGAAACCTATTCTTGAATTCCACCTTTCTTTTGTATTTTGTGTACTCAAATGGGTTAATTTTATAAATTTTTACTTAAAAATAAGAAGCTGTTTTATGTAATTAAGGATTCTCTGTTTGTGGATGATATAGAAATGATACATGCTCAACTAACTAGATGGCTTGATAATCTCAAAGAAATCACCACATTTTATGCATCAAGAAAATTTAAATTTGGATGTATTTCAATTTATCTACTCTGTTTTCTGTTCTGCCTTAGATGTTCTCTTTGTTATATTTCGCTGCGGTAGGAATGGTACAGATTGCAATATGGAAGTATCCAGAGGCCATTTCAGAATCAAAACTTTAGTCGATGTCTTGATGCCCAAAATGTTTTCGCTTCACAAAAACAAGAAGGTATCCATTACATTTCAATTCTCAGTAGTAGTAACAAGCTGCTGTTTGATTTGACTGCAGCAACATCCCCATGTTCCGAAATTTGGCAATTGGGAAAGTGATAAAAATGTGCCTTACACTCAATGTTTCGACAATGCACGCAAGGGTAAAGCTGGAGGGAAGTTGATCAACCCCAACGATCCTCAAGAAAACCCAGAAGCATTTTCTAAAGATGGTCCACCAGTTCAGGTCCCACCATTTAGGACTGGATCTGATGCTGAAGCTCCTAAGCCCAAAAATGAGCGACGCACAAGCAGAGAAGATGAACATTATCGACCCACTGACTCTCCTTTACGCCATGATGCCCTACCTCGGAAACCTATCACAGACTCACCTCATCACCGTTATGGGGATCGATCTAATTCAGGTGATCCACAGAGGAGGCCAAGTAGAACGAGTGGTGGATCAGAGCACAGCCACAGCGTTGAACATTCTCCACTTCACCCCCATTATATGGCAAAAGCTGTGAACAGAGGTGGAGTATCTTCTCCTTCCTGGGAAAGAAGGGGTTCATCAGAAGGTAGCCATGGGCATTCTTCCAACTCTGCAGGAAGATCCAGATTAAAGGCTGGTGGCCGAGGCGATGAAACAGTAATCTTCTACTTTCCAATTATCAGTTGTGCAATAGCATAATTTTTCTCATCCGTTCGCATAAAAGAAATATGATCTTATTTTCTGAATTGACAGCCTGAAAGAGGGTCGGCTGTGCCCAAGTTTGGTGAGGGGATGAAAATAATCCTTCCTCGGCTGATGGTTTCACCCACATATTCAACAAAGTAAGGGAGGAAAAGCAGACTGGTTCAGCAAAAGTTCCTGTCATATCCAATGATATAACATGTCCCGATGGCCACAAGCAAGATAGTTACGATTCATCTGTGAGTGATTTCTCCTATCCCCTGTGTGCATACTAGCAAAAGCAGCATTAAAATCTTACCGAGTAGATAGGCTTTTGTGTTTTATGTTATGACTTTTAAGACAGCAAGTTCATTCTTGAAGTGGGTTTTGCGATTACATGATGTTGTACTTCTATCTAAAACAAGGTTTTGGTAATATATGTCTGGTCCAGTTGTCCTTGGCACAAATAAGATTGGCCAGCATTGTATATTGGCAAACAACAGACTAAAAATGCCTCATATTTATAGAGCACTGTCATGCTTACGGACAATCTTTCGAGTGCATGACCTTACATGCCGACATGGCAACATGCAATTGGCAGGAAGCGTGAAGGTGTTGGTGTGATGGGGCATTATTGCGAAGCCCTGGCAGTTTGCCTTGTTAAGTGCTGGCACATCTGCATTTAAACAGTGCATGCAAATGCCTGTACGTAGACATACACTTTTCACATTTATAGTTAGCATCAAATTTTTTCCATGTTTAGTAAGAATTTAACTTCCACCATTTCAGACTTATTTAATATGGAATTGTCAAGTTTTCTAGTATTGGCACTTTTTTGTTAATATGCAGTGAAAGATTTAGGTGCCAAGCCATTTGCCATGTTCAATGGACCTCTCTTTGTTTCTATCATTCAAAACTTCCTAACTATCCATAAGATTGCTTTGTAGTGATATATATGTTAATGCATTATAATAAGTGGCCTAAAGCTAATTTTGAAACAGAAAATTTACTTGTTTCATATAAACTATCTTAATTAGCTTGTTATGATCCTTCTGATGGAAACACTATTAGTTTTGCTTTCATGCCACCGGACAAGGAGTCAACCTTAATTTCTTCTTGTGGATGTATCATTGTCACTAGGCTGAGTAGTGTCAGAAGGCTTAGTATAAAAATACATTGCCTTTGGTAGATGAAGCCAGAAATATTGTTGGTGCTTCTTTTCCATCTTCAAATTCCACTTCTACCAACTAGTGAAACATTTAGCCATATATTTTCTGTTGAGCATTTTTTTTCTCTCCTTGCTGGTGATTGACTTCCTTTTCATGCAAACTTTTATTAAGAGGAAATCCTTTGGTCTTTGATGGTTCCCTTTCAGACTGATCCACTTCTTCTTCTTTAATCTCATTTTTTTAGTATTTATTTATGGGTTTTGTATATTTATTAGTTTATTTGTTTATTGTTACAGAGTTGTTCGTGCTTCGGCTGGTTCAGAAAATAAACGGTGTTCGTGAAAAAATGCTCTAGACCTGTAAATATCTCCAAAGAAGGCTGTTTAGATGATGCATCTGTCTGAAAATGCATTCTTCTCTCTTCTTCTGTGCCTTAATGATCATAATTATGTTTATATTTATAAGCAAGCACACTTTAATTGTCATTTCTTGTATTTTCTACCTCTTGTTTGTGACATAAAGATACCATGCTGCATATTCTTTTAGTGTGTTCTTATATCCACCAGCCTAAGGATTCCAAGTGCATCCCAATAATATTTTTCCCGTGTTATTTATTTTAATGCATGATAATTCTGGTTGTATAAAAGTTAACATGTTCATGGTTATGAAACTTGAACGTCAATGGGTCAAGAATTCAAATTATTTTATTCTTATCTGCATGAAACCAAGGTCCTTATGGAGAGGAAGTTTCATTGTGTTGAAGTGAGTATAACTCGTAGTCATTTGTTTTCATTTGTTTGATTCTTGAGATTTAAAAGAATTTGAAGGCGTTGTATATGTTATGTCTTCTCTATTTTCCCTTCTAGATTGGTGATAGGAAGGCCAAGGTTAAGCATGTAGAGCTTTTCTGAAGCCCTGAGGTTGGTGGTTACAAGTTCTCACCGCCAAGCCTTGACGGCACGAAATTCTCTTACCAAGCCTGGCCTCAGTTGTCATGCATTTATTTATTACTGAGTAAATAAGTAGATTGTATGATTTTGTAAGATATCTTATATTGTAAGCTCTTGGCATAGCATTTTGTAATCTCTCAATTAATTCTCTTTGCTTTTTTCAGCGAAAAAGAAGTTTTGTTTGACAAGAATTGTTTCACAGGGCAGTAAAACTAAAAGAACGTGAATGCCTGTTTTCCAATGCAGGTCCTTTGAGGTGATATGAATTGGATTGAATACAAAATTTTATTTGGTTCTCAAAGGATTGCTTGATAATTATAGTTGGCGGTTAAAAATAAAATATATTTATTATTATAACCAGTGGTAAATTGGGATCGTATTCTCGGGGATCAAGGGTAATTATTTTACGGAAAAAAAAAAATCTTTAGAGGATTATATTAAAAATGATGGTTATTAAAAGGTAGTAATTAATTAGTTAATGAAATTAAAATAATAGAAGAAGTAATTAGAATTCGAATTTATTATGCAAATAGGTTTTATTTTTTATTATTTGATGTTGCACTAGCAATAATTTTTGTAAATTTAAGATTAGAATAATTTTTTTTTATCAGGCATGTACCGTATTAGGAGATCATGGTATGTCCTTTAGAGTATAAACTATCTAATTATTTGTAAAGTTAGAGGTCTAAACTATCATACTACGATCTGTTTCTCTTAGGTACGTTCTGAGATCACGGCACATAGATAGAGGGTACAGGCTATCAGATCAAAACCTCGATCAGAAAAATAACTGAAAGATATATAAAAGAAAAGCATATTATTGTATAAAAATAAGAACAAAAGAAAGAATCTGTAATTAGGCTTCATCATCATCCCAAGTTGAAGGAATCTAGTCAGTTCTATTCCAGGTTTAAATACAATGATCAAAATAAAATAAAAATAAAAAGAACTTTGGAGATCTTCCTGATTACTGCTTGAGGTCCTTCCAGTCAAAGTTGGAGTCAATCAGGTTCAAGATCATTTAGATATCATGAGAAAACTCCTCAGCCGTTCATTTTATATCACCTACCTTAGTTTGCACCGAAATCATCTCTTTCTTCCTTTTCAGGCAAATAGAGTCCTGATTTAAGTGTCGTTGCATCGTTGGACTCCAAAAATCGAGAACATCCATAAAAAGTATCAATTCTTAATAAATTTAAAGTAATTAATATTTATTTTAATGATTAAATTGGGATAATAAATAGACTTATCACACCCCTCAACTTAATCATTGTTAGCTCCTTAGCAATGTAATTAAAATAAAATCATGTGTCACTAAAATTTTCTTTTGCAAAATTAAATCCAGGCTTAAGGTTGAAAGAAGCTAGCTAGTATCACTAATTAAGTATGAGTTTTTTAAGTAAATTTGTTGTTAGAACTATCAGAAACTTTTTTAGAGTTCATCTATAAATTACAGCATTTGTGTTTATGATGGCTAACTTAGCATTTTGGTACTAGCTTGTAAGGAACAATGGTATCTTCGCTTATCTCTTACTTTGGTCAAATTAAGCACATGACCTAAGGTAGCTTTCAGAATGTCTGATATATATATATATATATATAATATATATATATATATATTATTTTAGCGATATCTTCACACTGCCTACTTTTTAACGTGAACAACAACGCTTACTTAGGCGAAGGTGCCCGGTACTCGATGGAAAACCAATGTTTAGACTTGCTTATATATATATATATATATATATATATATATATATATATATATATATATATATATTTTATCAGGCAGGTAGCTCTTTTCTTAAAATCAAGTTTTTATCATTGGGGTGTATATCAATTACTAATTTTCAGTAATAATTGAATCTTAACCTGAAAACTAATACCTAGTTTACCTTGTCTGTGAGCATATGTAATGAAAGTGCTAATAGCCTTTAGATGACCTAAGTGGCTACTAAAAGTCTGACAACTAGTCTACTCATTGGCTCGCTTCAGTAATTAGCCAATACTTTCTAACTCTATTATCTTTTTCTATTCAATTTTGTTCAGGAATATCTTTCATGACATATAATTTAAAAAAATAAAATAATTTTTTTAAAAAATTGTCAAGGTGTTTTCAAAATATTTTTGAAAAAGGTTTTTCTTATCCCCAACTTAATTCCCATTGTCCTTAATAGAGTAAGGAAGAATAAAAAAGAGATATACCGCCTGGATGAGATATGTCTTAAGTAATGTAGGAGTTACCGTGCGGAGCAATCTCTTATTCCTAAAAATAAGAATCATGAAAATAAAGGTCAGAACATAAAAATTTTGGGTTGGCTCCAAAAAAGTGCTAAGTTTAACATCATCAGCCAAACGTCATGGCTCACTTTGATTACCATTGTCAAGGAGTTTGATGATCTCTTTCCTCAGTACTTCCTTCATGGTTGGTTTAAGTTTTCTTTGGGAGTCTCTTATAGGCTTGGTTTTCTTCCTTAAGTGAATCCTATGTTGAACGATCGAGGGGTTAATCCCTTTTATGTTAGCCATGGTCCATTCTAATGCTTCTTTATTCTCATTCAATAGTTCTCCTTCTTGTGAGGAGTCTAGATCGGTTGAAATAATTATAGGCAGGGTTTCTGATGGACCTAAGTATGCATAGTTGAGATGCTTGGGAAGTGGATTCAGTTCTAATTTGGGTGCTTCCTTTATTGATGGTTGGGTAATGGTTCAGGTACTTTCTCTAGTGGTTCAGTTGAAAGTTTTCATCTTGATTTTTCATCAATTATAGCAACCCCATCTTGGTTTATGCAGATTTCTAGGTCAAGCTCTTTGGGTTTGTCACCGACTCAGTTTCTAAAATTACAAAGTCCACCGGATAGATAAAGTCACTAACTTTGATCAACACATTCTCTATTATTCCCTTGGGTACTTTCAAAGAGTGATCTGCTAGTTGTAAGATCATTTCTTTAGGCTTTAGTTCTCCTAACCCTAGTTGCTCATATATATAGTATAGAATATATTAATACTCGCCCCTAAATCTAATAGAGCCCTATTTATGAGGGTGTTTCCCATAATGCATGAAATAGTGGGTGACCCTGGATCTTTGTATTTTACTGGCATGTGGTTTGATAGGTAAGAGCTCACACTAGCTACCAGAAAGGCTCTCTTGGGCAGATTGGTGGTCTTCTTTTTGGTACATAGATCCTTAAAGAATTTGGCATAGGCTAGGACCTGTTGGATCATGTCCAATAAGGGAATGTTCACTTTAACTTGCTTAAAGACATCTAAAATCTTATCGAATTTGGCTGAATTTCGATTGGAATTTGGGAATGATACTACAACCCTAATTTTTTGTTTATCTTCTTCTGACATGGGCTCAGCTGGTGGGTTGGGCATTACATTAGAGTCTGATGCCTCGGGTGTTTCGGGCTGATCCAACTCAATAAGTTGTTCAAGTGGTGGGACTTCTAATTCTTCTTCTTCATATGTACCCACCTGATTATCTATTTGTTTTCTATAGCTTAATGTATGAATGATACTTAGTTGATTAATCGGGGCTCCTTGTTTTGATCCTCTGATGTTTAGGTTCCTAGGGTTAGCGTCAGGCTAACTCGATAGCTTACCCCATTCTCTTTCACTGAATGTTGTGGCTAGTTGACATATTTGGGTTTCTAGTTTTGTAATGGATTGTATATGTGAGCAAAGGAGTTGAGTATTTATTTCTAGCCCTTTCAATGCTTGTAACACCTTCTCTTTGAAAGTAGGATCATAATTATTTGGAGGAAGTTGAGGAGCACTTGGATATTGAGAATACAACATGCTTTTGAATTGGGTCTCCTGATGGTTAGGCCTAATTGATGTTGGACTGATGATAGGTTGGGGCTTCCATGAAAGATTTGGGTGATTTCGCCAGTTAGGATTGTAAGTATTCGAATATATATCATTTCCTGATCTAAGAGCCATTCGGGTTTGGGCTTGGTAGGCTTGCTCTGAACAAGCTCAGAAAATTGGTATGCAGCTGGACATTCACCTATAGAATGGGTCGGACTCGAACAGATTATACAAACCTCATGTAATTGAGTAGATGTGGAAGATGTGTTTCCAACTTGTAGAATTCGTTCAAGTTTTTAGGATAGTTCATCAATTTTGATATATATGTATATAGACTGACTTATGTTGTATATTCCACCTTTCTTAGGTTTTGTAAGAGGATGTCTACGGGCAGTAGACATGTGGTGTAAGAAATTTTTTACTTAGAGTTTCAAAAGCTGCCATGCCTCATGTTCATTTTTAAGCATAAATGTTCGTTCAGATGAGGCATCCACCATTTGTCGGTGCCTTTCTAACAATCCATCATAAAAATAATGAACTAACTGTCATTTAGGTATTGCATGGTGCAGACATTTCCTAGTTAATTCTTTTAATTTGTCCCACATTTCATGAAACATTTCTTCCTCTAACTAGGAAAACTGGTTATGGCTCTGATTGATTCAATTTTCCTATAGGAAAGTATTTCTTAAGAAATTTCCTCTGAAGTTGGTCCCAAATTGAAATTATAATAGTGTCTAGTAACTTTAACCAATACTTGGCTCTATCTTTTAGGGAGAAAGGGAATAACTTAAACCTAAGTGCCTCATCGGAGAAATTTTGAATCTTGATAGTTGAGCAAATTTTCAAGAATTCATCTAAGTGTTTGTAGGGATCTTATTTGTAAGTCCATGGAAAGCTGTAACATTTGGATTACACTAGACTTAATTCATATTGTACAACCTCTACTGGGGGTACTTGTAATCATAGTAAATATGTATATTGTGAAGGGGTGAAGTACTTCTTCAATTGACGTGGTAGATTATTTCTTGATTAAGATCCCTAATGCGTGCTCTGTTTGCTCTACAAGTTCTCTCTATTTCAGAATCCAAGGGTACGAGGAGGTTGGGTTGTAACGATTGATGACCAAGCGTACACCCTACCAATACACTCTAAAGCAAATAGTAATTCAGTTCTTTTTTTTTTAACTAATATAATAGAAGAAAAAGGAGAAGATTTTAAAGAAAATATCCTAAAAGATTCCTAGAACTAAGAGCAATGAAGAATAATTTAGTTAGGGTTTAATAATTATTAGCAATCAAGTTAACAAAGGTGTCCGTGGATGGCTGCGTTACGGCGGAGGAAATCCTCTCCGGGTGTGCAGTCGGTCCTTCGGTGCCCCCTGCTTCAGGTATGGCTGCGTCTTCTTCCCCTATTCCAAGGGAGGTCTGGCAAACTCCAAAGAAAGTGGCGCGGAGGCAGACGGGTCGTGGGTGGTTGGCCTAGGGACCTCCTCTATTTCTGTGGCTCCTCCGATTCAGGTCTTTCCCTTGCCAAGGCCTGTGCCTTTGCCCGTTGGCTCTGCGTGTCAGTCCGTCTCTGGCATGCCGGCTGGTGCTGGGGTGGGTGTTCTGGTGCCAGGTGCTACGCCCAAGCAGAGCTCGGTGCTGATGCCAGTGAAGGAAGGCTCTTCGGTCCCCTGCACCTCTCTTCTATTGCCATGGACACTGCGTGCCGAGATCGAGGTTATGTGCCAGTTGGACTGAATAAAGAGTCTCAACTCTCAAAACCCTGGGTCTGAGTCTTTGGTCTCAGTCCCTATGATGTCTAAAAGTTTGGAATGTTTTTCTAACCCTTTTGCGAATGTGGGTTCGAACAAGTGCTCTGGGCGTCCGAAGTCCCGGGGTGATGCCCAATCGGGCCCGTCTAAGAGGGCCGGCCTGTGGAGCCTCAGTCGCAGCGGGTTGTCTCCAAGGCTTCTAAAGCTAAAGGGAAAGCCCAGCTTAAGGGTAAAAGCAGTGTATCAGCTCCCTTTACTTTCTCGGCCTCGATGGATTCCCCTAGGGGCTCGGATGGCCTAGCCGGGTTGAGGTCGCAGAAGTCCCATCGTAGAGATGGTCTGGCCTCGGGGACTGCCTTAGGGATCTCCCAGTCGGAGCAGTTGGTCGGACCAGTCCATGAGGTGGCGGTCGCCCTGCTCAAGGGAGCCATTCATAAGGATAGCTCAGCTATGGTTAGGGATTCATCTCTGGTGTTTGACTGTAGTGGGAACGGTCCTACGGGACCTCCAGTGACTTCTGATCACCTTGAGGAGCAGGTGACTGGGGACTCAGTTGGGCCCTCCCTTCCCTATGTTCTGCATGAAGATTCTTTCATGGAACGTGCGAGGGGCCAGAAACCCTCGTTTCGCTCGTCTTTGGGAGGCTTCAGCAGCTTCATGGCTTTGATATTTGTATCTTGATGGAAACTCACCTGTCCGGGGATAGTTTGGCTCGGCTTCGGAGACAGATTTTTAGATCATGAGAATCTTATGCTGTTGAGTCAGCTGGTCTTTTTGGTGGTATCTTGGTGCTTTGGAGACCTGACAAAATTAGAATCGATGCCTTCCATAGCCGTGGCCAGCAGGTGGCTTTGGTTATTTCGGAGGGATCTTCTGCTCCTTGGCTTTTGTCTGGTGTCTATGCCAGTACTGACTTCAGGGTCCGTCGGGTGCTGTGGGATAAGCTTCTCTCGCTTATCGGCCAGGGCTTTCCTTCCCTCATTGTTGGTGATTTTAACTGTATAGTGGGGGCCATTGAGAAAAAAGGGGAAGGCAGTTCATTGGATCTACGGACATTGCTGAGTTCAAAATTTCATTTCTTCGGCTGGTCTTTTGGATATGGGGTTTGTGGGCTCCCAGTTTACTTGGTGCAATAACCGCCAGGGTTCTGCTAGAGTCTGGGAGAGACTGGACAGTGCCTGGCCTCCTCCAATTGGCTTCAGCGTTTTCCTTCTGCCACCGTCTCTCACTTGGCCAGAATTGGTTCTGATCATTGTCCTATTCTTATTTCCATTAAGGAGTCTCTCAGCGGACCAGACAGTTCAGATTTGAGAAGTTTTGGACTTTTTATTCTTCGACTAGGCACATTATCTCTCAGGTTTGGCGGATGCCTGTTTGAGGGAGTGCCACTATAGACTCTCCAGACGTCTTTTCATTGCTAGCCGCATGCTCTCTAGTTGGAGCAGAAGGGAGGTAGGGGACATTGTTAGGCAAGTGGAGCACGCAGAGTCTATTATCACTTCTTTGCAAGCCAAGGAGGACCAGGACGGGTTCCTTCTCGATTCTGATCGTCTACCCTCAGATCCACTTTGGCTATCCATTACTCTCTTATGCTGCAGCAGGAGACTTTTTGGAGGCAGAGGTCTCGTGTTCAGTGGATCAAGGAAGGTGATCGTAATACAAGATTTTTTCACCAGACTACCTTACGTCGCCGTGCGCGAACCGCATCAGGCGCTTAGTTGATGATGACGGTTCGTTCAGGATGATCCTCAGGCAATTAGGGACCAGTTGTTTCATTTCTTCAGTCGAGGTGGACTGAGATTTCTGGGGAGGGGATCCCTGTTTGTCCTGTTCAGTCATCCTGTAAGGTCTCTGTTGAGAATGACTCTCTTACCAGGCCTTTTTCTATGGAGGAGATTCGTCTGCATTATGGGATCTTGGCCTTGATAAGGCCCCGGGCCGGATGGGTACCCACCCTTATTTTTTCGCCATTACTGGGATATTGTTGGTCCGGATGTTGTCTTGGTGATCCATCTGTTTTCTGAATACTCATGTGCCTTCTGACTGGAAGTGACTTTATTACGCTGGTGCCCAAACGGCCTGACGCCTCCTCTCCCCAGCACTTTCAGCCTATCAGTATGTGTACCACTTTATATAAGGTCTGTGCTCATCTTTTGGTCTCCCGATGTCTTCGATTTCCTCGCCTTATTTCACTGGAGCAGGGGGCTTTTCTCAGGGGCGTAGTATCACTGATAATGCCTTGTTGGCCCAGGAGTTTATGCATGACTTGCAGAGAGCTACTAGCGTCAATGTCTTATGGCTATCAAGATTGATATGGAAAGAGCTTATGATAGACTGAGTTGGGAGTTTCTAGCCGGTCTCTTCATGAGTTTGGGTTCCATGAGCTTTGTTGATCGGTGATGGAGTGTGTCCATAGGCCATCATTTCTCTTCTTATTAATGGGAGTCAGATGGATTACTTTCACTCGGAGGTTGGCCTGAGGCAGGATTGTCCTCTTTCTCCTTTTTTGTTCATCCTCTTGGCTGATGCTTTGTCCGGGCTCTTTCTTTGGCTCAGCGGAGTTTGGCCCTATCCCTTACTCTGCGGGTCCCCTTGGTCCCTTGCTGTCCCACTTGTTTTTTGCTGATGACTGTCTCCTCCTGGGGAAGGCTTCTACCGGCAATGCCTCGACCTTTGTGACCATTCTTTAGTCCTATTATTGTACCTCGGATCAGAGAGTTAATCTTAGCAAATCTCTGATCTGCTTCAGCCCGAGGACATCCCCATCTTTGAAGTGGTTTATTTCCAACATTATGGGTATTCTGCTCAGTCTGATCGGTTGTCCTATCTGGGGATTCCGATTTTGGGAGATGGCCTCGGTGTTTGGATTTTAGTGATTTTGTAAGGTGTATTTGTCATCGTTTGGACAGTTGGTAGGTTTCAGGTCTTTCTATGATGGCTAGGATTACTCTCATTCGATCGGTATTATCTTCTATGCCAAGCTATCTCTTATCTAATACTGCTATTTCCCAGGCCAGTTTGAGGAAGATTGAGCGATACTTTTGGGATTTCCTCTGGGGATCTATGTAGGATGGTCACGGCTTTCATCTTTTGTCCTGGGATTTTGTCTGCTTGCCAATTTCTGAGGGTGGGCTTGGCATCCAATCGCTTTCTATCAAGAGAGAGGCGTTGACGGCTAGGCATGCCTCTAGATTTTTGCTTGATCCATATTGTTTATGGAGTTCCTTCATGCGGGCCAAGTATGGTGACTAGAACTCTTCCTCTATTTTTCAGTCCACCAGTGGGCACTCCTTTTTCTTGAAAGAGGTTTGTTGGTATGCTCCAGCTATTCTGAATTGCACCTCTTGGATGATTGGAAATGGGACCTCGGTGGATGCTACTCAGGAAACATGGATAGCGGATCTTCCTCTGTCTCGTTGGCCGACCTTCGTCAGCTCGGACATTCCTCATAGTATGCAAGTCAGTGATTTTATTTCCATGGTTCGCCCTGCTTGTCTTCCTCGCGGGTGTCCAGTTTTTTCGGGGAGGAGCTTTGCCGACGTATTCTCTCTATTCCACTCTCTCCGGGAGCCACTTCTGACACTAGGGTGTGGAGGAGATCTTGCTTCTCTCGTGCTCCACTTAGGGACCTCCTGTCTACTTGCGTCCTCTCCCTCAGCAATCCATGGATCTGGATTGGGTTTGGCATTTTTCAGTGCACCCAGAGTGAGGCTTTTTATTTGGAAGTTGGCATGGGATGTTCTTCCTACCTGCTCCCTTCTTTCTCAGCGAGGCTTGAGCATTCAGCCTACGTGTCCGTTATGTGGTATTGAGATGGAGACGTTTGACCATGCTATTTTCCATTGTGCTAGAGCAAGACAGATTTGACAGATCTCTGGGGCTTGTCTTTGGGACTTTGGAACTGATGTCCACCGTATATCCTTTTTGAGACTGATGAAGCAGGGCATAGGGAGGGGTAGCCATCAGCGGGTCCCTTGTGGGCTTACATTGCGTATCAGACTTGGTTATCCCGGAATCGGATCCTGTTCTCTAACGAGATGGTTCCCTCCGGCAGGGTTATCAGGACGATAGTTTCCCTTTTTGCTGAGTATGCTTTCCATCATGGTTCTCTTGATTCTACGAACCCTGGCCATTGGGTCTCCCCTGCTGCTTCGGCAGCGAACCGACATATGGTTTTTATTTCCTGGGAGCCCCCTCCTCTAGGGTTTGTTAAAATCAACTTTGATGGGAGTGTCCACGACAGATGTGCTGGTGCGGCTTTTGTCATTCGTGGCGTGGATGGTAGGATGCTGGCAGCGGAGGGCTTGGTTTACTTGACTCATCTGTGTCTCTTGCCGAGCTGCATGCGGCTTGGATCGGTATCTCCTATGCCATTCAGACCTTGGGCGCTCGAAGTATTATCATTGAAGGTGACTCTATTACGATTGTTTGGTGGATCAGACAGGAGTTCAGTACCCACTTGCCTTCTATCCCCTTAATGTACGACATCCGCTCTACTCTTTTGGAAGCTCGTCATATCCACATTCGGCATATCTACCGCGAGGCCAACGCTGTTACTGATTGAATTGCTGGCCGAGTGGCCTCTCATTCTGGTTTTTGGAGCTGGAAGCAGGGTGACCCTTGCCCTATTATCCTTTTTTAGTTATTGTATTTTGATACTTCGGGTGTAACCTATCCTAGGGTGGTGTAATCACCCGTCTATACCAAAAAAAAAAGGTTAAACTCTCTACTCTAGGCTTAGCCTAGATCTAAATAGCTCCTAACTTTCAAGATCGCCATAGAGCCCTCCAAGTCAAAAATTAGCTGATCAATTAGCTAGTAAGGGTAAGGTAAGTGGGGGTCCCGTTGCTTATAGATAAACGAACATAACCAATTAAATAACCACTTTTCTTTCCTTTCTAGACACCAATTAATCAGTCAATCTCAATTCAGTCCAACTCTTTCGGATGCCTTGTTCTATTGAGTTCGAGTTCCTTAGGGGCTGACGTCTAGTTAATTTTAGAGTTAAAGGCTTGTGTTAATGCAAAATGAAGGATGTGGTTTATGGGATAAAGAAGGATGATTAACTCCCCACCTTATCTTGATTAGGGGTTTGCGCCCTTAAAGTTAATTATAAAATGCATAGATGTCAAGCTCTTAAGTTATCAAACAAAATTAATCTAATTTTTTTTAGATTACTATGATTAAGTTCTAATCCCTTAATAAATTATAAGATGTCAATGGAAATATTTTGAGTTTTAAAAATAAATTTACCTAAGTCAATCTAAGCATAAAAATAAAATATTTTTTTATATTTTATATTTTTTTTATTGTTTCCTTAAATTAATTATGTTTTATAGAAAGTATCTTAGGGTTTTCTTTTAGGTTATTTAAGGTAAGTTAATTAAAAGGAAAAGTTAATTAGGTTAAAAGTGGATTTGTGACAGAAAGGAAAGTATTTTTTTTATGTTGAAAAGAAAATAAAAAAAATCTAATAATTAAGGTAACTAAAAAAAGTAATAAGCTAAAGAGAGCAATAACTATTCAAAAAAGAAATATTTTTCTATTTCTTTTTTATATAGAAGCACGAATAATAATGAAACAATAAGAGAGAATAAAAAAATAAAAATAAGAATAAAACTAAAAAAAAGAAAAATTATGGTAATTAATTTTTTTTTAAAAAAATCTGAACTAATCGTGTCTAGATTCCCAGCAAAGGCACCAAAATTTGATCGCTGTCGTTGCCGGTCAAAAATAAAACCTACTAACTACTATAGATAGTGGCGAATCGGAATCGTATCCTCGAGTATCAAGGATAATTATTTCAAGAAAAAGAAAAAAAATTATCTATAGAGGATTATATTAAGATAGTGGTTATTAAAAGATAATAACTAATTAATTAACAAAATTAAAACAACAGGAGAAGCAACCTAGGAATTTGAATCCACCATGCAAATAGGTTTTATCTTCTTTTCTTTATGTTGCACTAGCAATAATTTTTGCAAACTCAAGATTAGAATAATTTATCTCTTGTTAAGCACGTACCGTATTAGAAGATTACAGTCCTATCTAATTATTTGCAAAGTTAGAAGTCTAAACTAGCATACTACGATCTGTCTCTCTTAGGTACGTATCGTATCCCGAGATCACGGCACATTGATAGAGGGCACAGACCGTATATGCCAGATCAAAACCTTGATCAGAAAAATAACTTGAAAGATATATAAAAGAAAAAGCATGTTTTTATTGTATAAAAATCAAGAACAAAAAAAAAGATAGAACCTGGTTATAGGCTTCATCATCATCCCAAGTTGAAGAAATCTAGCCACGCATTGCTGCCGCCAGCATTCCCTCCATAATTTTTTTCTTCCAGGCCTAAATATAATGATTTAAATTAAAAAAATAAAAAGAACTTTAGAGAAAACTCATCTTTCCTGACTACTGCTTGAGGTCCTCCTTTCATAGAGCTTATCTAGGGCTTCCTTTCAGTCAAAGTTGGAGTCAATCAAATTCAAGATCGTTTAGATATCGTGAGAAAACTTCTTAGCCGTCCGTTTTACATCACCTGCCTTAATTTGCACTGAGAATTATGCAAAATTATCTTTTTTTTCCCTCTCGAACAAACAGAGTCCTGATTTGAGTATCGTCTTCATCGTTGGACTTCAAAAATTGAGCTCTTTTGATCTATAGGATCATTTTCTGTAAACATCCAAAGTATTAATTCTTAATAAATTTAAAGTAACTAATATTTATTTTAATGATTAAATTAGGATAATAAATAGACTTATCAATGCTCTCTCTAGTTTATATGCATAATAATTCATTCTCCACTGATGTTACTGTCAAATGGCTTACTGCCTTTGAGAATCATGTATGCTTTTTTATCTTTGATTTGCGATCTAATCCTTTAAACTAAGTGGTTTCTTATTACGTAGTTTCATGCCATAATGATTGTCCTGTTAGCTTGAAGCTTGCCGGCAGTATCATGTAATTCATTCCAAATTAGCTCGCTGGTGTGATGGTGCTCTCTCTCTCTTCTGTGTGTGTGTGTGGAGAGAGCCAGTCATATTTTCAGGTCTATTAAATTGAGAATGGTCAAGATTTTAGACCCTCAACTTATTCCAAGATAACTTCGTATCAACCTTGATCCAACCTGGTCTTAACTTGGTGTGAATATATAATAATAAATAATAAAGCACGTAAGTAGGAAATATGTATAAATGTATACATGATCGTTGGTCAATGCGCGTGCTCGATGCATGCCTTTATACATTAGAGATGGTACACAAAGACTTTTCTAAAAGCATTAGGCATGTATGGGAGTGCCATGGGGAGCTGGTTATATTTTTTGTACACACACGAGCATCCTTTTTTGTGCTAATAACCGAGACCACTGAAGAATTTTCTTATATGATGTGATGTTTGAAATTTAAATCATGATTAGATCAAAGTTGTTGTTAATTACCTAATTAAAGGCATTATGCAAGCCACGTATGGTATGATATTCGAGCATCCTTTTTTGTGCTAATAACCGAGACCACTGAAGAATTTTCTTATATGATGTGATGTTTGAAATTTAAATCATGATTAGATCAAAGTTGTTGTTAATTACCTAATTAAAGGCATTATGCAAGCCACGTATGGTATATTTGAAGTATGAATCTTGATTAGATTGAAGTTATCAACTAATTACAAAATGATAGGGTGGTATCTGATGACATGCCACATTTGTGTCTTGCTCACCCAACCCACCATGACCTATCCCTAAATTGGATTAACTCCAAATGTTAAAAGTAAGTATTCCTAGATTGTTCTTGATTAGGCTTGGCCCAAGTCATTCGGATCCGTAATTATTATTGCGTATGGATTTCATGTCTTCATATAATTTTAGGCTATGTTTTGTTTTCTAGAATATTTTTTTATTTTTATTTTTTCTAAAGATATTGAGTCACATTATCATTATTACATTTTTTTCAGAACTGCAAGTTGCCAACTCCCAGACTCATGATTGGAAATTTTAATAAGAACATAGCTAACATTTTGTATTTGATATTGGATGTGCTTGAACCTATATTTTGCACTATTAATTATTAATGAAATATTCTAGTTTGTCATCATTTTTGCTCATATCTTTAAAAAAAGTCAAATTATACTAATATCCTTTGATGGGTCTTTTGTATGGATAAATAAACCCCATAGAAATCTGGGTTCGTTTATTATATTGAATTTTTGTTTTTCATCGTTAGTGATTATTTATGATCACATAGAATGTAAGAAGGATTTAAATCCCAAATGCAAGAAGGTTATAGTTTTATATAAATAAATGGTGTTGAATGTCTTCTTCTTATTGGAATATGTACTATGCATACTCATGAGCTAGTCCCCTAGTAAATAAATGATTAAAATCAAGCTTTTTTATTGCGTATCAAAAATTAAAAAATAGAAATATCAAAACAAACACGAGTTGGGTTAGGATTTAATAATACCTTTATCAAAGAATATTAATCAATGAGTCTCCATATAAAGTATTCAACTGTTGAGTTTTCTATCTCAATCAATTCTAATTTATATCAACCAAGTACATTGATAATGTTTAGTTGTTGTAAGATAAAGTAGAGTATGAAAAACTTAAGTTTAACTTGTTCCATCATTAATATTTATCCTTTTTGTATGGTAGCTTTCTAAGATATTTTGCTACCCACTCCTAGTTAACTTGTATTTGCATATTATTAAAACTTAGCTTTTAATTTCTTATATATATATTTTAGGATTTTTTAGGAGCTGAAATATAGGATTGACATTACAAAGTTAAGGTCTAATTCATATTTTTTAATCTTGAATTCCTTCATTGAAAAATTTAAACATTAGCCAGTTTAGAAATGTGTTTCATGATTAAACATGACCAATTGTGACCTTGCTAAGTATAATTTTTTTAGAACTATTGTAAGAAAATCTTCATTTGATTTTGTATAATTAAGTAAATTTTAGTTCCAATATGATATATGCATGCATGCATAAATATACACGTACACGTGTGCATATGAAGTATATAAAAATCTTAATTTAAATTTTACAATTAAGTTCTAATTCCAATGTGATGTATGCATGCATACACATTTCGCAAATATGTACATAAAATGTAAGGTGGCTTAAAGTTTTATGACTAACAGATGGATTATGTAAAAGGAAAAGTGAAAACTAAATATACAACATCCAATTCAAGAGATAAGTATTATAGCATCGTAGTTTTTTTTAACATAAATTTTGAGGCCCAACTGGCTATCTATTGCATCAACTCCAACTTAAATGTGATACCCTTAAAAATTATTATGATTAAATTTTCTTTCCTCGTCAACTCCTTCTAACTCATAATTTTTCAAGGGATTCTGTTAATGAAACCAATGACGTGAAATATGGCATCAAAATAATATGAATAAGAAGCAGTCACCTATATTATGGAACCAAATATATCAACCAAAAATGAAGGTAAATTCCACTTCTTTCTACAACTTACTATGATAGAAAAAGAAAAAAAATCATGTTCCTTGAATCATAAAAGAGAAAAATCTATAATTTCATAAAATATTTAATGAACCATAAACAATAGAATATCCAAATTGAGTTCATCTCTTGAACCAATTACCTATCCCTAAGATCATCACATAAAAAATTTAAAATCCCATCACAAAATTAGAGTGAAGCAAATGAAAAAAGAGATCATATATTTCCAAGCATATATATATATCAGGATGAAGCCTATGAAATTAGGATTTTTTAGCATTTGTTACCTAAACTCTAGCATTACTACTCTCCTTTTCCCCTTTCACAACCCTTAATTTGAGGAGTAAAAGAAACTGTTTGGATGGAGAGAAAACTAGGAAGGAAAGAAAACTAAAGAGGAAAATATGAGAGAAAATAAAATTTACCTTATTTGGATGGAGAGAAAAGTGGAAGGAAAGAAAACTAAAGGAAAATATAGAGAAAAAAAAGTGGTGGACCCATGTAAAAGTTTTTTCTCTGAAAGAGATTTGGAGAGAAAACTTAAAAGTGCTCTTTCAATTTTTTTCATTCCGATTCTTTCAAAAAAAATTGATGCATTTTTTAATCATTTATAATAAGGGTATTATTATCATTATAAATTATCAACTTTTCTCTCATTTTTTATTTTTCTTCTAATCATCCAAACAAAAGGAGAAAAAATATTTTCTATTCACTTTTCTTTTCTTTCCATTTTCTTTCCTCCCGTTTGCTTTACTTCCTACTTTTCTCTCCATCCAAATAGAGCATAAAAGTGAAAAGATCACTTCTCCAAGCCTTCTTAGAAGGAATCTCTCTCTTTATCTCTCATTCTCCCATTTTGTTGTGCCTTTATATCAATCATCTTGTATTTTGAGCCCAACAAATAAAAGAATTGCATTCAGGATCCTTTCTTAACTTCCCTTGTATTGCTTCATGCAGCCAGTACAATAGAATAGTGTATTGAAAAACTTACAATGGTCTTGTTATTCCTTATTATAATAGTTCAATTGAAATTATTATTTACTATCTCATCATTACTATAGGGTCTACATGGCAAATGAAAAGCTATAACATAGCTTTTCAATTTATACAAATAAACATATATACGTATATGTATGTATATATAAAATAGATTATAATGGATAGATAAAAATTATTATTTGTTATTTCATCATTAATTGGAGTCCATGTGGTTAATGAAGAGCTCAACATAAACTGAGCCTCCATATTAGATAAATATGATAGATGTACTATATTGCTCTAAAATCCATCATAGAAAAAAAACCTTCATATGGTCTTTATTGATTTAAAGAAAGCATATGATAGAGTACCTAGAAATAATATGATGAGTTTTAGAGAAAAAAGGAGTTGCCAAAAAGTATATAAAATTGATAAAATATATGTATGATAGAGCAATAACTATTGTTAAAACAACAATAGAAGAAACTAGTGAGTTTTCAATTACTGTAGGTTTACATCAAGGATCTGCCTTAAGTCTGTATCTTTTTATATTAATTATAGATGAATTAACTAAACATATTCAAAATGATATCCTATGGTGTATATTATTTGTAGATGATATAGTGTTGATTGATGAAACTAAATCTAAAGTAAATGCTTAGCTAGAGATTTGGAGAGAGGCTTTAGAATCTAAATATTTTAAAATTAGTAGAACTAAAATTGAATATATGAAATATAATTTTACTGGAGTAGAAATACAAATGAAGAAACAGGAAGATTGCAAGTCAAAAGATATCAAGGAGTAAAAAATTTAGGTATTTAGGATTAATTATCTAGCAAGAAGGTGAAATAAGTGAAGATGTAAATCATAGAGTTAAAGCAGAATGGATTAAATGGAGGAATGCTTAAAAATATTGTATGATAGTGCATTCCATTAAAATTGAAAGAAAAATTCTATAAAACTACTATTAGGCCAGCTATGCTATATGGAACAGAGTGTTGGGTAATATTAAAACAACATGTGAATAAATTAAGTGCAACATAAATGCATATTAAAATGGATATATGGTAAAACTTTAAAAGATAGAATTAGAAATAAGATATAAGAAAAATAATAGGAGTAGCCCAATTGAAGATAAAATGAGAGAAAATTGATTACGGTGGTTTGGACATATACAACGTAGACCTTTAGATACTTCAGTTAGAAAGAGTAATCTTTTAACAATTCATGGTAAAGATAGAGGTAGAGGTAGACCTAAACTAATATGAGCAGAAATAATTAAAAAAATATAACTATTTATAATTTAAATATCGACTTAGTCCTGAATAGAGTAGAGTGGAGGAAGCAGATTCATGTAGCTGACCCCATGTAGTTGGAAAAAGGCTTGATGAGTTGAGTTGAGTTGACATGTACTATATTGCTCTTAGATTATCATTCAAAGTCTATAGGCTTTTCTATATTTTTTTTAAAATTATAAAATTAATAAGAAGGAACTTATATTTTTATTTTGTGCTAATTTGAACATTTGTATGAAGATACATACATATATTAGAGTATATATAATGAGTAGTGATGAAGAATCAATTTCAATTAAAGAGGATGTTGGAGAATAGGAGATGGTGACTAACAATGACTATAACATATCAATTCTGATTGGCGAAGAGGAGAATTCTGGCACATGGTTGGAGTTGAGATCTGGTCAAGATATAGAAGAAGAAGAGAGTGTAAGAGGATAAATGGATTGATAAGAATTTTGAGGAACGGTTAATAAAGATAGTGAGAAGAGGATGACGATGATAATAGCAAATTTCAGCATTAGCTACAAAGCAAAATAGTAATACTACTAACGAAAAAAAGGATAATATTATCATTGAATTCCAACATCAACAACAAGACATGGAGGATTAATGATATAATGGTATAATTCTATTTAATATGGTATTGCCCATTATCTTCTTTAGTAGCTAAATTTAGACCTTGGAATGCACCCTTACTTTATAATTGTTATGAATCTCTATAATGATAAGGAATCTTTTCATAAACTTCAAAGTTTTGTTTCTTTTTTCAATAATTGAAATAAGTTAGGATTCTTAGTCTTCTTTTTAGTAAATCAAAAATTAGGTCCATTGATATTTTAATTGAAGTTCTTTGGAATTGTTTCCTTGTAGGTAATTGAAGAAAACTTTGAATTTTTAGTTTATCTTTTCAAATATGTTATCTTTCTTGGCCATTGCTAACCACATTCGTTTTCATCCTTACGTGCTTATTATTGATTATACTCATTGAGAACTTTTTCATACATCCTTATGTCTTATAATTGCTTGTTCTATGCCCCATTGCTTTCTATTAATATGTCGCCCTCCTTCACTCCTATTTATTGCTTTAACTCTTTTCACATGAGAACTTTTTTATGCATCTTTATGTCTTATAATTGCTTGTTCCATGCCTCATTACTTTCTAGTAATATGTGGCCCTTCTTTAGTCTTATCGCTTACTTTAACTCATTCCACACACAATCAAGCCTTACTATTATGCCATCACTATAAAGCTCTCTTGGCCACCTTTAATTTTTTACTAGTAAAGTTTACCTAAACTTTGCCATTGTCTTGCCATTTATCTACAATATAATTTTGATCAATCCATCTCTTTAGTTATTACTGTATAACCCTAAAAACTTTGTTGTTCTTAGCACCCAAGCTTAGCCTCTTTTGACCCACTCAATCCCTATTAGCTAAGGATGAACATGGGTTCGGTGGGCCTTTTGATATTAAATACTAATCTAAAACTGATCTACTCTCAATTGATTCTCAATTTAGAATTGAAATCAATCAATATTAAAACCAACACAACTTGACCTGATTAAATTGGATTGATTTGGATCCTTATTAGATTACCCAACAATTAGAAATATAAACAAATATTTTCACTTTATGTGAGAAATAGAAAGTGAATTGCATAACAGCAATAGGCAATGCATTCAAGTCATATTATAATTTTTTGAAAAAAAAACATCCATGAAGTTAGATCTTAATATGTTACAAAATGAAACAATAATGAACCAATACTATAAAAGCTAATTCAATATCTCGAGTGAACAATCTATGAACATAGTCCATGGTACATGTACTAATATAAATTCAATAAGCTATTAATCTATTTAGCAATAATATGTTGGCTTATAAAATAGAAAAAGAAATTATCATGCAAGATGTTTAATTAGTGACAACAACAATAAATAAAACCTAAAACAACAACAACAACAACAACCAAATAACTATATTATATATTATAGATTATTATAATATAATGTTTATTTTGTATA
Source organism: Calamus simplicifolius (assembly GCA_900491605.1). Lineage (NCBI taxonomy): Eukaryota > Viridiplantae > Streptophyta > Magnoliopsida > Arecales > Arecaceae > Calamus > Calamus simplicifolius. The sequence continues at coordinate 451,239 of UESW01004095.1, read as the reverse complement.
GATGGATTAGTTTTGTTTAGTGCTAAATGTAGAGCTTCTTAATCTAAATCCAAATAATCAAGCTATATTTTTATAAATTAAAACCAAAACTAGTCCAATCTTGTTTCGATCCAAGCCAAACCATTTCGATCCTAATTTCACCTTTATATCTTTAGCTTTCTTATGTTCTCTTAACTAACTCATATGTTTGTTTCCAAGCCAAAATAATATATTAAAATTAAATAAATCAAGTGAAGGGTACTATTTTGCTCCTATGTGATAAATAAAGGAATTAAAAAGCTCTAATTGTAAAATATTATCAAGTCTAATAATTAACTATTACTAAAAAATATTGAATTAATGTGGATGTGGTTTAACAATTTATTGGCTGCTATTGGCGGCAAAGTTAATGAAGTTTTAATTTTTGGATAACGAATAGCAATATGAGCTTCAAACTCTTAAATATACAAAAGAATGCTCTATTTTGTTGCTAAATTGCTTGGTAAAGCTTTCTATTTGTGTTGTCCAACCTCTGAATAGGTTTTTGGCACAATTTTTTAGAAATAAATCTAATAATAAAGGAAATCACATGGAACTCAATAACACTATAGTAAATGTCATGTCCTTTTTCTCTCTTGCATCAATGTAAATCTATTAGATATATATATATATAATATCCATATACGTAAACTTATTAATAATCAATTACTAAATACAATTGATAAATATAATTATTAAGGTTGTAGTTTAGCATTGCTAAATGTGAGATTTAATTAAATAATTAATTCTTCAAATTACTAATAAATCTCCATGCAACTTCATTACCTAGGGATAAGCTACAAATTTATTTCCCTCTTGATTTCTAGATATATGATAAAGGGATGAGTTTAATAAGAACCCTTTTTTTTTTTTTTTTTTGCAGTAGAGTTTAATGTAAAATTGATGCATGGCCGCCCACACGTTAAGACTAAGCCTGTATTTTTACCCAGATGACCTACCAATAGTAACAATCTCTTTTTTTGACTTTCTTTTTTTATACTAACATGGTAACTTTTAAGTCCTTTGAACTCATACATGTAAATATTAATAATCAATTCTAAGTATATGGATACGTACGTATGGGTTTCTTCATGGATTGTTAATTATTATCAGAGAGAATCATCCAAAAATCGTTGTTTAATTTTTAAAAATATAGTTTATCTTCATGGTGGTATTGGTTTAAATTATAATAGAATAAGCTCCAAAATTAGTAATGGTTGCTTCTAACGTTTGAGAATATATATTGATTTATAAAAAAATATTTTGTTCTTATTTTTCTGATTAATTTATAATGAGATGAGTTACAAAATGAATCTTATTTTTGTATTTGGTTGATAGAGGCGCCTTGATAGAAGTCTCCACATCGTCAACTTGAATGAGATTTATATGATTCTAGATGGGGATATTGGTGGCTTATAATTTTACTCCATAAGTCTTGAGACGGTGAAGCGTATTGCATCATCGTCTACCAAATGTTCCACTTCTTCTCCGCTGCCCCACCCTTCGTGCGTTTTCCACATGCAGCGCGCTTGACATCACCTCCTGCGGTCCGTTGCGCCACCAGTTTTGATTTAACGAAGTGGTTGGCGCGGCGAGGAAGGAAAGAAAAATCGAAAACTCTCTGTGGATTTCGTCCTAATCTCTGATCTTTTGCACCCGTCTCCTTTCCTTTCTCGATATTGTTTTAATTAATTACAGCCTAGCCCCCGGGAGAGAAAGGAAAGAGGAGCATTTCTTGAACCTGGACTCCCTTCGGGGAATCCGGGCTGGGAAAGGAAAGAGGAGGGGGTCTTTTTATATATTGGAGAATTCTATCCCACCTTAACCCTAATCGGTGTCGCTAGGTATGCGCTCTCTCTAGGGTTTTTCTTCTCCTCTCTTCATCGTAGATTTCTTTTTTTTTAAAAAAAAAAAAAAATCTTGGAGTATTTTTTCTTTGATGATTTGGGCTTCTCTGAAAGGTGTGTTGATTCTTGATCGTGTTCTTTCGATACCTATTTCGTGCTTGTGTTTTGGATTTAATCTTTCTTTCTTTTGTGAAATCTCTATTCTTGATGTTTTCCGCTTGAAATCCATATTCCAAGTGAACAAAAATGTTTTTTTTTTTTCTTCTAATTTTTGGCATTTACATATTTTAATTATTGTGTATAGTCTTTTTTTTTTTTTGAAACATAACACAGAAAGTAATATAAAAATTTAGTCTTTTTTATTATTTGAATAGATATGTTTTCTTTTCTTTTTTTTTCTTGTTTTGAATCGAGATATAATAGCTCTCATATATAGTTTTTTTTTTTTTCCCTTAACATAAACTTTAGTCACTTCTTTTGTCTAGTTTTATCTGTATGGGTGTTTCAATAGGAGTTAGTAATATAAAAAAGCCGTCTTTTTACCTATTTTTATTTGAAAAAAAAAAAATTTGAGGACACTTTTTATGATATATTTGTTAAATTAGGTTTTTACTGCAACGCGAAGACTGATATCTTGTCCACCATGAGCCTGTTTGAGCGGTTAAGGCAAGCTGTGAAGAGGCAGGGAAGGGACAGTACCAGTGCAAAGTTTCCGAATCTTGACCTCAATGTACCACCAATTGAGAGCGGGTTAACTGACGGAAGTTCTGGTTCCTCACGTCCATTGGTCTCGCAGGGAGCTGTCAGTCCTGTCAATCACCAGCACGTTCATTCCACCAGAGAGCACCGAGGGGTGGTGCCCTCAGCCAGTGTTGGGTTAAATAATTCACCCATTGATGTAGATGCAATTGAAGATGATGTCGAGATGATCTCTTCCATGAGAGGATTTCCTCGAGTTTGTTCACCATTCCTTGCCTTTTGCCCCCCTAAATTGGTTTTAAAATGAGTTTTTTTATGGTGTGTGGACTTCTAGACTTGTTCTGTGAATTCTTGATATCATTCATCCTTGATTGTGCTTGAATCCCTAGATGGGCTGAAAGACTAGCTTGTTGTGAGAATGAGCTGTGAGAGTCAAGCCATGTCTTTGGATTCAATATAATATTGATTGTATGATAACAAGATCATTACATAAGAGACATATATACCATACATATAATTAATCTGTATATTTGATGGCTTTTCTAAGACCTAGAACTGTATTAGTTTTGCTGTTATCAATGTTATCTTCTTGCATTTGATATCTGTTTTCTTTCTTTCTTGAGCTTGATATTTCATTTACATGAATTCTCTATGCTTTTTTTATTGATTTAGACAAGAAGTCAGGTCAGGAGGAACCAACCTGTGATGGTAGTCCTAGATGAAGAGCTTGAACCAAGTCCAAGACGACCAGGTGATTTTAAGATCCAAGACAAAATGAATCATACTTCATTGTATGAAGAACAACTTTAGATCCATTTTTTTGTTTTGGATTTAGAGCATTCTGGTATGAGATCAAGTGATAAAATTCTAAAATAAGTTTAATGCCTGATAATTTTAACTGTTGATAATGGCCTAGTGTCTTCCTTCGTTAGTCCCTACCTTGTTGGCTGGAAATGTTTGCAGAATTTGATGCTTAGTTGCTTACGTCATGGTTGGTGCTTGATCTATTCTTTTTGGTCCAACTTTGTTTCCTGTTTTATGCGTTTAATTACTGCCATGCAAAATTGTTGTCATTAAAAGGAGATATCTCTTTTTCTATTTCATGTGCTATTTGTGGAATCTTTATTTTATTTATTTTAAAACCTTAGTGATCACATCCTTTAGTGCATGAATGCTTGCAAAAGAATTGTATGATCATTTTGTATTCTATATGCTAGGGTTTTAGGTCCCTTCAGGACATCCTATGAAATGTTGAGATGGATTGTTGTCCCAAGTGTCGAGACATGACTATTTAACTCTCAGTGTTGGCATGAATTGCTATCCTACATGTCGAGACATGACCATTTCACTATCGTCCCAATGTTCCAATCAGAATGTCTTGGAACACTCGCTATCCCAAGTGTTAGGATGGGATAGTATGATGGTATGTCCGTTCCATGAAAAAACTGGGATGGTCTCATCTCATGAGATTTAAAACCTTACTATATACTTAAAAAAAAAAAAGATCATTTCAATGCACGAGACTCTCACCATTGCGGGGTTTGGAGAGGGTTAAATGATGCAACCTTACCTCACATTCAAAAAAGCTATTTCCATGATTTAGATTCATGACCTACAACTCATAATGGAGCAGCCTTGTTATTTTACTAAGGCTTGCCCCTTTACTATTTATGCATTGTTTTATTTATCATCTAGAACTTCCATTCATAAAACACATAAAGAATATGCACTATTGAGTTTATAATCAATATTAGCCCTATCCCTAAACAACTAATGTGGGTGGGTCCAATAGGGCTCTAGTCCACCCCATATCTTGATGCATTCATAGTGTGATAATCAACCTACTTAGTCTAGATAACTAGACTATCCTAGCTATTCATTGAAACTGCATTTTCTTCTTGATTGTACATCAATTGCCTCATCCTAAGCTCCATCAACTCCTTAATCCTAGTTCCAATCGCATATTACCATTTGATGGTCCATCATTGGGCCATCAAGGCTCTGCTACTTCCTTGTTCATATAAGGTTGCTATAACCTTATAAAAATTTGAAATTCTATTTACATAACCATAAGATTCTAATGGAGGCTCTGTCCATTAGGAGAAGAATTTGAGAATGTTGACTAAGCTTATATTATTACTGAAATCAAGGCCTGCAAAATCGGTATCGAGATATGTACCAGTACACTACTAGCTTGGTACTGTGTGGTCGATTACAATACCCTACATAACCTATACCAATACAAGATACCCATTCTTTTCTTACTCTTTAACTAAGTATAGCTCAATTTGGCTTGGTTTGATTCATCTTAAATCAAAATTTGATATGGTTTGGTTCATCTTGAATCAAAATTTGATACCATATTGGTATCTTACCAAAAGAAAATGGTACGGTCAATGTGACAGCCTTGACTAGAATCAACTCAACTCATCTAAACCTTTTCCCAACTACATGCGGCTACATGAATCTGCTTCCTCCACTCAACTCTATTCAGGACTAAGTCAACATTCAAAATACAAATAGTTATATCTTTTTTAATTATTTATGTTCATGTTGTTTAGGTCTACCTCTACCTCTATCCTTACCATGGATTGTTAAAAGATTATTCTTTCTAACTGGAGCATCTAAAGGTCTTCGTTGTATATGTTCAAACTACCATAATCTAAAGGTCTTCGTTGTTATAAACAGCCTTGACTAGAATCCTGCATGTCTTATGCACATGATGGCTTGCTCCAAAGAAAAAACAGAAAAGGAAATATTTTATTCTTGAAGAAGAAAGGACTAAAAAATGACTCATATTACCAAGAGAAAATGGAAACCACATGTTGGAACCACATTGAGTTTTGTCATTAACAAAAAAGAAATAGAGGCACATTATCTTCTCTTTATTAGAATGACAGTTTGGAGATTATGATATAACACAAGTGGAGTTTACTCTTGGAAAAGTTGAAATCCAGGGGTGGAAACATGCCTGTAGAGTTGTCGTTATGTTTAAATATTAAAGAACATTTGGACTTAGTAATTATCTCATTATTAGTTTTTAATTATAGCTTCTATTTCCATATTGGATTTTGACATGTTAGTTTTTTCTTTGAAAGTCAATTAATAGGATCATATTAGAATATTAATGTACTAGTGGGATTTGGGGATATGGTACAAACACAAATATGAATGTGGGTAGTGAGCATGCTTTGGGTGGGCATGGTGGCATTTTAATAACAAGATCTTGCCAAAAGCAGCCTAGACGTTAGAACATTCTTAGATTTTCCAAATTGGTTTTGAGTTCTATGTTTGGCACTTTTTGAGTCTTTCTTTAGATTTAAGAAACTAGCTGATCAATATCTTGGGGCTTATTATGTAGTGAACGACTTATAGGGGGTGACAGTAATCTAATGCTCTATCCATCCAATTCAAACTAGAATAAATTGGTATAATAAAGTAAAAGCGTAGATTAGTTTACATCCTAGACCTCTTCTTAAATTACAAATGTCCATTGAATTTTTTTTCCTCCTAAGCCAATCACATGCATGATGTATTGCACGGTGACATTTAATTGCATGCCCTCTTAATTGAGTCATTGCATTGGATGTCACGTAAAATTTTGTTATTTCAGTCATTGATGTCCATTAAGTACTGTTTTATCTTGGAACTGGTGTGGCAATATTTTGCAAATTTGTGAGACAATAAGAATCCACTTTGAGCCTTCCAATTTGGGCTTAGAGTCTACAACTTACTTTTTTTAAAGGTATACCTGTTACAAGGATCATTGAGGTAGATAAAAGTCATCTTTGTCATCATATTTGTATATAGGATCAAATCTAAAAAAATTAAATTCCTTTCATAACTGAAAACAAATACAAAAAAAGGTGATAATGTCCTTTCGATTATTGACACCTTGTTGATCTGTTTGCTCTCCCCTATTTTCTTTAAGAATTCCTGTGGCCTTTGATTTCTGTTACTTAGTAAAGTCATGGTGGAACATCTAATTGTGAATACAAAATATCAATAGCAGTTATCTTTTGTGCTGACTTAATCCTGAATAGAGCAGGAGGGTGGAGGAAGCAGATTCATATAGCTGACCCATGTAGTTGGGAAAAGGCTTAGTTGAGTTGAGTTGAGTTATCTTTTGTACTAGGTCCCCCCACCTTCAGGTTTGAATCATCCTGAGGCTTACACTTCAACCTTTTGGACTTTAATACCTTGTCTTTGCCTTTGACCTTTTGAAGCTCTAACATTGCTTAACATTTTATTCATTGATACAATCATATTTGCTCCTTAGAAATTTAGTTTTTATGTTGGAAGGAAGTATAAGTTCCTCACTATTTGTTAACTTTGCCACTTATGCTTTTCATGTGACCAGTCCTAAGTTGTCCTATCGTCTACTAGGCTGCAATCATAATCCTTTACACAGTCATCATATGTTTGCTTTAAATTCAATCCTCTTACATTTTTATGGTTCTACTTGAATATAGATGTGCCCAGCTTAGTTTATCGAACATAATATAGGACTTCATCATTCATAACATAAATTAGCTTCATGTTAACAAATATTTATTTGTAATTGCATTTTTAGCAACCATCCTTTGCAGGATGGGTTGCTGGGAATGATTTAACAATGGATGCAAGAATTTAGCAGCAGACAAGCTATCTTCTTTTAGCTTTTGGATGGCTTCTGTAATTTGGTGTTTACAGGCATGGGCTTATTTTTTTTAATTATATCTTATTTCTGAACTTTTTAGACTTTTAAACATTTTTTTGTCAAAAGCGTGGTTTAAAATAAGCTAATTCGCCCATGCCGTTCTGGTCAAGGTCTTGATTTTTCTGAATTTGTACAAAGCTTCTTTGTATTCTATTATAGTTTCTTTGAAGTTATCTCCATCTACAAAGGAATTATGATGAATATGACATGATAACTGAAATAGTCATTTATGTATTTAGATTTAAATACCTTATATACTGTTTATGGTATTTTCTGTTCTATTTTATGTGTCAAATCAATATTCAATCTGTTTCTGTAGTGCTTGCTGTTGAGGAGCAAGTGACCACATTTTCCCTCAACACTTCCAACAAACGCGCAAGGATTCCAACAAGCATGGTTATGATTAATTGTGATCATTACCTGGATTTGGATAAGGGGAACAACGCCAAGGTAATTATTGTTTGTTGACATATCTTACTACACATTGTTTTGTCTATTGTTCTTTCATGTCTATAGATATATATAATTTCAATATACTTTGTAAGTTTTGTCTTCAAGATTTTTTTTCTATAATTTTTTACCTGCAACAAATTGCACTATCGTTTTTAAAAAATAAAAAAGCTCTCTTTTTCCTGTTGAGAAACATTTATACTAAGGCCCCATTTTGGCAATTTGGATAGCCAAAAAGCACTTCTAGGAGGGCCAAAGTCATTTAAAGGTAATTTTGAGTTGTTTGGTAAAAGTTTTAAAGTAGCATTGTAGTTCCTCCAAAAGCTAAAAAAATCTGCTAGAGAAAATGCTTCAATTTGGAGCTTTTGGACAATATCTCTGCTTGATATATGTTGGGAAGTAATTTTCATTAGCATTGGAAGTCTCGGGTTTGAAACATGAAAGCAGTTGCATTTTATATTGCAATATAAAATAGTAATATTATAATGATATTGTTATAGTGTAATAACTTAATATGTGATAATAATATAATATAATAATTATATTACATTATGTTATAATAATATTGTAAGAAATATTATTATCATATTATTATTATAATCCAAATCTATAATAAAATAATATTATTAAACCATTATAATTTATAATTTTTGATACAAATAGTTAGATAATTAGAAGTATTGTGTGGTGTCTATTATTGTCATTTCTTGTTACTAAAAGCTCTTTCTCAGTTTGATTACAAACATATTTTTAAGTTTTACAGCACCTCAGAAATATAGTTTCTAAACAACAAATAGCATTTTATTGAAAGCTCTGTACTTATAATAATGCCAAACAAGACCTAAGAGGTCTTCTTGTCTTCTAGTATAACCTGTTCCATCTTAGTTAGCTTTAGTGATATTTTTATTATTTTCAGTGTAATTTGGTCTAAATAATGTATTATCTGACAAATTCTAAGTTATATATTTGTTAGGTTATGGAGTTCTAATCAATCAAGGAATTTAACATTGGGGATTATGATATTACAACATCATATAAAGTTATTAGCTAACAAGAGGACCTCCAACAGTCCATGGGGTTAAAAATATGGAACATTAGAATGAAACTGTGAGATGGTATTGAAATTTTTTATTTGTATGGTGGTAATGTATAAAAAATTCTTGAAAAAAGAAAAATATGGACATATGCTACTTGTGAATAAATTGCCTGTGACTTACTTGTGAATAAATTGCCTGTGACTTTTGAGTGTATAGAATCAGCATGACACGTTTTAGGAAAAAATATCTTATTGTTAAATCCATTTTACCCCTCTTAAATTTTTAATAACTTAAAGCCCGGAATAGAATTTTTAAATCATATCATCTTAGTACAAACATTCCATCTCTGTGAGTAGGAAGTTGCCCTTTATATGTAAGTAGGACAAGTTGCTTCCCTTCCTTTCCCTTGGGATGATGAATCAATTCCTGAAGCTGTGATGCACGGATGCCTCAAGATAAAATACATGCAATCTGAGAAATATTCCTAGAGTTTGTCAATGGTGATTTATGTGTCAAACACAGACCATTTTTTTTTTTTTCATTACTTGATTATTTATCACAACTGTTTTTTGTTTTTTTTCGTACATCTTTTCTAATGCTTTATTTTAATCACTTCAAAACCTGTAAAAGCCCTAAATCTCAAACCCTAGTTGCTACAGCACCTTTCCGAACCTTTTGCCCCTCTTTAGTCTTCTTTGTAATCTGTTAATTCATCTCTTACTAAATTTCAGGTCAGTTGTAAATTTTAAGTGATCTGATAAAGTTTCTTCTGATAGAACTTTCGTTATTACATTCTGAAAGGTAGAGACTCAGCATACCTTGCCCTACTAACCCATCATCATCCACTAACTTCATCTTAAACTACTTTGTTAGTAAAAACATTTAACTTAAATACTATTCTTAACTTCTAATGAATTATTTCCAACCCTTATCTTTGTAGGGTCTCTGTTCACTTTGCTGGTCCTCTTTCCGTTTCTTCCTTCCAGCACTAATTTTTTGAAGCCAAAGGTATTTTGGTGGCTAAAGAGAAACCACCAGGAGAGGCTCCAAAGGAAGTAAAATGAATGTGCAAGCGTAGGAACTTAAAAGTCTATCTAGAACTCACTTCTAGTTATCGTACTTTAGTTTTCTCTGGAATACACTTCTGACTAAATTTGTGGTTAGAAGAAACATTGAAATATCAACATTTCCCAACAATTTCAAAGACCCTTCAGTATGCAGATTTTGGAGGATAAGAAAATAAGTAGAGGGATAAAGGCGGGTTGTTTTTGGTTGGTACTTAATGGGTGCTTTCTTGGGGTCAAGTCCAGAGGTCTTGGATATTATGGCATGAGGGTGGAGATAAGTGCCTAATGGGAGAAATGATTGAATTTGATTAAGGGTTTGAAACATCAATAGAAAAAAGAATATATCAGAGAGATCACTAAGATATTATGGAGGCTAAAGGTTAAATTTTTGCACTTCGGAGGATTCATGGGATCCATTAGCGTTGGAAAGTATTAATAGAGCATAAATAATTTATTTTAGAGTTCATCAAGATCAAGACAATGTTCTCTTTCAGTTATTAAATTAATTTAATTGAAGGAAGCCTCCTATTTAAATTTTCAATCCATGGGGCAGACTGGCAAGCGGCTGCCTAGTGCCTAGGTGCCAAGTTGGTGCATAGGTGTGTGCCTAGAAGTTAAGACAACCTAAAAAAAAAAGATATTAAAAAATAAATATAATGTGAAATTCAAAAGTAATATAATATAAGTAGTAAAATAAAATATATCGACTAAAAATATAGTTAGTTGATGGGAAATAGTAACTTTGAGGCTGTCATATCTAAAAGGTAAGACAAAGTAACAACTAAGATATGGTAAGTTGATGGGAAAAGCTAACTTGGAAACCATAAACACTAATTCGTAAATCAATCTTGTCGTCCATATTGAAGCACATTGAGTGCAAGTAGCAGCACCTAAGCAAGCACTAAAAGGTCAAGGACATCCATGGCTACAAATTATTAAAAAAATAAAAAAAAATTAAGAGAAAAATGAATAAAAAGGTTCTATTTGGTATCACTTTTGTTTGTTGTTTTTATTTTTAAATATAGAAACATGAAATTCTCAACTCAACTCATCTAAGCCTTTTTCTAACTACATGGGGTCAGCTACATGAATTTGCTTCCTTCACTTTGCTCTATTCAAGACCAAATTGACATTTAAATTATAAATAGTTATATATTTTTAATTATTTCTGTCCATATTAGTTTAGGTCTACCTTTACCGCTATTCTTACCATGAATTGTTAAAAGATCACTCTTTCTAACTGGAATATCTAAAGGTCTACGTTGTATATGTCCAAACCATCGTAATCGATATCCTTTTATTTTATCTTCAATTGGGGCTACTCTTATCATTTCTCTTATATGTTTATTTTTAATTCTATCTTTTAAAGTTTTACCACATATCCATCTAACGTACGCATTTCTATTACACTTAATTTATTCACATGTTTCAATATTGCCCAACACTCTGTTCCATATAGCATAGCTGGCCTAATAGTAGTTTTATAGAATTTTTCTTTCAATTGTAATGGGATGTGCCGATCATACAATACTCTTAAAGCACTTTTCTACTTAATCCATCCTGCTTTAACTCTATGATTCGCATCTTCACCTATTTCACCTTTTGCTGGATAATTGATTCCAAATATCTAAATTTTTCACTCCTTGATATCTCTTGGCTTGCAATCTTCACTGCTTCTTCATTGTCATTTCTACTCCTAAAATTACATTTCATGTATTCAGTTTTAGTTCTACTAATCTTAAAACCTTAAGATTCTAAAGCCTCTCTCCAAATTTCTAGCTTAGCATTTACTCCATATTTAGTTTCATCAATCAACACTATATCATCTGCAATAGAAACATGAAATCCTATGTAAAAAATATGTTTGTTTATTCTGTTTTTATTTTTTATTTTTAAAGGTGATTTTCATTATTTATGAAAAAAATGGAAGTAATTTTTTTTTACTTCCACTTTCTTTTAAACAAAGTAACCTTTTGAAATAGAAGCAACTTTTTAGAAAAGTAACTTTTCAATGGTATTTTCTATTATAAAAAATAAAAAATAACAGTAGCTATCAAACATGTTTCTGTTTTCAAAATTTTAGAAAATAAAAATAACAATGACTACGTTTTCCTAGCATCAGGAATCTTAAAAAAATGAAGATAGATTCCTCTTTCTATTTTTTTTTTAAAAAAGGTGATAGCAAATCCAAACATAGTTGAAGAGTTATAATTTAGAAAGTAAAACATGCCATATCAAATAACATGTTGTAAGTCAATGTTTGGTATTGACTTGGCAACATTCACTTCTGATTTATATATTGATGTCCTCCATACTAAAAAATGATGCAAAACTATAAGGCCAGTTTTTACGTGGGCCCATCTGGGTGGCCGAGGTAGTTGTCTTTTAAATCAAAGCTGAAACGTCATGGAAATCTTTAATGCACTTGGCTCCCACTGGGTGGTCCCTTCTTAGCAGGCAAGTAAGTGATGGTCGTGAAACTTTTAGCTAGTGGATCTGCTATCAAAATTTGTTGGGATTCACTATGTTAAGAAAATATCCATAAAGTTGAGTTTGGATATATTGGAACTGATGTTGTGAGTGTCTTGTGATGGAGTTGTTTTGTGACATCTGTCATCTAATTTGGGAAATGTAAATTGTTGTTTGATGAGGTGCAAGTCTAAAGAGCAGTTGTGGATATGGACAGGGGCGGTACTACTATGTAGATTCTGCTTTTCATATTTAAAAACTATTTAAGTAGATAAAATTTGTTAAAGAAAAGCTGAGACTTGGCAGAATGAGGAGTTGAGGCAGAGGAGGGGAGAAAGGGAAAAGGGGCAGAGGGAAGGATCTGGCAAAGGATGTGGAGTGAGTGAGAGGGAAGAGGAGAAATTCTTTTCCCTTTCTTTCTCTCCTTTCATGCGTGTTGTGTGCATGCATGCATGCTTGCATGTGTTGGGGGTTGGACCTGAATGCTTTAACGCTGTTGACAAAAGATTGGCAAGCCATTCCTTGAAACTTGCTTAATCACTCTGGTTAAATGAATTAGGTTCAATCTGAACTGTATTTGCGTCCCAACCCAAACATCTCTACATCACTAGCATACCACTTGGCTGGCTGCTGTGGGCTGCTTGGACCTAAATTTGTGCCTCTGTAACTACCATGCTGCCGAGCCACATATCACGTCCAGTGAGCCTTCTGCAGGCAGCCAGGGTGCCACATACACCCATGGCTGCATGGACCATTTTTTGTTTGCCATGCAATTTACTTGTTTGAATTTTGGAGATGGAGTCAACTGTTGTTGCCATTACTCATTATCCTGCGAGAGAGGGCAGGAGAGAACCACTTTTGTGCTTTATCTAGTTAAGCAATAATGTTATATAATGGGTCATTTTATGCTTACCTAATCAGTTAAGAAATCAAAGGATCTCTTGATATTCGTCATGTGAAGTTTTCAGTGCAAGAGCAAGACACTTTCTGTGCTTTTTATCTATTGGTACTGAAACTTCTTATAGTTGTTTGTGCTCTAAGTGCTAGGTTTTTCTTGCAGTAGCTGTTTATTCTTTAAGTGCTAGGTTTCTCTTGCAGCTCTTCCGCCGTTTTAAATCATGCATTTCCTTAGGAGATAAAAGTTTTATTTTTTAACGAGCAGCTGTTTTTGCCTTCTGACTGCACATTTCAAGAGTGACATTTTAACTTTCTTTGGTATTCTAGCTCAAATTCTAACACTTTCAACACAAATGCAGAAGAGGACTGTGATGAAATCTGAGCCAGAGCCTGAAAAGGTTGCTGCAAAGGAACCCACCTTCACCTGCCCTATCTGCTTGAACGCGATGGTTGAGGCATCATCAACTATTTGCGGTCATATTTTCTGTCACAGCTGCATCAAGGCCTCCATTAGGTCTCAAAAGAAGTGCCCTACCTGTAGGCGAAAGCTTACAATGAAGAACTTTCATAGGGTGTACCTTCCAACCCCTAACTGAGATGACTGCGAGTGGAGTTGCATTCATTTCCTCTCGGGGTTCCTGTGATACTGTTTTATACCACCACCCCTAGGGGCTTCTGAAGTCATTATTAAGGATTTTGGCAACTTTTGTCTGGCAAACTTTGGCAATAAAAGTTAACATGCAATGTGATAACATATACATTCAAATATATCTGGCATTAAAATCTTTGTTTGCATCGACTTTAATTGAGAAACCAAAATTCATGGGCTAGTTCTCTGGCATCATGTGGAATGTGATATGGTATTATTACCCAGGAGCTACATTTTATTGGACAAAAAGGTGAAATTTAAGGAGGAAAATTTTAACATGCCCACAAATAACTCAATTGGCAGCACTGCAGCAGATGGACTGGACTGAATCTATCATGGCTGAATGGAAAAGCGAGAAGAAAGAAAGTTGAAATAAAATTTTTGAAAGGCTTGAGTCCAAAATAGAGGGCACCAAAGGACTTCAACTGACGCATCTGGAACAAGAGGCTTGACAAAAGGTATATGGATTCCAAAAGCTATTAGCAGCTGGCAGTCTGATCAAGGGAAAGCTACCCAACAGAGGTGGAAAATCACAGTTTCATTAATAGAGTATGCCGTCGAAAAAGAAGAAGAAACTACAACAAGCAGCAGGATACTGGTACATTCAGTGGATTTTTTTTGAAACAAGGGATGAAAAATTTTTCTTTCATATGAAATCAAGTTCAAAGACAGAGACTTTTAGGGTAGTAAACACGAAGAATAAGATGCTCCAGTAAGGTGACAGCATGGTTCGTGTACAAGTTTTTTGGTTAAAAGTAACCAACTACAGAAAGCTCATGGGCAATTGCCTCATCCTAGCTCTCAAAGACCTATTTGAGGATGAAAAAAATTTCCCTACCTGAGATGTAGGTCCAGTAAAGTCGGATCACAGCATCCTCAAAACAAGAAATAATTCTAATCAAGATCAACAAAAAGGATGTGCTGCCAGATTAGAAGGCAAATAATTCAAAGAGTCTCATATCTTGCTGTAGGTTCTCTTTGGCCTCCGGGTTTGGACAAAAAAAGTCTACAAAACCACCTGGAAGAAACAGTAGTTCCAGAATCCGAAGCAAATGCACATCAAATTAGTTTGGCAGATAGACACCATTTGTCTCTCTTAATGCAGTCCTGCCTCGGATGAAAGGCACTAATTGCTTCTCAGAACACCCCTTGAATTTAAGCTGGACTTGTGGCGTCCAATACGTTGAGAATGCATTGCATTCCACCAATTCCCTTGATAATGAACCGATGGTTGTGATCCACTGATAGAGGTGGCAATTTTGGACATCTATGAATACAACTCAAATTAATATAAAGTTAGCAGTTTTAGATTAAGGATAAATAAATACGGATCAAAATTGGATTAACTCGACACAATTAAGAAATAAGTTAAGTCTCGAATTGACCTATTAACCTCAAATTGAGCTGATTATTAAATGGGTCAATTCATGTAACATGATCCACCAATCCAAATATGGCCTGCTAGACTTATCTATCCATGTTAATGTACCTTTTGAACTCATCTAAACCGTTTCCAACAATGTTACCTTTTAATTAATTATTAGTTTATGATGATGATTATATGCTTACGCAAGGATTTTATGCATTTCTCTCTTTTTCCTTTGCATAAAAATTTTTTATCTATGCTTTAGTTATAAATTTAAATATATAATTATTTTATGAGTGAGTTAGCATTAAACATTAGTATTAAATATATTACACAAGTTGGATAGGTTACATAGTCTATACATTTGTATCAACCTAAATACGGCCTAATAATTAAATAGGTCATATATAATTATTTTTATAATTTGTGTAATATATAGGCCAAGTTCGAATTTAGATTTCTAACTTGATTAATAAACAAGTCAAGTTCAAGTTGATCCATCTAGCATTATACTTTAAAGTTGTTCCAATTCTTTTATGACCTGTTGACATAATTTGTCAAATGCAGCACTAAAGGGGGCTATCATAGTGACATGGGAATTCAGGTTTCCAAGCAGCCAAGGGAAAATTGTTATGAAAATTGAAGATGGATGCATTAGCTCATCCTCTCATATTCCCCAGCCAGAGATTAATTAAGGGCCCAAGTCCAAAGTGGTGTCATGGTAAGAAGAAGATGATAGCAATGTATTGGAACTGTGTATTTACTGTACGTACTGTGTTTTTATCAGTGCTAAATGACATATATACCACTGTATGAGATCACAATGAACCACTCCTAGATCACATCAAATTTATGTTCTCAATAAACCAACCACCTCAACACTGCCCTGCTACCAAATGCTTTTTTTTTTTTTTTTTTGATACATATAAGAAGTAATATATCAAGAACTGAACTGGGATTATAGCTCGCATCATGTGAATGGAAAGCCTTGGGCTGATATTTTTAATCTGCAATGCTCATGGGCAGGATGATGGTTGACGTGAGAAAAAGTTGAACCAGAGCTGCATGTAATGCCCAAGCTCATCACTCACCGCTTATGAAACGTTACGATTGATATGGAAGCTAACATGAGTGTGCCAAAATTGATGGACATGATGAAAGAATTACTCATAAAATAAAATATTGATAGAGTTTCGTCAGCATGGAATCATCTTTAGTAGCACTTACGATCCAATCCGGCTTAAGATAGATTATGTAAAAATAGTCTCGCATCTTAGATAGATTTCGTTTGGCTTATGGTGTGATGAAATAATTATAATTTAAAATTTTAAATTCATCTGCTGGTTATGAAGCGTTACAAACAGAGGCATTTGAAACATATGAAGGCATTTGAAACATGAATAGCTCTCTCATGCTTTTGGTGGGTTGCGAGATGTGGCAATCTTAGACCTCTCGAAAGCCACAGCTAGCACCAGCCATGCAAGTTTTGTTTGGGGCCGATAAAAACTTTTTCATTGCGTCCATCTCCTTTTACCGTGAAGCGTACAACACGAGATTATGCAACAGTTTAATTAGGATTTAAACTTAGCAATTGTGTTACTCCTTCTCTTTCTCTTATTTTTGCTGTGTTGTACGTAGGGGTGTAATCGAGCCGAGTTAAGTTAACATAATGTCAAGCTCAAGCTCGACTTGACTCTTAAATTTGAGCTAGAAACTTGACTCGAGTTAGATCGAATTTTTTATTTAGAGCTCGAGCTCGATAAAATACTCGTGTACTCGAGCTCGATTCGGCTCGAATTTCTTTGCATAAGCTCGATCAAGCTTGCTTTTCGAGTTGAGCTCGAGCTCGACTCGATAATATACTCAAGTAGCTCGAGCTCGATAAATAATGAGTTGATTTGAGTAATTTTTGAGTTGATTTTGAGCTACTTATGAATTCAGTTACACTCCTAATCGTACGACCATTGATATGGTAAAGAACTCTTTTGGCCATTTAACTCGTTGAGCTGCGTGAATTAATACTCCCCCGTTTCGAGACCAATCCTTGTTCGAGACACTATCGTTTTTTTTCGGAGTTATCATCTCGTTGTCTCCTCCGTTCTCTGCGTCACCAATCGATCGAAATGGTAATGACCATGAGAGCACTCACTTTTTACTATTATTATTATTACCAATTTTGTACATAACCGGCTAGATCTGATATCAATAAAATATATACATCTTTTAAAATAAAATTAAATAATTAATATTTTTTTAATATTAAAAAAAATAAGAGAGTTAAAAAAATTTCTTTGATTTTGCTCAATAAAATCTAGGCCATCACTAACCCACCATTTATTAGAAATAATAAAAGAAAAAGTCTTTTGTGCACCGCCTTCGGCATGTTATGCACTGGGCACGGTAATTCATTTATGCATGAGCCTGCACATTTACGGTACGAGACCTATGAGTGGGCCTCCTGGTTCAGGCTCATACAGACGAATCACTACGTCCGATGCAGGCCAAAGGCGATATACAAAGAGTTTTGTAGCAAGGAAAAATTTTTGTACATTACCCTCGGTACAGGCTATCCTATACCGAGGACGGTGATTTACCCATGCACTGAGGCCCACCCACAAGTTCTGTATTGCTGATGCATGGGTTCATGCACGGGTGAGTCACCATGTTCGGAACGGTGTACAAAGGCTTTTCCTTTCTAAGAACCAAATTGGTTCAAAAACTGAATACTTTAACCAAGAAAAATCTTTCTGCATCAGGGTCTGATGCAGAAAGCATGCACCGCACGCAACCATTGGTTGCACATGCATACGAGCGTGCGTGTGATGCATGCTGTAGCGTAATAGACCATGATATATGCGCTCGCATGCGCGCGCGATCATTGATCACGCGCGGTACCCAGTTTCTGCATCGGACCAAGTGCAGAAAGCATTTTCCCTTTAACCAAAGTCCAAGGCATAAGCCCAGGCCTGCATCTGCGAGGCTTCACCGACCAAGCCCACATCTCATCAGCCCATATCTACAACCCTCTTCGCTGCCAAGCATTTTACTTTTGTTCAACGCTTTCACTGTCGGCATCTTTGACAATCACCCGACCGGATAGCGAGACGTTTGTCACGGCAAGCATCATCCCTATCATTTTCCAGCCCTAGGGTTTCAAAAATTTGGTCATTTTGGGCCAATTCAGACTCCAGAAAGGACTTATTGAGAGCATCGAATAATCAAAGAAAGTTTAAGTTCGTAGGCGAGAGAAATTGTTTGTAATTTAGTTTTGAAGATAGCTCTTTCTCAAAATAAAAATTAGAAAGCAAATTTTATGATACTTTGTCTACAAATGTAGAGTGATTATGTAAATAAACAATAACTCTAAGAGCATAAAAGCATTGTATAGTAGCATTGAAGGATTTAGATTTGGGCATTATTTCTCAAAACTATATTAAAAAAAATATGATAGTCGAATCCTTACAAACTTTGTTTCCTTGATTACAGAATTTGAGGGAGATGCATGCCCTATTTACTGGCACATCCCCAAAGAAAATGGACCGAATGATAGAAATGGAATTGAGAAAAGAATCAAAATGAGAAGAGGATGAAGAAATGGAACATGCAAAAGTCTTAAATCATAGGGATGATAATTTAATCTTCCTATTTGAACACTAGAAATTACGAAGGATATTATGAATCTGCCGAAAGAAAATTTGAAACAACTTCTAAACCCACATTGAGCTAATGGATTAATTGTCAGCCAAAGAATTGGCAACCGCAAGCAATCCCATAATTAATAAAAAGCAAGTTTCATTATTGTTGAATAGTTTGCCTAAATTTTAGGACCAAGTTATAACATCATTGACATATAGACAAATAAGCTCCCTACATCTACTTCACCTTCACTTTTGGTCTTAGAAGAACAGCATAAAAATCAAAACAACAACAATAATAATAATAATAATAAATGCAATGGTCGTTTGTTTTTGTGCCAGAAGACTACAAGAAGTGACCCTACAAGAGAAACAAGTTCAAGAAGACAACAAGGAAGCAGAAGAGATTTGACAAGCAGTTTGATAAGAATAAGTCCTCGACGAGTCGTTTTTATAACTGGTGCAATTTTGCACCGGTTTTACGGTTAAGGGGTAGGTTTCAAAGATATTGCAGGAAGGTGTCAAAGGGAAAAACGCCATTTCAAATGGCGTTTTTCGGGTGCCATTTCATCTCCCAAAGCCTTGCCATGTCAGCCTTGTGGCTGACAGGGAAAACCATGAAATCGCCACATGATGTGGCGATTTCAGAGCAAGTGAAGTCGCCACATCATGTGGCGATTTCACTTGGGTGAAGTCGCCACATCATGTGGCATTTTTCTCCCAGATAAAACCCGCGGCTGCCCTCTTTTCTCTTCTTCTTCTTCTTCCTCCTTCTCCCAGCCGTCCGCCTTCTTCTTCTTCCTCCTTCTCCCAGCCGTCCGAAACATTCCATCGTCCTGGTCAGCGGCAAGCGGAGCTGCCATCCCCCTTCTTCCTCCTCTTCTCTCTTGCTGCATTCGCTCCTGGTACAAGCTATCACTCAAAATCCTAGAAGGTTTACTTTTTATTTTTTTTCTTCCACATTTTAGGATCCTTTGTCAGGAAGTACTTTCTTTAGATAACTCTTGGCTTTGAGTCTGGCCTTGTTTCTCAAGCTTGTATCTATCTTGTTGATCACTACAACAATAGATTGGTCATTATTTCTATTAATGTGTTCTAAATTTTAAAGCTGAAATCTGATCTTAGAATGCACCAGAACTGTTCACCTACAATTGAGATCAGACATATGGCAATTTGTATTGCTAGTAGATATTGATGAAAGAATTTTTAGACTGCAATTTGGTCCTATTTTGCTTTATTTATATGTTGCTGAACTTTCCCATTACAAATCCATGCCTACACATTGGCTCCCTGATAGTTTTTGATAATAGAAAATCTTATTTTAGATTAGTTTATATAATACTTGTGATGCATGCTTAATATATCAATACTATTCTGGGTGTTATCTGGTGCTGAATGACAACTATTAGCTGATTGTAGTTTTGTTTCTTCACTAATATTAATATTATACTTGCCTCGCCATATCAACAGTGACAGTTGCCATACATATGTTGTTGACTATCATAGAAGCTGTCCAAATTGTTCGTATGATCTTTGCATAGATGTTAAGTTGTTTACCTTTTGCTAATTAAATTACATTTATAGGGGTGCACAAGGGTATTAATGTAGAAGTGTTTTATAAACACATTGCTGCAATGAGATATACCCTCAGCTAATAGTTCTTTTACCTTGTTATGTCAGACATGGCTCATAATGTCTTAGATTCAGGGCCTCGTGATCCTACTGTTCTTACTTTGCAAGAGATGCATAGATCAACCAATATATTTCAGGGCGAGGTATGTATTATTGATCGACAGTCCTTAAATAATTTACATTTGTTTACGTAAATGCGGATGTATCATTTAATTTATTTTTTGTCAGGAGTTACCGGTTCTTAGATGTCGTCGTCATGACGCACGTATATGGAGAGAGACACCGGGAATGTCGCACCCATGAGTACAATATTATTTAGATCATGTCGGCATGTTTGGCATATATAGGATTGGCCATATTCAACTGGATGTTGGTCTTATTTCTGCACTAGTAGAGAGATGGCGTCAAGAGACCCACACATTCTATCTACCTTTTGGTGAGGCGACCATTACACTACAGGATGTGAGTATTTTGAGTAGCCTTCGGATTGATGGTTCTGCTGTTACTGGGTTAGATCCGCGCCATACTATTCCGGAGTGGCAGGCTATATTTGGGAGGCTATTTGGTGTCGAGCCTCCTGTCGAAGCATTTCCAAAAGGTCGTTTTCGATTGGCATTCTTCGATCAATTCTATCGCGACCTTCACTTGGACGAAGATGTGGATGATGAGGTTATCCAGCAGTTCGTGAGGGGACAACTTCTTCGAATCATTGGTGGAGTTATTCTTCCAGATACCTCTGGTAATTTAGTTAAGTTGATGTATGTGCCATTTCTGGAAGACTTGGAGGCATTTGCCGCTCTTAGCTGGGGTTTGGCAACGCTGGCTGGTTTGTATAGAGCACTGTGTCGAGCTACGAGCCCTACTCAGTCTGATATCGGAGGATATCTTCCATTGCTACAGGTAAACACTTTATTCTAATGTTTGAGATCGAGGTAATTTTTATTGTTAATTAACATTTTGAATTATCCAAACATGCAGATTTGGGCATGGGAACGATTTCCTATTTTCCATCCCACGAGACTCGAGATTCTGGAGGCGAGACCTTCGGATGCTGATGATGATTGGCACTTAGGTGCACCGTGGGGGTTTAGATGGCACGTTAAATATAACATGAAAAATATTCCAACGCATACACTACGTGCTTATAGGGACCAGTTGGATGTGTTGGATGATACTGAGCAACGGGTATTTAACGAGACGACGAAATGTCATCTGTACACACGCAGTAATTGGCACATTTCTAGCTCCCCTCAACACGCAATTAAAAACCTCCGAGAGATTGGTTGTCAATGTTCCGTAGCGAAAGCCCCCATCATGTACCAATGTCCACTTCTCCGGCTCTAAGTCCGATAGCCAAGACCAAGCTTCTGCATTGATTGTTTTAATCCTTTCCATAAGAAAGTTAAACTTCCGAAGCTGATGTTCACTACCTGCTTTCCATACTGCTCTTTTCAATTGAACATTTGAGAATCTCGAGTTAAAATTACTGCAAACATGTCTCAAACAATATCGATGATAAGCTCTTGTGGAGCCCATCCAATTAGATTATCAGCTATGGCACTCAGTATACCTGGATGTCGGTCAGATATAAGACAAATGCCATTTCTATCTTTCACAACATGCCTCCTAAGCCTCAGCAAAAACCAGCTCCAGCTAGCTGTACACTCTTCGTCAACAATTGCATAGGCCAGTGAAAATATCCTATTATCAGCATCAGTGCCTGTCGCAATCAGCATCTTCCCCCGGTACTTTCCATAAAGATGTGTTCCATCTATAGAAATCATCGGGCGACAATACCGAAACCCCTCAACAGATGGTTGAAATGCCCAGAATACATAATTCAGGACACGTTCAGATGAACTTGCTTCACTGTAGAAATCCCAACATACAACTGTTCCAGGGTTAGCATTCTGCAGTACAAGCATGTATCTAGGAAGCTTTGCATATGATGGTTCCCACTCACCAAATATATCAATCAATGCCCTCTGCTTTCCACGCCATGCTTTCGAATATGACACTGTATAGTGAAATTGTTCTGCAATGGTTGCTATAATAGCTTCAATATTTACACTTGGATCTTTCTCCACAATGTGTCGAACAGCATAGCTAATAACTCGAGAAGTAATATGTTTGTTATCCCGAGTTAAATTACTGAATAAACAAGTGTGCGGCCCTTCATACCTTGTGATCTCAAAAAATCCATGCTTCTTCAACTTAGTAGCACGCAACCTCCACGGACACCGTTGGGTAGTACTTGAAGAGGCACATCTCACAGACCAGAACAGTTTTTTCGACTCCACCACATTATATGTGCGATGCTTCTTGATGTGATACATGTCACATGCTCTTTTTAGTTCATCTTTACTATTAAATAATAATCCTTTAGCAAACTCAGTAATTGATGGATCCCAAAATTGGGAGTTGAAGGGTAACTCTCTCGGAGTACTAACACATCCACCATCATGCAAATTCAACTCATCATAAAATTCTGGAACTTGTTCATTTGCAAAGGCTTGGTGATCATGTACCTGGGTTGGAATATGTTCTGGTTGACTATATGTAGGATTGGAACTAAAGCCCGTCTCATGAACTATATCATCTCCATATGACTCTTCATCTTCATTTGACTCTTCATCGGAGTTATCATGTTCAGGCCAATAGTCATCATCTGCACTCTCGTCTGACTCCATTCCCCGACTATCAATATTACACTGATTGTTTATCACATCATTACTCTGCAATGATGGCATACATTCCTCAATCATTGGAATATCAGCAGGAGTCCTAACTTGTTCCTGCTGCTGGGCTATAGGAGAACTGTTATAAACATTCTCTATATGACCAACAATATATGGCTCTGCAACATTATCCCTTAAAACATAGACTTCAATACACCGATATTCAGGATACTTCGAGGGAAATGTCAACATGTGCTCCACATCGTCGTCGTCCTCAATTGGAAGAAGCACATATTTTTGATTCAATGTCGGAGATCTCCACATCAATCTGATGACATATCTCTGTACTGAAATTGTTAGAGCTGTATGTACTTGATCAACTAACTCAGCAAAGCGTGTTCCCGTGCTCAATTTCAAATATTTACGTGGAGGTTGATTATAATGTATCCCTTCTTGGCCGCCATGTTCAATTGATCCATCATAATATAACAGAACACGTACAGTTTCCATCTAAAATAAAGGGTGATAATAAATTTATCAAGCCTCTTATGTATACGCCTATAAATGTAATCTATTTTCTTGCCAAATCAAGATATGACGGTGCCATCAAAAGGAAAACTTTAAATGTTATTTTATCATCTATATGATCAATAAAATCAGCATCTGAGTAACTAGTTGCATTTACTTTAATAGCCTAGCACATTAAACGAATAAACGAATATGATGCAAAGATAGTTAGGGCATGGTATTTGTGGTTATCAAAAGATATTTTAAATACTCACTGCAGTTAATGATCGGGAAGGCGAGGGTGATGAAAGGTAAGAGGAGGAAGAAGTGGGAGCTTGCCGGGAAAGAGGAGCTCCGCTTGTCGCTGACCAGGACGATGGAAGAAGGCGGACGGCTGGGAGAAGGAGGAAGAAGAAGAAGAAGAGAAAAGAGGGCAGCCGCGGTTGATATCTGGGAGAAAAACGCCACATCATGTGGCGACTTCACCCAAGTGAAATCGCCACATGATGTGGCGACTTCACCCAAGTGAAATCGCCACTTGATGTGGCGACTTCACCCAAGTGAAATCGCCACATGATGTGGCGATTTCACTTGCTCTGAAATCGCCATATCATGTGGCGATTTCATGGTTTTCCCTGTCAGCCACGAGGCTGACATGGCAAGGCTTTGGGAGATGAAATGGCACCCGAAAAACGCCATTTAAAATAGCATTTTCCCCTTTAACACTTCCCCTGCAATATTTTTGAAACTCATCCCTTAACCGTAAAACCGGTGCAAAATTGCACCAGTTATAAAAACGACCCTCGACAACGTGCTTCAACCGTGGATCAAAAGGACATATGAAGAAAGGTGGCAGGAAGCCACCAAAGAAATATCAGCATCAACAAAATGAGTTCAACCTGGCAATTAGAAAAGCTATAATCGCTGAAGAATATGACACCTCTTGTGGGGTTGATTCTGGAAATGAAAGACACATGTGAATGGATAAACAAATCTTTATTGAGCTGAAGTCAAGGATCCAAGAGAGCACAAGTTATGCATGGGCAGCAGGAGAGCACAAGTTATGCATGAGTTTAGCCTTTTTATTATTCCAATTGAAGTTCACTCATGTGCTCATGGTGAACTAGCTGTTGGGAAAAGACATGTCCAGAAAAATGAACTTCCATTAAAATTTCAAATAGTGTAATAAATCTAATGATAATATTATTTTACCATAATTATCCTATTTCCATCCTGATAGCAAAAAAACTAATGAGACAATAAAGATTATTATTTTTATTAACATTAATAATATTATGCTTCATGATGCTATTTAAATTCTGCCCTTTTGTTGGTAGGAGGTATACTTTCCACTAAATAGTTCTGATTGTTATCTATTAAAACTATATTTCACAAAGATTTTGCATAACCAGATAATATGATTATGATATGATATCTTTAATCAGATTGCACTTATTATTTCTATTAAAATAATCCTTAAAAACAGATTTGAGGCCAAACGTTTAATGAATGGAACACTGAAATTGGACATTCGTGAGAAGTGGCCATCTTAATTTTATTTTGGTCTAATTTCTCTCATTATTGATCTTATAATAATATAAATAATTTCAGTGTTCCAATTTCAATATAATTATTGATCTTATAATAATATAAATAATTTCAGAGAGAGAGAGAGAGAGAGAGAGAGAGAGAGAGAGAGAGGAAGAATAAATTTGATTATATTTGAATATAGCCAAACCTCGATCCGATCATCTTTTTCACCGTTGGATCACACCGTTCATAAATTTTATCTTTTTCTGTTTTGGATTCATGTAATTCATAAGTCTCAGAGATTAGAAAAATAAAAAAAATAAATAGCTTCAAAATTCATATGAATTCAAGAGTAAAAGAAGAAAATTAAATTTTAAATTTGGCTATATTTAAATATAACTAAACCTAAATCTAACCATAAATTCAACTTATGAGTGAGTTTGTGTTAAATTAACTTAACTTTATATCAAGTCAATTGCTTACAAAAGTTACATTTGTTATTTATTTTATTTTAGTACAACCAAACCGGATCTAATCAAGCCTTTTAACATAGGTTGGCTACAATGGTGGGAGAGAAAAATTCACTGATTTACTCTTCATTAATTATTCAATAAAAAAATTATATTTAAATATTGATTTAATTAAAATTAATATTTTATTTATAAAATAGCAACATGTAAACGATTGCATATTGCAAACCTATTATTTAAAAAATCCCATCAAAGTTCATTAAAATGATATATTTTTAATTATAATTAATATGTTTAATAATTTATCCAAGTCTTGTTATAACAATCCATCAAACAGATGTAGCTTTTGCTAAATGGCTTTTCATAAGAATGTTACATAATTGGAGGGCATGGATTAGGAAAATAGAACTAAAGGTGTTCATGTATCAAAATGATAAGATTTTTGGCAACACTTGCCGTTGCATATTTGATAAAAATATAATAAAAATAAAATATAGACAGTTATTATTTATGCAAGTCTCTATTTGAATGTCAAAGTTTTTGAAATAAACTAAAAAGGATAATTTCTTTCATTTGATTTTTAAAATTGCAATATCATGGTCTAATATAGTATGTTTTATATAATAGTACTAATATTGTAAACTTAATATAAATATTATTGGGTAATATGATATATTATACATTAATAGCATAGTACTTCTTAAAAGCAAAATATAAATAAAATATATTACATAGTGTTAAATATATTATTATTATTATATTAAAATAATGTATTATTTTAATATCTTGATATCAATATTACTATAATATTAGTTTAATTATAATACAAAAAAATACTAAACAATTATCTATATAAACATAAGAATAATACAATATAATTTACTCAACTCAACTCATCTAAGCCTTTTTCCAACTACATGGAATCGGCTACATGAATCTGCTTCCTCCACTCTGCTCTATTCAGGACCAAATCAATATTTAAATTATAAATACTTATATTTTTTAATTATTTTTATCCATGTTAGTTTAGGTTTATCTCTACCTCTATCCTTACCATGAATTGTTAAAAGATCACTCTTTCTAACTGGAGCATTTAAAGGTCTACGTTGTATATGTCCAAACCACCCTAATCGATTTTCTCTTATTTTATCTTCAATTGGAACTACTCCTATTATTTCTTTTATATGTTTATTTTTAATTTTATCTTTTAAATTTTACCGCATATTCATCTTAACATACGCATTTTTGTTACACTTAATTTATTCACATGTTATTTCAATATTATCCAATACTCTATTCCATATAGCATAGCTGGCCTAATAGCAGTTTTATAAAATTTTTCTTTCAATTTTAATGGGATGCACCGATCATATCATCATACAATACTCTCGAAGCACTCCACTTAATCCATCCTGCTTTAATTCTATGATTCACATCTTCACCTATTTCACCTTCTTGCTGGATAATTGATCATAAATACCTAAATTTTTCACTCCTTGCTATTTCTTGGCTTGCAATCTTCATTATTTCTTCATTTGTATTTCTACTCCCACTAAAATTAAATTTTATGTATGCGGTTATAGTTCTATTAATTTTAAAACCTTTAGTTCTAAAGCTTCTCTTCAAATCTCTAGCTTAGCATTTACTCAGATTTATTTCACCAATCAACACTAATTACAATATAATTTACTACATTAATATTAATAAGTATAATATTATATATTATGGCATTGCAATATCTGTCATAGAACTAGACAGATTATTCCAAGGACTTTAAATAGTTAACATGATTTGATGGGATATGCTAATAACGTTTTGCTACCCTAACTATTCTATTCCAAATTAGATGAAATTTATATTTGCATGTTTTCTTGTTCTATTTCTATCTTTTCTCTTTCTTTTCACTATTACTATCTGATGTAAACTAAAATGGCTCAAGGAAAAAAACAAAAAACAGAACTACTCAGAGCATATACATAGTGCATTATATCTAAATTTCATCCTCTCATGTTTATTGGAATGAATTTTTTTGTTTGTGTGTAAATAATAAGTGAATCAAGATGCTTCTCTTTCTTTTCCCTATTACTATCTGGATGTAAACTAAATGGCTCAAGGAAAAAAAAAAAAAATAAACAGAATTACACAGAGCAGATACATAGTGCATTATATCTAAATTTCATCCTCTCATGTTTATTGGAATGAAACTTTTTGTTTGTGTAAATAATAAGTGAATCAAGATGCATCATGAACAGGATTGGTCCATTACTGCACAGCTACAGCAGAGACAGTACGGCGCCAGAATGCAAGCATTCCCCTGGCCCTCAACAGTACCTTACGGGTGGTAGCTTCCATCCTTTATGACACCGATCTTCCTCGAGAATTGAGACACAATCCCACCGTCTCTCTGTCATGGCCCGCTTCATTCCTCCGTTCAGAGTGACTTTATTATGGATAACTTCCTTTCTTGTCAGGATACCACCTGAAACATCCCGAACCTAAATTTATGAGAGCCGCAGGCAGAGGTTCCACTGTGAAAAGAGATGCTGTCCGTATATAAATTACTTGAGCATCACATGCAGCATTGATGGGTGGAATTGAAATGAGATAAATATATTCCACCCGGAACAATCTAAGTACTCAACATACACTGCATATATATAAACCCATTATCAGAATTTCATCAAGATAAATAAAAACTTGTAATGAGACAAGGCCTTGCAATCTAGGAGACCAACCAAAAGCAAGATGAACTGAGATGTTGGTTATTTCAGCTAAGATGGAAATGTGGAGAATTTTCTCAGCTAATGCATCAAAGTACTAGTTGAGATGGTAAAAGCAAGTTTAAAATATTGATCTCAGATTTAAAAATTACAGTAAGTCTATAAACACTTGAGCAGATATATCTGATGTTGTTTAGATTAATGGATCACAATGCATGGATTAACTTGAAAACCAGGTGTCTGAGACCAATACAAATTGGTATACAGGCCAAATTAGTAATCATGGGTTCAATCCAAATTGGCAACTTGGATTAGTTTCTAAAAAGCCCGTAGCATCATGCATCATAAGCCTATGGCAAGTGGTTTGCCATGTTGGTTCCTGCAAACTCATGGAACCTGTGAAATATTGGATATTACCATGGATCAAATCCAGTGGTCCCCATGCATCCCAGCATTGAGTTGGAGCCATTAGGTAGTGCTACGAATGATCCAAACTACACATGGTCAGCTCCTGATTGGCTCAACAAAACTAGCTTCAACAACATATGTCAGGCTCAGCTTGAGCAACATAATACTTTGCTTGGCTCATCAGAGGCTACAATTGAATGCCTTTGATGGATCAAGAATTGGCAAGGCAAGCTTATATGAACTGCGCGCTCAAGCAACATACATCAAGCTCGGCTCGATTTCAAAACAAGCTCAAGAAGCCTGATACTCGGCATGGCTCACCTTGTTTGGACTTTTACAATTGGATGGCCAATGGACTGATCAGGAACCAACAAGGCAATCCATATTATTCACCACCTCCAGGCCAATATTGGCTTGTCGGAGCAAACTGATAATGATGCATTACATGAAATACAGCAAAACAGACTTGAGGGTTTAAGGAGATAAAATTCTAAAACACAAATCTAATTGAGGTAAAGGCTCCAAAAATAAAAAAATCCAAACTAGAAGATCATTGACACAAAATCCATCACTGTTACTAAAATATAGTAGTTGGCACAGACCAGCTAGAATATATGTAGGAACATAAGCGAAATTTCTTTCGAGAAAAGAACAAAAGCGACAATTGTAAGTTGATAATGGCTTCTTGTAAAACTGTAAATAGAAAGAATTCTCTTACAGCACTGTAACGATAAACTGTCTTACAACAACATCTGTGGATAATAATGACTCCAAAAGGAAATCAAATAATGTTCATCAATATTAAAAAATAATATACAATTCTTATGAAACCAAATAGTGAAATATCATAAAGCAAATAAAAGAAAACCTATAAGAAACCACCACAGTATATTTAGTCTTTTATGTATTAGTTAAATAGGTCTTCTGAGCATTGCAGTAGCT
Source organism: Calamus simplicifolius (assembly GCA_900491605.1). Taxonomy (NCBI): domain Eukaryota; kingdom Viridiplantae; phylum Streptophyta; class Magnoliopsida; order Arecales; family Arecaceae; genus Calamus; species Calamus simplicifolius. The sequence goes on along the minus strand of UESW01004095.1, from coordinate 421,519 downwards.
TATCTCAATTTCAAGGATTGCAAAGGGAACAGCAAATCTTTCCTTAAAAAAAAAAAAGGAAACAAAAAGTGTTGTTCTGCACCATGATAACACGTTTAAGCCTCCTTACTTAGTGATCTGAGATCCGAATGTGCTCCAATCTCTCAAGAATATCATTTGTAATATTTCTTAATAGGTACACATCAATGGCACTATCAGACTTAGTAAATGGAAACATCTTACTCTCTCAGATAAAAATAACTCACCACCCAACCAACCATGTAAATCGCTGCAAAATCTAAGCGCTTACAAGGTACCTTACATGAATGACAAAAGGAAGAAAATAACAGTGAAATGATAACGTAATGCCTGCACTCCAGAGCAGAGACAATTGACAGAATAACCAAAACAAAGAACTAAAATGGTGAAAAGGCTAAATTATGGGATGAATAAACAAAAAGTGCCCCAAACACAAAACCTTATCGAACTAGCTTCCTCCACTCAGTGCGTCCCCGATTTATTTCAAGTCCAGTGCCTGACAGTCTCAAGAAATGCAAAAACTGACGATGCCCTTGCTCATGTTGCTTTCCAGTAGCATGCCCATTTGTGCTATCATCATCTGCCAATTCCAGACTAGTGAGAGAATCAACCATGTTATTATGCTGGCATTCTCGCCTGTAATCCAAGGTGATTGTCTGCAGTTCATGGGTGTCGATAATTTCTTGAGGCATGCTCTGTTATAAAATAAATTCATTAGCTAAAAAATTGTAGATGAACTGAAAGTAAGTGGACAAAAGAACTATTACAAAGGTCACATATCAAACCAATACTTACAAACATACGAATTATCTGAGTCCTAAACTTATAGATAGCCCTAAATTATCAGCCAGAATAGATATCTTGTGATCCTACTTACTTCAAGAACCCATCCGATGTAAGTGACATTGTTTACATGCTGGTTCATGTCCAAATCAGCTCTCCTGGGCTGTAAATGTCCAAAAGGAAAAATATTTAAGGAAACAATATCTCATGTAAAATCCATTAAACTATCTCAGCATAGAGGAAGTTACAGCTTAAATTAGGCAGATAACTTACAACAAGTCCCAGTCGTGAATAATCTGCAGGATCTTCAAGTTTAGGAATTTTTTTCAAGCTACCATTATCCTCCTCTGGAAATGCTAATCTGCATGGGCCCGCTAGACAGTCATATGCTCCGTTTATGTGCAACAATTCGTCATGTTATTTTCACAAAGGAAAAGAGCCAAAGGAAAATAACAAAGCCTTAGATAACACCACATGAAGTTATTCAGTATGCTTTGACGTCACCATCGAAAGGGCATGATCTTAAGTAAACAATAGTAATATACTTTTTTGTTGTACATGTATCAAAGGGTTCACAATAATAATATAGCTGATGAAAGAAAATAATTTAATTAACATTCATGTATAGTTCCAGAGAACCTCAAATGAAGAAAACTCCATATAAAAAGGTTAGACGTAGCCATAAACAAGGTCTCTCCTACTATTTCATCTACTTTTTTTAACTCTTATTTAATTCAAAAGGTAATATGGGGAGCAATTAATATCGATTATTGCATTTTTTCATATTCCAAAAGAAATGTCACATTAATTAAATAAAAAGAATTAAGTAAAAGCTCCAATAGCAGCATACCTAAGAGTTCTTGGGCAGAAGACAAGATATTCTTCCCTCACTTCATCACTTACTCGCTGAAGCTTCCTAGTATCTTGGTTCATCATTACCCACTTGCTGTTACGGAATTACATTGAACCAAGACTAAGTAGACAAATCTCTTGCAGTGAAAATAATTTGTTCTATAACAACAAAATTTGAAAAGAGAAGCATTGACAACATTTCAGGGATATTAGATATGTAAATATATCAATAGCTATAGCAGAGCAAGCACAGTTGTTTTTCCCTGATTACTTCCAGACATGGCCAAACTATCAACCTTCTTGCCAATCTCACAGTTACACAGCACATTCCATTTCAACGTTCCGAATTTTGTCATGGTCTATTGAACTGATTCTTAACAATTCATAGGTGCTCCCTCATACACCCTCCCTTCTATTCTTTTTTATTCAGTTCCAAGAAATTGAAACAACTTCCTTCCAAAAAGCCTTCTTTTCCAGCACACAGAACTTTCAACCACCTTGGTCTTGATGTTAAAGAGGACTTTCAAAAATTAAATAGACAGTAAAAATTTAACCCTGCCATTGTCCTCAATGGTGCTAATCAACTGTTGTGAGATCTTCACATATATCATGAAATGAATACTAATTCTAAAATATTTGATCGGTAGAATAGACTTGTCCCCGAGATAATCTATGAGTAACATGAGTGAAACTCCCGATTGCTAATAAGTGGGAAAGATAACCATGCTATGCAAACAATCTTAACTAAATATTCAGCATTCAATAGTTTCACTTTTGTTCGTGACTAGAGAATGAAGAAAATAATACATAAAGCTAAGAAAAAGACCTGGTAGCCCTGCCGATAACTTCGCCGGTAGCCAAATCCTTGATAATCCAATCGCGCCTGGTGCCTATTTTTCCTTCCCCTTGGCACCATGTTTCAATCTCAACAACGTCACCCCTAAGCACAAGCATAAAATAAGCTATATCTGAAAGCTTGGAAATTAGAAGATAAGCACTGATACATATCTGAGCACTCACCAAGCAGGATACTTGTATACTTCAATGTGCATGCGAGAAGTCACCCATATGAGGCGAAGTTTCCTCATGGTGGGGGTGGTGGCGAACCCATCAGTAGAAAACCCAACACTCTGCGCATGGTTGCACCCAACTTCCTACGCCATGGCACCAGTGGAACAAGTGTGAATGGTGGTGATGAGGAAGGTACGACGGTAACATATATGTTAAACAAGCAAGCAATGAGTAGTTTGGTCTAAACTTTGACACTACTTTCTATAGGATAAACAAATGCTCATATATAAAACTAACAAAGAAATACATAAAACTAGTAAAGAAAGAGATGACGGAATTGCCAGATTGGGAAAGACATATGGATGCTATTAATCTAAAATAAACAAATGCTCATATACTCATGAGTTACTAAATAGATAAACTTGAGCTACCGAAATAATCGAACTAACAAAGAGGCTCTTTTAATATAAACTTTTCAATCCATTCCACAATGGAAAAAGAGGGGGAAAAAAGAAAACAAAATTATACGTGCTGGAGAACCCATTTCAGACCCACCACAGATATAAGGAACAATTTTTCTTTGGGGAAAAAAAAACCAACACTAGTTCCGCTCAAATCTCTAGAAGAAAATTTTCTAAAACAACAAATTAACCAGGAAAAATGATATCTTGACACTAAGCAGAATCTACGGCAGTTTGTCACTTACATAAAAAAATAAAAATAAAAGAAATTGGGGGAAATTTCTTTGAATTGGAAATTTGCAAATCCAACCCTCATTTCGACAAATACGACAACAAAACAAATCTAAGAATGAAAGGAAAAAGAGAAAAGGAAACGGAACCCAAACCAAATCAAATCAAAAACCATTATAGTTGCCTTCAGAAACAACAGAAGGGAAGAACGGGTGGAAGGGAAGTGACCAGAGATCCGAAAAGAGAGCGAGAGATCGAAGTAAAAGTGCGGTTTTCAAGAGAACCTGGAGGAGATTTGCGATGGTCTCGACGGTGGCGGTCTTGTTGATCCCCACCTCGTAGCACCTCACGATGAAGCTCTCCTTGTACGACAGCCCATCCTCTACCAGCCTCCCCAGCCTGAGCCTCTCCGCCACCCCGTTCCCAGCGCCCTCCACCGCCGCCGCAGCGGCGGCCAGGCCAGTCACCGCCGACGTGTCCGCCCGGGAGCAGCGCACCGATGCCGCAGCCCACCGCCTCCGGGCCCCTCCGGCGGCGCCGCCCCTCCGGCATTGGGCCACCGCTGCCGCCTCCCGTGCCCGGATCGGCGCCGCCGCCGCCGCGCTCCCCTTCAGCATCCCCTCCTCGCCTCGAGATTAGCGCCGCCCTGGGATTCCACCGCCCTTCCTTTCTCGGACGTCCATCCGTTCGACCTTATATAATAACCTCGGTCGGCAGGACCGATGCCACGTCTAGTTACGAAATTGCCACTAAATTTTGAAACATATCGAAAATGCCACTCAAGGCTTGAATCTATCTAATCGTTGGATTTATGCAATACCGGCGGATATTGACTCCAAGAATCGATCGACGGTTGCGATTCGACGGTATGGGCCAAGGGACGCGAGGTGGATTCGGTGTTGGGATCCGCTCACAGCCGGTGACCATTACCTTCGTCCCTTGTCTGGCGTTGGCCGCAGTGATGACGCGTCTTGCAACCACCTTTCCCTGCGGATGAATGTGAGCCAACCCGCCTTAAATGGCAACTGCTGGCCCCAAACCAAAATGGATGGGGACTGACCAAATTAGAGAACTTTGCATGGATTTATTTGCTTTTTGACAATTTAGGTTCCACAAGGATGCTTGTTTCATTCAACAATTCCAAGCTCCAAAACTAATGTTTTTATCTCAATTCCTTGCCACTCTTGCTTGAAAAACACCAAGCTCCAACTTTGTCAGGTTCTCAATTGAGAAGTCCAATAAAATATAACATCATATATATTTAGTAAATCAAATCATAACAAATAATTTATGTTGTTCTTTGAGATTGTTGCGACCTTGCACAGATATGGAAAAAATAATAATAAAAACTTTATTAAAAATTTATAATGATTGGAAAGCGAGTAAGAATGCATTTTTTATTTTTTATTTTTATACAGACGAACGATCACACTATCCTCGTGCGGATCAGTCCAGAACTATAAGAGTACAAAATCTACGTACGAGCAAAAGGACAAGGATCACACTGTTTTCAAATCCAAGAATCTTCTGAGCCACAGCAGCCGCAATCTAGTCTGCCGTATAATTGGCCTCTTGATAGATGTGTCAGATATGGACATTGAGAAAATCCTGCAGAGCAGCCTAATGTCACTGAGAATAAAGTTGATAAAGATCTGATCACAGTATCCCAATCTAAACTACCGAATAACAGAAAGAGAATCTTCCTCGACAATCAGACAATGAGCATATAAACAAGCGAGTAAGAATGTGTTTGACTGAAATTAATCTTGCATATAAACTTGGTGTTAATTTTATTGACAACACAACCTCAACTAAGCATGAAAGTCCAAGGTATGATGTGACTTAAAGTATGTATCAATAAATGTTTATGTATTGCTCAAGATTATAACGAGCTCATTTAAGCTTACTTTTACGAGGGCTTGTATAGCTACTTGTTAGTTTCACATTGATTGTGCATTAAAATGATTTTAGTTTGCTTAGTAAATCTAAGAAATTTAATTAATATTTCTTAACTAACAAGATATTGGGTTGTAGTTTAATTGGTTGACAAGCCAATCTTGAACCTTGTATTATAATTTGGCTTGTGGAATTTTATGAGTTTTGTTAGACTAAAAACCCAATAAAATTTTTCACTAATTAGCATTTTTCTAGTAAACAGGCATTGATATAATGGTTGCATTTTTTTTTGTTTGTTTTTTTTTTGGAGGTGCTTCAAAGCTTAGGATACCTTTGGTTTGGGCTGTTCTACATGGTCTTTCCAATCTTTTCTAGTGGTTGGTTTTTTTTGGGTTTTTTTTTTGGGGGGGCATTTGTGTCATTTTTTGCTTATGACTGATAGAAATTTGTTTGATCTTTTTTTCTTTTTGGTTCATAATTTTCATCAAAGCAACCTTATTTTCATCCAATACCAAAGTGCTATTGGCTCTTGCATGGTGATCTACTGTGAGGAATGGATGGACAACCATGCAAAGGCAATGTTTAGGGTGGGGGGGCGCAATGTGAAGTCATGTTAACCCCACCATGCTTTAAATAGAAGGTTGAAGGTTAGCTTTATTGGCAGGTATTCAAAATTTCGGTAGCCAGAGGCGACCTATTAGGTACACCTTGAGATGGCCTATTAATTAATCACATGCCTGAGACCGACAAGGGGACCGTTATGCTAGTTGCATTTTAGCAATATTTTAAAAATTAGTTCGGACAACGAATCGATTTAATATTTGAGTCGTAAGTTAATCGGTTGAAACGGATAAACCGAATTGTTCGAACCGATAATATTATAATCAATTTTTATTTTAATAATATAAAATAATAAAATATAAATATAATTTAAATAAAAATTTTAAAAAAAATTTAAAAACCGGGTTGGATCGGTTCAAAACCTGGCCGGTTCAATGGTTTTTTCGATTTTTACCTAGGTCATAGAAAGGTCAACTTTAATAATAAAACCGACCAACTGATGATCGATTCCCGATTGAACCGGTTGGACCGGCCATCCGGTTCGATTTTCAAAACACTGCATTTTAGAGTGCAGTTGGCATCTATGACTAACATATGTATGGTAATCATTTGGTCATAATTATTATTATAATAAAATTTTAGTTTAAAATTAATTATGATCAGCTATATAATTTTTTTTATTTATTTCTAATTTGAATAATATTTTTTTTGTAAAATAATAATTCTAAGTTTTTCTTTACCACTTCCTTTCATATGATTTTCGATTTATCTCTACCTTTTTTTTCTCTACATATATCAAGTAACTCCTCCACACATGTTCATATTTAGGTCTACTTTGAATATGTTCAAAATATTTAAGTAATATTTCTTAATTTATCCTCAATTAATGTTATCTCTACCTTTTTATAAAAAATTTTAATTCTTATTCTATCTTTTCTTATATTACTATATATTCATCTTAACATTCTCATTTCCGCCACATTCGTCTTATATGCATATATTTTATAAAGCATAAATGATCTTATGGTTATCCTATAAATTTTTTTTTAACTTGGTAGGTACTTTATAATCACATAATATTTTAATTATATTTTATATTTTATCCAACCTACTTTAATTTTATGAACAACATCATCCTCAATTTCTTTTTTTCTTTAAATAATCGATTCTAAATATCAAAAATGATCATTTTTAGTAATTTTTTGATCCTCAATTTATACTCTATATTCATTTTCTTTTTAATTGTAACAAAATTGCATTCCATGTATTCTTTTTTTTTTAACTTAATCTAAAATCTTTAGATTTTAATGTATTTCGTCATAGTTTTAACTTATAATTAACTCCAGTCTTAATTTCATCGGCTAGTACTATATTATTTACAAATAATATGTACTATAAAATATTATTCTAAATATATCTAGTAAGCTTATTTAAAACTAACAAAATGATAGGGATTAAGAGCAAAGACAAATGTAAGCCTACTCTAATAGAAAATTACTAGTATTACCACTAATATTGTTACACTAGTAATTGTCCCATTATACATAGCTTTTATTTGTTAATATAGTTAATACATGCTCCTTTAATAATCATTAGCAATGATAAATTATAGATAAATATATGATTTTTTAAATAGCATATATTAAATATCATTATGATATAAAAAAATTACAATTTCATCATTAATTAATTTCTTTTTTGGTTTTGTAAGTAACTATATAATATTAAGGATACTAACCATGATGGGTTTTACCCTGTAATTAGCGCTAAGCCTTTTTTTTTCAAAAAACTTCTTTAATTTCATGGTCAAACACGAATTAGAATATTCGGTATTAGATATAATTTCTCATCTAGGTTGTGCTATATTTTAACATTTTTGCATGTTATATAACATGTATATTGGTACTAAATTTTATCAAATTATCACATGTATGACTTTTGATTTTTCCTTCATTTTTTAAGATGTAAGGGAATTAGTGCCATTTGGCCCTTAACTCTAACCCATGCTACATTTAGGCTCTACCCTATGCTCTTAGGTAGACTAATCCCATGATGCTGGTAAGCTTATACAAAAAGAGAACTGTTAGCATTACATTAATTCTTTGAAAATCTTTGATTAAACACCTCTGATCGCTCTAAAAACACATGAGATTAATGGACTCATGTGATTTAGCATGAATATTGAGACAAAATAAATACAAAAATTTAGACAAAGTAAAAAAATAATCATCTCTTCTATCATGGGCTATGGAGTGGCCTTTTCTTTTTATTTTTCAAAAAGTTTGTCAACATTGATATATCTTTTTTAATTAATACTCATTGCTTCTTCCTTTAATCTCTATTTTAAGTAATCCAAATATGTTAGAGATAACTTGTAACCCCAGTAATTATTTATGGGGGATACCTGGCACCTAGATTTTCTTCTAATGTTTAGGTCCCAAGTGCAATCTGGATTCCCGACTCTTCGTCGGATGGGTTCCTAATCTTCTTGATCCGAGGCATCGCGAGAATGCTTAAAAAAAGATCGAGGGCAACTCTCTCCTTTATCCTCGCGCAAGCCCCTGCTCATGCATGAGAGAGAGAGAGAGAGAGAGAGAGAGAGAGTTGTTCAACAAATAGAGAGAGAAAGAGCCAGGCGAGGGGGAGGCCATGGCGTCTTCCTCTCGTGCTGACCTTGGTTCGGGCACAACGGTATGCCCGTTGCCTCGCCAGGCCTGAGCTCTGGCCGGCAGTCGGGCTCGGCAGCATGCTTGTGCCTCGCCGGGCCTGAGCTCTAGCCGGTGGCCCAACCGGCACCGAAGGCAACGTCTAGTGGGGTATCGAATGCAGGAGAGAGGGAGAGAGGACCCGGTGGCCCTTCTCCTAGGCGGGAGCTGAATTGGCTCGCGTTGGTTCAGGCCCGGCAGCGTGCTTGTCGCCTTGCCGGGCCTGGGCGACAGCCGGTGGTCCTCACCGGTTCCAGGCATGCATCTGATGGGAGTTGACTTGCTGGTGGCAATCGGACATATGCCACCGGCAAAGTACTATGCCGCGGAAGAGAAGAAGGGAGAAAGAGGAAGAAAGAGGGGGAAAGAGAGAGAGAAAGGGGATGGCCACGATAGCGACCGGCTCTGGACCGGTCGCCGGCGACTGAACTCCCTAAGGAGAGGCCAGTGGCGGCCCTGGCCACCAGCACGAGTCTCCCCTGGTTCGAGTAAACCAGGGGAGAGGGTGATAATAGGGGAGACCCTGTTGGGCCATTGTGGGCCTGATTTGATTTGGGCTTGTTGGGCTAGCTCATGAGCCACTTTTGAGCTGAGTTTTGGGCACTGCATCGGGCGGGATTGGGAAAAAGAAAATATGGCTTGATCAATATTGATCCTAGTTTCTTGGGATATTTTTATTGCCCCATTTGGGTTTATTTATTGAGAGATATTTGAGATCAAAGTTGGGCCTAGGATTAGACTAGGTAGACCTTAGGGGTGCTTTATTATTTCAATTTTTAATTATGAAATTAATGCTGTAGGTAACCAACCTGATGTCCAAATAGATCTTTGGATTTATAGTTGTATTAAATTATAAAATAAGAAAAATAGAATTTTAATATTTGATTTGGTTATTTTGAAATTAGTAAATAGTACCATGAGTATGCAATTGAGTATCTCTTATAATTTATATGCAACTATTAATATTTTACAAAGTAGTGGATTATAAATATGCAAAAGATGAAGGATATGATTATTTTGGCTTTGCAAAATATATTGGTACTATTGATTTATTTCTATGCAAATGCTAAGAATGTACAAACCACTGTATATGAAGCTTATGCTTATGATGATTCATTATGTGGTACATGCAAATATGATGATATTGAGATTATGCTTATATGTGTCGCCGCGATTCTCATATGATGTGAAATAATGTGAAATGATATAATATACCAAGTAATATGGGACCCACCTCCACAAGAAAATATATGTGGAAGACACACATCTGTAGGGTGTGTTGTGATTGATTATGATATATTGCATAACGCTAGTACTAAACCCTTCCTCTTAGGAAACATTTAAGAGTGATACATCAGTTGGATGACCGTGGGACACATAAGAAATAGCAATTATATAAATACAGTGGGTTTGTTTACATTGTATATTTCAGTATTTATTGTATGGTTAAGCTTCCAAAATTACTTTGAGAAAATGATATGCATATTCTGATAATATGGCAAGTGTATTTGAAATTGGAAGCTTTTTATTTGTAAATCTCATTTGATTTGATAATATCTTGAAATGATTAATGGATTATATTATATTATAGTAGGCTTTCTTATTGAGCGTGAACTTATTTAAATCTCACAATGTTTTTCAAAGCCACATGACTGAAGAAGAAATATGGGATAGATGGAGCTTCTATTAAAATAAATTAGATCCAATATGTTGATCTAACCACAGTGATGTTTGTATGTAGGGCTTGTAGCCCAAACCTTATAGTTATGGATTGTATTAAAGTTATGGACTTTGAATGATATATAGTTATTATTTTTTTGAATTAAGTGTCATGATTCGGGATGCCTTGCATGCCTGGTATGCGGCAGGTTGTCATCCTAGCTCAAATTTTGGGTCTGAGACATGACAGCTTTAGTGGTATCAGAGCCTGATTATGACCTTAGGGACACATACATGATGATACTCTAGGCAAAATACTAGGATGACATTGAGATAATTAGAACTTTAAAGGAATTTCAGGTATTATGCTTTGAAAGCCTGAAATTTAAACTTTATCTTAATATTAATGAAAAACTAAATTATCAGGAGGTAGAATGGCTTGTTGCACTAGAAGTCAATAAAATGACGAGGGCTTCCAGATTGGTAATGCTGGTCAGCTGGGAGGTCAGGAAGCTACCGGAGGTGCTGGCCCTGTCAATCAAGTCGGGGCTGATCACCAGCGACTCCAGACCAAGATGCTTCAGGTTCTCTTGGGTATGGAGCAGTCGATGCGGGACATGCAATATCAGATCCTGCAGGCTTTGTCCTCTCAGCTTGCCCCCACTATTCCACAGACTCAATCTGCCCCTTCTGTTCCGCAAACTCAGCCTACCCCCACTGTTCTACAGACTCAGCCTACTTTCACTGTTCTGCAGACCCAGCCTGCCCTCCTGCTCCACGAACTCGACCAACCTTACCTACTCAACCTGCACCATTGACCCAGCTTACTCCACCTTAACCCTGGGTAGGGGTTAGTCGCAGCTTTGCTGATTTCAAAAGTTTTGTCCCTATCCCTTTCATTGGATCCACCAACCTTATTGATGCTGAGCGGTGGATGCGAGATATGGAGAAGGCTTTTACGGCCTATGGTAGCTAGAAGAAGGAGCGGATCATATTTACCACCTATCTTCTTCAGGGAAGGCTTATGATTGGTGGTTAGTTAGGAGCAGCGACGGGGTGGACAGGCTATTTCTTGGGGAGAGTTTAGGGAGGCATTTTTCGACAAATACTTCCTCGGAAGTGTGCAGAGATAGATGAATTATAATTTATTAAATTGGAGCAAAAGAATCTTTCTGTGGCCCAGTATGAAGCTGAATTCACCAGGTTGGCCCGATTTGCTCCAAATATAGTAACCAATGAAATGGCCAAGATCACCAGATTCACTGAGGGACTACGACCCAGACTGAGGCAAGCAGTCAATGCATTTGAGCTTCTCACTTACGGTGCTATGGTGAATAAGGCCTTGGTGATTGAGAGGGATATGAATGTAGTTCAGAGAGATTGGAAGCATCAGAGGAAGAGGAAAGGGCCCATTTCTGGCCAATCCCCAGCCCAGGCCAGGAAGAGAGGTGCACATCAGGTCCCAGCAGGACAATGGAATAGGGAGACTCATTGCCTTCACTGTGGAAACTTCCACCCAGGAAGGCCTTGCCGCAGATTGCCTGGTGCCTGCTTCCTCTGTGAGAAAACTGATCACAAGATGGCCACTTGTCCCCTTCGGAAGGATCGACAACCTTCTTCAAATCAAGCGATGAGCTAGCAGCATCAACAGCAGCCACCGAGGACCCAGGGAAGGGTCTTCACCCTCACTCAGCAGGATAATGTCGCCTCTAATTCTGTGGTGACAGGTATACCATTTAATTTTATATCTAGTATTACATTCTTATCTAGTGCAATACATTGATAGTTAATTAGAAAATTAGGTTAAATCTTTGATGTTAAAATAAATTACACTTATGTCCATGAATGATTAAAGTAGGCACTGCTTATGCTCAAACTTTAATTGACCCGGGTGCCACGCATTCTTTCATATCTGATACCTATCTTGGCAAGAATGCATCATTGACACCCACTCCTCTAGAGCAAGAATTGCATATTGCTTTTCCCAATGGAGATATTATGATGGTTGACACAGTATGCAAATCCTGCTCGATCGACATGGAGGATAGGAGGTTAAATGCAAATCTATTCATCCTTCCACTGAAGTTCTTCGATGTTATCCTTGGAATGGATTGGTTGGCCTTCTATCATGCTTCAGGAAGATTGTGAACTTTAAAATTCCAAGTCAACCTGAATTCAGTTTTACTGGTAGTCAGAACACCTAGCCTCGATGTTCGTATCAGCACTGCAGGCTGAAAGGTATCTGATGAATGGTGGTCAAGGATTTCTTGCTATAGTCAAGGACCTTCAGCAAGAAGAGACCAAATTGGAGGATATTCTTGTAGCTCGAGAATTCCCTAATGTCTTCCTGATGAATTGACTAATTTGCCCCAGACCGAGAAGTCAAATTCTCCATTGATCTAGTTCCTGGAACTGGACCTATATCCAAGGCCCCTTACTACATGGCCCCTACTGAGCTAAAGGAACTGAAGGATCAATTGCAGGAGCTCTAGATCGGGGATTTATCAGACCAAATGTTTCTCCTTGGGGTGCTCCAGTCCTGTTTGTTAAGAAGAAGGATGGCAGTCTTCGGCTCTGCATTGACTACAAAAATCAATACGGTAACAGTGCGGCCCTTTGCCGAGGATTGATAACTTGTTTGATCAACTTCAGGGAGCTCAGATATTCTCAAAGATTGATCTCAGTCAGGGTACCATCAACTCAAAGTCAAGGAGGGGGATGTGCCTAAGACAGCATTCAGAACCAGATATGGCCACTATGAGTTCTTGGTGATGTCATTTGGGTTAACTAATGCCCCAGCATTTATGGATTTGATGAACATAATTTTTAAGCCATACTTGGATCAATTTGTGGTGGTTTTCATTGATGATATCTTGATATATTCCAAGAGCCAAAACAAGCATGAGGACCACCTAAGAATCGTGTTACAAATTCTTCGGGAGAAGAAACTTTATGCCAAGCTACAGAAGTATGATTTTTGGTTGGATCAAGTATCTTTCTTGGGTCATATAATATCCAAAGACGACATATCTGTGGACCCGAAAAAGATTGAAGCTATCATTAACTGGAGCCGACCTTCCAATATGAAAAAGTTAGAAGCTTCTTGGGGCTAGCCGGGTACTACCGTAAATTTGTGGAGGACTTCTCTCGCATTGCTTTACCCCTAACTCGCTTAACCCAAAAGCGAGTGAAGTTTGACTGGACAGAGGAGTGTGAGAAAAGTTTTCAGGAGTTAAAGCAGCGCCTGGTGTCAGCTCCCATTCTTATCCTTCCGATAATATCTGAAGGATTTACTCTATATACAGATGCCTCTTAGAAAGGATTGGGATGCGTTCTGATGCAGAATGGGAAGGTGATAGCCTATGCCTCTAGACAACTGAAGCCTTATGAGCAGAATTACCCTACTCATGATCTGGAATTGGCTGCTATAGTTTTTGCCCTAAAGATTGGTGACATTATCTATATGGGGTGTCGTGTGATGTGTATACAGACCATAAGAATCTAAAATACATCTTCATACAGAAGGAAGTAAACTTGAGGTAGAGGAGGTGGTTGGAACTACTGAAGGATTATAGCCCGACCCTACACTATCATCTTGGGAAGGCCAATGTAGTTATTGATGCTTTGAACAGAAAATCCTTTTCAGAGTTAGCTATTATGATTACTTCCTAGCCTCATTTATTGAGGGACCTTGAGAGGTGGGAGATTGGATTGAGAGTACAGCAGTCTGATGGATAATCAGAGAGGACCATACAGATTCTGGAAGGCATGTTGTGAGCCTGTGTGATGGACTTGGGTAGAGCTTGGGATAACCACTTACCTTTAGTGGAGTTTGCATATAATAACAATTATCAGGCCAGTATCCAGATGGCTCCATTTGAAGCTCTATATGGTAGGAGGTGCAGATCTCCTTTATGTTGGGATGATGTGGGGGAAAGGAAATTGCTAAGCCCGAAGCTGATTCAGCAGACAGTAAAGAAGGTGCAATTGATTAGGGAGCGTCTTCGTACAACTCAGAGTAGGCAGAAGAGCTATGTTGATGTCAGAAGGAGGGAATTGGAAATTTCAGTTTGGGGACCATGTCTTCTTAAAGGTATCACCAACCAAGGAAGTGATGAGATTTGGAATTAGAGAAAAGTTGAGTCCACGTTATATTGGACCATTTGAGATCTTGAGCAGAGTAGGAGAGGTAGCTTATAGCCTGGCACTGCCACCAATTCTATCTGGGGTGCACAATGTGTTTCATGTTTCTATATTGAGGAAATAATTCTTGACCCCAGCCATGTAATAGAGTATGAACCTATACAATTGAAGAAAGATTTATCATATAAGGAGCATCATGTGCGTATATGGACCGCAAGGATTAGGTTCTGAGATGGCGTACCATCCCTTATGTCAAGGTTTAGTGAAGTAATCATTCTAAAAGGGAGGCTACTTAGGAACTGAAGGAGGAAATAAAAAGAAATATCCATAATTATTTGTATCTTAATATAGATCAATGATGAATCGATGACTGTTGGCCATTGAATAAAAATTTAGTTGATTATGTGATAGAAAATTTGAATTCTATATTTTAATGGAAGAGTATCAATTTCGAGACCGAAATTTTTATAAGGGGGAGAGAATATAACCCCCAACAATTATTTATGGGGGACACCTGGCACCTAGATTTTCTTCTAACATTTAGGTCCCTGGTGCGATGTCTGGATTCCCGAGTCTTCGCATGTCGAATGGGTTCCTGATCTCTTTGATCCGAGGCATCGCAAGGATGCTTAAAAGGAGATCGAGGGCAACTCTCTCCTTCATCCTCGTGCAAGCCTTCTCTTGGTAAGCCCCTGCTTATGCCTGAGAGAGAGAGAGACAGAGAGCTGTGCAGTAGATAGAGAGAGAAAGAGTCGGGCGAGGAGGAGGCCATGGCGTCCTCCTCCCGTGCTGACCTTGGTTCGGGCCCGGCAACGTGCCCATCGCCTCGCCGGGCCTGAGCTCTGGCCGGCGGCCCACCGGCATCAGAGACGGCGTCCGATGGGGTACCAGACGCGGGAGAGAAGGAGGAGAGGGCGGGTGGCCCTTCTCTGGGCGGGAGCCGGTTGGCTCCTGCATTGGTTCAGGCTCGGCGGCATGCTTGCCACCTCGTCGGGCCTGGGCGACGGCCGGCGGTCCCCATCGATGCCGAGCGTGCGTCCGATGGGAGTCCGGTCGATATGCCACCGGCACAGTGCTGTGCCACAAAAGAGAAGAAAGGATAAAGAAGGAGAAAGAGGGGAAAAGAGAGAGAGAAAGGGGATGGCCGCGACGGCGGCTGGCTCTGGACTGGTCATCGGCGACCGGACTCCCTGGGTAGAGGCCGGCAGCGGCCCTGGCCGCCGGCATGAGTCTCCCGTGGTTCGGGTAAACCAGGGGAGAGGGTGATAACGGGGAGATCCTGTTGGGCCATTATGGGCCTGATTTGATTTGGGCTGGCTCGTGAGCTACTTTTGAGCTGAGTTTTGGGCACTGCATCGGGCCAGGATTGGGAAAAAGAAAATATGGCTTGGATTAGTATTGATCCTAGTTTCTTGGGGTATTTTTATTGCCCCATTTGGTTTATTTATTGAGAGATATTCTAGCCCAAAGTTGGGCCAGGATTAGACTGGGTAGACCTTAGGGGATGCTTTATTATTCTAATTTTAGAGATTTAATTGTGAAAATTAATGCTGCAGGTAACCAGATGTCCAAATAGCTAGTTTACAGTTTTGGATTAGCGTACTGAGGTAAGTAAGCTAATTATCATGATTTTATAAATTATTTAATATATAGATCTTTGGATTTATAGCTGTATTAAATTATGAAATGAGAAAAATAGAATTTTGATATTTGATTTGGTTATTTTAAAATTAGTAAATAGGACCATGAGTATGCAATTGAGTATCTGTTATAATTATATGCAATTGTTAATATTTTGCAAAGTAGTGGATTATAAATATGCAAAAGATGAAGGATATGATTATTTTGGCTTTGCAAAATATATTGGTACTATTGATGTATTTCTTTGCAAATGCTAAGAATGTACAAACCACTGTATATGAAGCTTATGTTTATGATGATACATGATGTGTTACATGCAAATATGATGATGATATTGAGATTATGCTTATATGTGTCGCCGCGGTTCTCATATGATGTGAAATAATATAAAATGCCAAGTAATACAGGACCCACTTTCATAGGAAAATATATGTGGAGGACACACATCTGTAGGATGTATTGTGATTGATTATGATATATGGCATAACGCTGGTACCAAGATCCTTCCTCTTAAGGGATATTTAAGAGTGATACACCAGTTGGATGTTGTAAGACCGTAGGACACATAAGATATAGCAATTATATAAATACAATGGGTTTGTTTACATTGCATATTTCGGTATTTATTGTATGATTAAGCTTTCAAAATTCTTTAAGAAAATGATATGCATATTCTGATAATATGGCAAGTGTATTTGAAATTGGAAGCTTTTTATTTGTAAATCTGATTTGATTTGATAATATCTTGAAATGATTAATGGATTATATTATATTATAGTAGGCATGCTTATTGAGTGTGAACTCATTTAAATCTCACAATATTTTTCAGAGCCACATGACTAAAGAAGGAAATATGGGGTAGGTGGAGCTTCTATTAAAATAAATTAGATCCAATATGTTGATCTAACCCTAGTAATGTTTGTACGTAGGGCTTGTAGCCCAAACCTTATAGTTATGGATTGTATTAAAGTTATGAACTTTAAATGATATATAGTTATTATTTTTTTGAATTAAGCATGATTCGGGACGTCTTGCGCATGTGGCGTGTTGTTACCTTAACTCAAATTTTGGGTATTGAGCGTGACATAACTCAATATTAAACGTTATGAAAGTAAATTTAATTGATAAAGCTTTTTTAGATTAATGCATATTAAATTTTCTTTTTTGATATAGTTGAAGATAAATTTTGAAATTTAAGCCTATTGGATACTTATGAATTAAGTATCACTTTTATTCTTCTTTGAATAAGTACACCAGTCTAGTGGTCTTACAGAATATATTATATCCCATCATCATGATTTAACATGAATCTCATATGGTTCCCATCCAAACTTTTTCAAATATAATTTTGATATAACTATACTTTCCCTTTAATCTTTGTCAATCTTCTATCGCCTGAGTCATCTTGATGAATCTTTTTTTTATATGCATAAAAATCTTTGATTTAGATTATTAGAAGATATAAAACCATTGGCTTCATTGGAAGGTTCCATAGAGAACCTTCAAAGCTTTCTTTTCCCCAATATAAACAAGACTCAAAATCCAATGTTGAACTTGAGATTTTAATAATACATGTTTTAACAATAACAATATATTGATTGAAGAGCTAATGTCATTCTTAAGTTCATGATGATAGACAGACACTATATTTAGATTTGAGTCCAAACATGACTACAACATTCATCCAACATATATTGAGATCATGAGGAGCTGAAGACAACATTAATCAACTCAAATGGTAAACAAGAGCTTAAAGTTGGTGAAAAATTGCATGAGTTTAAAGCCACTCGACACAAAATGAAAATTGTTTGATGTGAAAAGTTCACAAGTTATAACAAAAATTTTGCTTTGATTAAGAACAAATCTTATAAAAATTATTTAGAAGGATGTTGTATAAGGCTCATGACTCATTTCAAGACCTTTGGAATTAACTAAGAATAATTTTGGACTAAGAAAGCTGAAAAGGATTCCAAAAGATCCAAAACTGCTTAAAGAATAGTTGATTGGACCTTTAAGCAGTTGACTATGATGATGGAGCAATTGATCATCTCAAAAATTGGTCGATCAACTCATGTATTTCGAATTGACATTTTTGTGGCAATCAACCAATTAAGGAGGAGCAGTCGGCTGAACTGAACAAAGTCTATTAAGTCACAAAAAAAGGTTAACCGACTAAGGTGACCTTTATCCGGTTATTTTGGAGCAAATTTTGTATTCTGATATTTCGGATTGATTCACCCCAAAATGATGTGATCGCCCGCTTGTAAAAAAAAAAAAACCTTCAAATGATCATATTATTCAAAGATCTATAAATGTGAGGCTCAGCTTCTATCGTTTGAAAAAAAAAAAAAAATCAAATTAAAATCATTGCTTTAGATTACAAAACATTTAAAAAAGCCTCATTCTTGAACCTTGCTTTGGTAAATTGTCTCATTCAAGTTTAGAACTTTTTTAACAAATTTTTATTTCTTGAGAAGCTTCTTTCTTTTTTCAAATTATGTTTTTGTGTTTGCCAAGAGTGTGATTCTTCACCGAAAGTTGTAAGGGTCTGCTCTATTCTAAATTTATGAGAATAAAAATTGTAGGGGATTACGTCTTCACCCGTTAAAAGAAGACTAGATTAGTGGAATTCTTAATAAAGAGTCTTGGAGAGTAGATGTATACGAAGGGTACTAAACCAGTATAAAAATCTCACGCTTCATTTACATTTTTATATTTCAATTACTTACTTTCACACTTACTCATTCTTGCTTTAAGTTTCTTGTATTGTACTTCATTGGGTATACTTATTGTATTAGTTTTTGTTTTAATTTCTTAAACCCAATTCATCCCATTGAGATTTCAATTTCAATTGGGAGTCTTCATCACTCCGTACATGTAAGCTACATCCTTTTGTTTAGTAGTTAGGATCTTACGCCAGCCAAGTGGATTAAGCCCAAATCAATAGTAGAACCTGTTTTTTTTTTTTTTGGCTGTTGCTAGCCTAGGCCAGTCCAATGGACGAGGCTTGACTTCAAATTTTGCAAGCCCTCACATCTTTGCTCTTGAATGTTTCTAACTAAGACCATGCTTTTAATAGTGACCTTGGGCATTGTTAGGTGGAGCTGTTTTTTAAACCGGTGCATTTTGGCACCGGTTTTAAAAAAAGAAGGTGGGGACAAAACTTATTGCAAAAATGGTGTTAAAGTGGAAAACACCAATTGAAATGGTGTTTTTCACTTCCACCTCCTCACCTCCACTGTGCCACGCCAGCGAAAAGCTTTCGCTGGCGTGGCTAAGGCCGATTAGAAATTACCACTTGAAGTGACGATTTCAGTGCAAAAATCGCCACTTCAAGTGGCGATTTCAATTCCACTAAAATCGCCACTTAAAGTGGCGATTTCAGTAGTGAAACCGCCACTCCAAGTGGCGATTTCAATAGTGAAACCGCCACTTCAAGTGGCAATTTTAATCGATGATACTTTAATGCCATAGGAGAGACCAAGTGGCTTGCCCGTCATCCCATGTCTGTTTGTTTTATAATTTTGCTATTTATGGTGGCATGATTTTGGAGGCATGTGTCTGTTCAAAATTCGGTATGTGTGACGTTGCCTGGTTAAACTTCAAAGTTTTAAAATATATAGGAGGAGTGGTGGCGGAGAAAAGCCATTGATAATTGGAGTTTCAGTTATGCCAGTGGCTCTGCATTGATGAGACCGTTCAATAGTTATTTTAATAATTATTTAATATATTATATTATAATAATGCTTTGAAATTCTAATCATCATATCAATTAAAATATAAATTTAATTATACAATTAATAATGTGAATAAATATCATTGAAATGATCCATATTATTCGTGATATATGTTGTTAGGATGATAATAATTATTTAATATATTATATTATAATAATGCTTTGAAATTCTAATCATCATATCAATTAAAATATAAATTTAATTATACAATTAATAATGTGAATAAATATCATTGAAATGATCCATATTATTCGTGATATATTGTTAGGATGATGCGTTATATCTATTATATTTAGATTGATCTAGTGCTTCGAAAGGAAAATAGTAGCTGATATCTTTGCCCTAGGTATAATAAGGCACAATAAATAAGTAAACTGTTTATAAGAATGAAATAGTTGGCATTATTGTTAATAACTGAGTTAGGTTCCAAACTGATTAAACCAATATCACAAGAAAGAGTTATACTCTTCGGTTAGAGGACTATTTGCATGCTATACATATAGTATTGAAATCTTCAACTCAAGTTATGCTTTAAAAAGAGACTATCATATCATTAAGCATTAAAGTATCTGACATATACAACGAAGACCTTTAAATACTCTAATTAGAAAGAATGATCTTTTAACAATCCATGATAATGATAGATATAGAGGTAGACCTAAACTGACATAGTATTGACCCAATTATTGATTTTGATGTATAACAAAAATCATATGAGTATATCTCTTATGTTACTAATGATTTTGATTAAGTGTTTTAGAAATTTAAAGTGTTTAATTAATCAAAATCCAAGAAAAATTAAGTTTAAATCTAATCCTAGTGTCAAGTGTCAAGTTTCAGACATTAGAGCTGACTCTAAATGGATTAGAGCCGACTTCGGGGCGTATCGAAATAGTTTGGCACTTTTGGCACGGATTAGAGCCGACTCCTGCAGAGATTAAAGCCAACTCTAATATGAGAATAGAGAACCTCTTTTTTGCATCAAATTAAAGCCGACTCCTGCAAAGATTAGAGCTAACTCTAATCTAAAAACTGAGACTGTATTTTTAGGGACACAATTAGAGTTGACTTTCGCATTTATTAGAGCCGACTCTAGCACGCGATGTGTTGACCCTACGAAAGGTTAGAGCTGACTTCGTGATGGACAGATATTACTATTTTAAGCATCCCAACGTATAGTCGACTCCAGACCAGATTAGAGACGACTTTAATCTATCAGAGGTAGATTTTAGTAGTATCAGAGATGACTCCAGAAGTTATCTTTTTTCAAATAATCCTTAACAACTCTTTCCTCTTTCGTGCTAAACATATTCACAAGTACAATTAATGGCTAATTTTTATCAAAAGATTGATTAAGAGAAAATTTTAAAAGGAAGCTTTCGATTGTTTAAAAAAAAGGAAAAAAAAAAAAAAAAGAAGAGAAAATAAAAGGGAAAAAGTTCAGATTTGAAATTCTAAAAGTTCGAAAAAGAGTTTAGAGAAATCCAAACAATTCAAAAGCCAACTTTGAAGGATTTTCATCAAATCAAAAGAGAAGTAAAGAGCCCTAATTCTTCAACATCCTCTACATCAACGAATCTTTCAAAGCTTTAATCTTATCTTGAGGAAGATCATTCAAGAGAAAAAGAGGAAAAGAAGAAAAGTTCAACTTCAGAAATCTTCTAAATTAGTCTCTTCTATTTCTATCTCATTTATATTGATTATTTGCTCATTTGAGGAGCTGATTCTTTATTGAACTTTACTCTTATTATATTTGATTATTGATTCAATCAGATGATTGAATCAGGAGAGGCAGATTAGCCTCATGCAAGTTAGGTAGCTTGTGATAGGTTGTGTATTGATAAGCCTGTGAAAATTGGCTGGGTTCATTGTGATCCCGTTGTTAAAACAACAAGTTTGGATTGTGAGCTTGTAAAATAACTCGGCTGTAATTAAGGTGATTATAGTATGGGCCCAAGAGTTGCTTGGGAGTGGATGTAGGAGTTGCTAACATCGAACCACTATAAACCTTTGTGTTTATCGTGCTTATCTCTTCTTCTCTTTACTATATCTTTATATTCTACTTTGCATTCTTAGCATCACACTTATTGCATATTTCATTGTGCACTATCAATTGTGAAATTATTTTTAAGCGCCAAATTTTTAAGAACCCAATTCACCCTTCCTTCTTGGGTTACCATCTGGGCCAACAATTGGTATCAGATCTTATACTTATCCTTCCTTGATCTAACAATCAAGAGCTAAAAATTCAAATAGTAGCTCAAGTCAGTTCTTCTTTTTCTAAGGAACAATCCACAAATTGTCCATCTTTGTTTAATGGCATAAATTATTTATATTGGAAAGCTAGAATGAGGATATTCATTTAAGCTTCAGACTATGATTTATGGAGTATCATTAACAATGGTCCTAGCACTCCCACACATATAGTTGATGGATCCATTATTTCTAAACCCGAAAGAGATTGGAATGAAACTGATCAAAAAATGGCCTAGCTCAATGCCAAGGCTATGAATATCCTATACTGCTCCTTGGATGCAAATGAATTCAATAGAATATCTACTTGCATCTCAGCCAAGGAGATATGGGATCGATTAAAAATTACTCCTGAGGGTACCAACCAAGTTAAAGAGTCCAAGATTAACATTCTTGTGCATAAATATAAACTCTTTAACATGGATCAAAATGAGTCCATCACTTGCATGTACACTAGATTTATTGATATAATGAATGAATTGAAGAGTCTTGGAAAGACCTATACTAATTTTGATCTTATTCAAAAAATTCTTAGGTCCCTTCCAAAAGCATAGAAAGCTAAAGTGACAGCAATCCAAGAAGCCAAAGATCTCAAAACTTTACCTTTGGAGGAGCTCCTTGGATCACTCATGACCCATGAACTCACAATGAAGCAACATCAAGAAGAAAATATGAAAAAAAGGACAATTGCATTAAAGGCTGCTGAAAGGGAAACAAGCAGTAGTAAAGAAGATGAAGACGATGATGACACCGCTCTCCTTGCAAAAAAGTTCAAGAAATTTATGCAAAGAAGGAGGCTATTTCACAAAAGAAAAATGGGTGTAAAGTTGGAAGAAGATAAAGATAAAGATAAGGAAAAAGAGAAAGATCCCTTGATTTGCTATGAATGTAAAAGCCTGGACATTTCAAATCCGAATGTTCTCAACTCAGGAAGGGATTTAGAAAGAAGAAGAGAGCGTATGTTGCAACATAGAGTGATAGTGATGAATCTTTATCCAAAGATGAACAACAAGAAGTTGCCAACATATGTCTAATGGCAAATAAAAAAAATAAGGTAAGTTCTGAAACCCCCATGTATGATTTTACATTTGATGAACTTTATGATGGTTTCAATGAATTGATAAATGACTTTAAAGTTTTAAGAGCAAAGAACAAAGTTTTAAAAATAGAAAATCTGAATCTTCTCAAAAAGAAAAATGAATTTGCCATTGAATTTGAAAAGAAAAAGAAAATATGAAAAGAAAGTTTTAGAAAAAGAGAAAAATGTAATTTCTGCTGAAAATCAAAATTTGAAAAATAAACTTAAAAAATACAAGAGCATTATTAATAACTTATAGCTCAGAAATACTGAATTTACTTTTAAGTAATCAAAGAGCTATTTTTAATAAAGCTGGTTTGGGTTACAAACCATATAAGAAATAAAAATTTGTTAACAATTTCTTTGTAAAGAAATCAATTGAAAAAGATATTTCCTGATGAAGGGTAAAATCATCATTGCATTATTGACCGCTCATATTGGTGATTGGGTCACACCCAATGCAAACACCCTGCTGGCCAGCTGGCATAACATCCTAGCAACGAAACCAAGTTACCTCCGACAAAATCGGGTTACCCTGACAACCCGGACCACCTTTATGCGTCGACCATCTAAGCCGAGTTATTCCTCGATAACCCAAGTTATCCTTATGCCTCGGCAACCCGAGCTATCCTTATACCTCGACAACCCGAGCTATTCCTCGGTCATCCGAGCTGAGCCATCTTATACCTCGAAAAATCATGTTATTCCTCGTCTTGACCAAACCAAACCAAGACATTCAAAATACCTCTACGAAATTCGAACCCACCATAGCTGAATAAGATTCCAGGCAACGAATCATGCCCATAAAGTGGCCTAGGACTTGCAAGAGTGGCCTAGGTCTACGTGATCATTGAACCTCAAGGCATCAACCAGCTCTCCCAGCCATCGATCCCCTAACTGACAAGATACGAACCCTACTGACCTCATAACAAACTTGATTCGAATCCTAACAGTTTTCAGACCCCATCCAGGGCACGTCCAAGGAATCAGGTGATCACCTATAAATACCACAGCATTCCAACCTCTCAGGTATGCACAAAAAAACTCTAAGGCAACCCCTTATGCATTCATTTACTGAATCTCATACTCCATTAGAGCTCTCACAAGAGCCCTAAGGAAAATTTTAATAATTTAAATAATATTTAAGACATTTGTAAATATGGGATAATAATTAATGGAATATAAACATGAAAGCTTACTGATTCCTAGCATTTAAACATATAATAAAAGCTGTACCCAAATTTTAATAATTTAAATAACATTTAAGACATTTGTAATTGTAAATATGGGATAATAATTAATGGAATATAAACATGGAAGCTTACTAATTCCTGATCTTTGCACGTAATTTTTTTTCTCCCTTTTCTTCAATGATTAATTGACAAAAGATAGGGAAGACTCTGATTGCCAACAGGGAAGACTCTGATTGCCAACAGGGGATGAGCGATCAAAGTGCCTCCTGAATTGTAAAAGTAGTTAATATTTATACGCATTAAAGATGGCTGGATTTGAGGAAATGGACCATGAAAGAGATGACATTATGACAGATGATAACTGATTTTGTGAAGAAGAGATGAGGAGATAGGAGAAGGGAGCCCGATCTGACTAGAAGACCTGCAGTCCTCTTGTCTTCAACGGAGCCCGACCATCGTTGGAAGTCAGCCATGGCTTCCCATCCTTGCTGAAAACTAGATCTAGAGATCTAGATTCATCCGAACGCCGTCGCCGTCTCTTCTCCGGCGACGGTTTTTAGCAAGACTCAACCCACAACCCACAGAGAACAAGGATACATACAGGGTAACCGAGGATGAAACAAAAATTACCAATGGATTTTGTTGCTTGCCGGTGACGATTTCATTGCTCGCCGATGACAATCGAAAAGATCTGACAACTCCAAAGCTCCGAGAAAGGCGAGCAGCAAAAATGAATGGCCGAATGGAAGGCTAGAAGCTAGGGTTAGGGTTGACTGTTGAAGGGGCGAGCGGAACTGCGGAAGGCGAGCGGGCGTCGGGCGAGCGAAGGAAATACCAAAATAACTCAGAGTTAAAAGTGAGCGGGTTGTGGTCCTTGTGGACTTGTGGGCCTATGGGCCAGTGGACTGCAGCGGGTTTAGGTTATCCCGATTAAATACATGGGTCAAAACAGGTCAGACGGGTTCGTGTCAACCTGATTAAATACACATGTCAATTTGGGTCAATTCGGGTTAAGCGGTTGAACCCGAACATGACCCATTTAAATTTCGTGTTGGCGGGTCGTGTCATACACGGGTTTGTACCAAAAAATAGTCAACCCAAACCCATTTAATTCGTGTCGTGTCAAAATTTCCACCCCTACCTCAACCTCTCCTTGTAGAAGAAAACCCCCCGGCTTAGCTCGGTTGAAACTCGGTCGGCTAAGGCTACATCCAGAGGAACTCTATAATGGCGATGGATCCTATCCAGATCGTCTAAGGTTACCTCAAAAGCAACATCGCCTGGACCACTCATATTGGCTGAATAGGGAGTAAGATACGAACATACAAGCAAGGGCTTAGAGAGGGAGCGAAAAATCTTTATGGCAGGGACAAAGGGGCGTTGCAGAAGGAGCGCTGCCCCAACCCTCTTTAAATAGGTGCTTTAGAAAGAAAACCCTAAATGCCAAAAACCCCGATATGGGCGCTAGAAATAAAGGACTTCCACCATGCGGAACTTTCGCTATCGCGACTTGTTGGAAACGAGGCATTTTCTTCTCGAGCTGCGGTGAAAAATGATGATGAAACAGTGGCCCATCATTTATGAGATTATCATTTCCCGCCTTTTTGAGTCCCCCAAATAAGACTGCTCTAGAATTCTACTCCCTATATCCGAACTTACACTTCGGACTAGGGAGTGTGGAGCATGTGATGAGGGGTAAAATTGTTATTACATTATTGATCGCTCATATCGGCGATTGGGTCACACCCAATCCAAACACCCTGCTGGCCAGCTGGCATAACATCCTAGCAATGAAACCAAGTCACCTCCGACAAAATCGGGTTACCCTGACAATCCGGACACCTTTATGCTTTGGCTATCTAAACTGAGTTATTTCGATAACCCGAGCTATCCTTATGCCTCGACAACCCAAGCTATCCTTATGCCTCGACAACCTGAGCTATCCTTATACCTCGACAACCCGATCTATTCCTCGGCCGTCCGAGCCGAGCCATCTTATACCTCGGAAAATCAGGTTATTCCTCGTCCTGACCAAACCAAACCAAGACATTCAAAATACCTCTGTGGAATTTGGCGCAAGAGAGTTCGAACCCACCATAGCTGAATAAGATTTCAAGCAACGAATCATGCCAATAATTGGCCTAGGACCTGCAAGAGTGGCCTAGGTCTGCGTGATCATTGAACCTCAAGGCATCAACCAGCTCTCCCAGCTGTCGATCCCCTAACTGACAAGATACAGACCCTACTGACCTCATAACAAACTTGATTCGAATCCTAACAGTTTTTAGACCCCATCCAGGGCACGTCCAAGGAATCAGGTGATCACCTATAAATACCATAGCATTCCAACCTCTCAGGTATGTATAAAAAACTCTAAGGCAACCCCTTATGCATTCATTCACTAAATCTCATACTCCATTAGAGCTCTCACAAGAGCCTTGAGGAACACTTTTCTCTGTGAAGAGTCTTCTTCTCACATCCACTTGCTGTGAATCTCCACTGACTTGGGCGTCGAAGGGTCCTCCGCAGAGGGCAACCCCCACAGCACCCTCTGCATACGGACTATCTTGCAGGTTCACCCCGAGGCGGCGAGATCGGCGTTCAGATCAGGAGCTGAAAGCGCACCGAGTTGGAGAATGGATTTCCACGGCAACATTTCCTATTTTTGATGTGGCAAGAAAGGGCATAAATATTATGTTTGTGATCATAAAATATTACATGAGAATGCTGGTTATAAAAGTAAGATGATTTGGGTTCTAAAAGAAACTATATTTACTACTACTAACTATGAGGAACCTATGAAGGCTTGGGTACCTAAACATAAGATATGATTGCTTTGCAGACGTATCTTGTAGTCAAAGGTTTGAAAAAAAAATGGTATCTTGATAGCGGCTGCTCAAGACATATGATGGGTAACAAAGATCAATTCATCATTCTTGAAGCTAAAAGAGGTGGAGTGGTGACCTTTGAAGATAATGGTCAAGGTCATATCATGGGCATTGATAAAATTCAAATCACTCCATCCACTTTTATTGAAAATATTTTATATATTGATGGTTTAAAACATAATTTGATTAGCATTAGCCAATTATGCAATAAAGGTTTCAATGTTTCCTTTGAAGCATCTATTTGTACAATATCTATTTTCATTGATGATAGCATTATCTTTGTTGAAAATAGAAATGGCAATGTATACTTAATTGACTTGAATAATTTATCTATAAATAATCATTGCCTAATTATTGATAATACTAAGATAAATGAGATTGGGTAGCTATGGCATCGTAGATTAGGTCATGTGAGCACACACTTGATTTTAAAATTGCTTAGAATGGATTTGATCAAAGGTCTTCCAAAATTAGATTTTAAAAATAATAGAGTTTGTGATGCATGTCAATTTGAAAAACAAACTAGGAATTATTCAAATCTAAAAATATTGTTTTCATTTCTAGGCCACTCGAGCTACTACACATTGACCTTTTTGGACCTACTAGAACCACTAGTTTAGGAGGAAAGAAATATGGCCTTATGATAGTAGATGATTACTCTAGATTTACTTGAATATTATTTTTAGCTTACAAAGATGAGACTTTTTGGTATTTCTGAAATTCTTCAAGAAAGTCACAAATGATAAAAATACTACCATAGTGTCTCTTAGAAGTAATTATGGGACTGAATTTAAAAATTATTTGTTTAAAGATTTTTGCATTAAAAATGACATTCATCATAATTTTTGAGCACTTAGGATACCTCAACAAAATGGGATGGTAAAAAAAAAATAGAACTCTAGAAGACATGGCCCGTATCATGCTATATGAAAGCCAACTCCCAAAATATTTTCGGATGGAAGCTATAAACATATTACATCCTAAATAGAGCTTTGATTAGACCAATTCTTAAGAAAACTCCCTATGAACTATGGCATGATAGAAACCCAATATTAGCTACTTTCATGCATTTGGTTGTAGATGTTTCATTCATAACAATGGAAAGGATAATCTAGGAAAGTTTGATGCTAAGTCAGAAAAAGGTATTTTCTTAGGCTATTCTATATCTGCAAGGCATATAAAGTGTTCAATAAGAAGTATTTGATTGTAGAAAAGTCAATTCATGTAGTGTTTGATGAGACTTTAGCATCAAGTTCTGAAAAAAAAGATGATGAGAAAGATACTAATATACTTGAAAGAGATTTTGAAAAGTTGAATATTGATGTATCTTCAGATCATGAACCTGAAGCTAAAAATAATGACTCATCTAAGGATGATGATATTGATATTACTCATAATGATACAAATCTACCTAGAGATTGAATATATGCTTATGGTCATCCAAAGGACCTAATCAAAGGTGATCCATCTCAAGTGTAAGAATTAGATCATCTGTGAGGAATATCAATAATTATCTTGCATTTGTATCTCATATAGAGCCCAAAATAATTGAAAAAGCTGAAAAAGATAGTTATTGGATGTTAGCCATGCAAAAAGAAATATTGTATCAGTTCACTAGGAATAAGGTATGGACCCTAGTTGATAGACCCAAAGATTATCCAGTTATAGAATCCAAATGGGTATTTAGAAATAAGTTAGATGAAGATGACATTGTTATTAAAAATAAGGCTAGATTAGTTGCAAAAGGATATAATCAGGAAGAAGATATCGATTTTGATGAAACTTGCATCTGTTGCTAGATTAGAAGTTATAAGGTTATTACTTGCATTTGCATGTTGCATGAACATTAACTTATTTCATATGGATGTAAAAAGTATATTTTTAAATGGTTTTATAAATAAAAAAATTTATGTTGAACAACCACCTGGTTTTAAGGATCATAAAATTTAAATCATATTTTTAAACTACACAAAGTACTTTATGGTTTAAAACAGGCACCTACAGCTTGGTATGATAGACTAAGTAAAATTTTGATTGAAAATAATTTTTTTAGAGATAATGTTGATAAATTTTATTTTTTTAAAAAAAAGAAAAAGATTTATTAGTAGTACAAATTTATGTTGATGATATGTATTTGGTGCTACTAACAATCTTCTTTGTCAAGATTTTGCAAAGTTAATGCAGGAAGAATTTGAAATGAGCATGATGGGAGAACTAAATTTCTTTCTTGGACTCCAAATCAAACAAAAAAGAGAGAATTTTTATTAATCAAATAAAATACACAAAGAAAATTCTTAAGAAGTTTGGTATGAAAATTGTTAAACCTCTTAGCACACCAATGAGTCCTTCATGCAAACTCGATAAAGATGAAGATGATAAGAAAGTAGATCAAAAGATTATAGAGGTATGATTGGTTCTTTACTTTACTTAACAGCTAGTAGACCTGATATTATATTTGTTGTATGTTTATATGCTAGATATTAATCTGATCCTAGCGAATCTTACTTAATTACTGTAAAAAGAATTTTTATATACTTAAGTGGAACAAAAAATATAGGATTATGTACTCTAGAGACTCACCATTTAATCTGATTGCATATTCTGATTCTGATTTTGCTGGTTGTAAACTAGATAAAAAAAGCACAAGTGGTGCATGCCAGTTCTTAGGTAGGAATTTAATCTCTTGGTTTAGCAAAAAGTAAAATTTAGTTGCATTATCAGCTGCTGAAGCTTAATACGTTGCAACTAAAAGTTGCTATGCTCAAATCCTTTGGATTAAGCGATAACTTGAAGATTATGGTATCATACTTGATAGAATTCCAATTAGGTGTGACAATACTAATGCAATAAATTTGACTAAGAACCATATTCAACATTCAAGAACTAAACACATAGAGATAAGACACCATTTCATTAGAGAACATGTTGCTAACAATGATATTTGTCTTGATTATGTGTGTATTGATGAACAATTAGTTGATATATTTATAAAACCCTTAAGTGAAGAGAGATTTTGTTATCTTAGAGAAGAATTAGGAGTTTATGATCCATTAGAATAATTTTGAAACTCTTAAAAATGATTATTTATATTTAATCCATTTTTTTGAAAATCTTCTTATGTTTTAAGGAAAATTATCTAGATGTTTGATTCCTTGATCCTTCATGCTTTAAGAAGAATTTATCTAGAGTTTGATGCTTAATTTGATAAGTTTTAGAATCCTTAAAACTCTTAGTTTCACTGAAATTGTTGTGGAGCCGACTCTATTGGAGTTGGAGTCGACTCTAATTATTTGAGCTCTCTGTCTGCTCATTAGAGCCAACTCTAGCTACTATTGGAGCCGACTCTATTTCAGGCGCTAACTGTGTTAGCATTTAGAGCCGACTCTACACTTTTCGTGAGCCGACTCTAAGTGATCCACATTCAATATATCTAGAGCAGAGCCGACTCTTCTCCAAACTAAATTGACTCCAAATCATTTTAAATTTCTCTTCACTTCTCTCAAGCTTCCAAAGATCCTTGATTCTCATCTCCCTTGATCTCAATGGCCCCCAAATGTCATGCATCTGCCATTGGTGTCTCAGTCACCACTAAAAGACACTCCATGCGACGTCCGACGAGGCCGCCTTTACCATGCTCTCCTTCAACCTCTTTCTTCTCAACTCTAAGTACAATCCCTACCCCTCCTTCACCTCAAGTTGATTTAGTGGCTGAAAAAATAATAACCATGGGAAGAAAGGTAGACTTTCATTTCTTTGACTTTGAAGGTTTCTCTATTGGTAGACAATTAAAGGTTATGGGCTGGGAGAGAGTTTGTTCCCTAGACATCCCTACTTACCCTGCTTTAGTAAGAGAATTTTATAACAATATAAGTAGAGGGGATGGCGGACTGGTTAGCTATGTCAGAGGAACTCGAGTTCTAATCACTTCGAAAATCTTGAGAAATCTTTTGAAATTCTGTTGTTGGAATGACTGCTACATCACATAGTGATAGAGGTGAAGCTTTGACGAGAATGTTAGGAAGAGAAGTTACTAACTTTGAAGAAGTAATGGCCAATCAGCTGTCTTTGGAATTAAGACTGTTACATAACATTTGCAATTAATTTTATTTCCAAAGACAGTAGATTTGAGTATGTGTCTAAAAAAGATGTTGTGGTAATAGATTGTGTACTTAATGGTTATCCAATTAATTTATTTGGTGTATATGATGATTGGGTACATGGTAGAGGCCGGGACTAAGAAAAGGTCCACTTTACCATATGGGATGGTATTGACTTTGATCTTTAGGAGCCAAGGTATGAATATTTTGAAGAATGAGCCGCAGAAGAAGCTAAGGCATACAAACTATTACATCATCTCCACTCTTCATCGGATGGGCTTCAGAAAATTGAATGGTTAATGGCAAAGAAAAAGACAATCTGATGTGTCTATGCCAGTCAGAGCAGTAGATGATATTGATTTTGTTGAGGAGGTCCCTGAACCTTCAGCAGCTAGACCTTCTGCTCCTGGTTTATCTTTTTCTCCTTTTGGATCAAGTTCTTCAGCACCTTCACCGGCACCGATAGCTCCTTCTAAACCTTCCCCTGTTTCTTCAGTTTTTACTCCAGAGCAGCTTGCACAAATCAAAGAAGTAATGAAATCTGCTTTGGCTGAGCAAGAAAAGAGATTAAATGAGAGCTTCAGGGATCATTTTTAAACATGAACAATTGATTTATATTTTAGAAGAGAAAGTTAAAAATGTTGAAAGTTTAATCACTTCATCTGCTGAGGGCCTGAAGATTGAATTGCAATGCATTTTGAATAAAGTTAAAGGCATTGCAGAAGAATTAGATGCTTATGCAAAGTCTTCTGTAGAACTTCAAGTCAACATCAAGAATGCATCGGAAGCAATTGAAAATTTGATGAAGAAATTTTGTAAGACTCACGTGAAAGGAATGGAAGAGATCTTAGCTGAATTAAAGAGACTTTTAAATATTTAAAGTTTCCCTTCCTTGCCTGCTGATCCAAGCCAAGCTAAGCCAAGCCAATTCTACCAATCCAACCAGTCAATCCAATCAATCTTAGATTATCTTTAGAATTTAGGATTTTACATATTATACTTAGATAGTTTTGAAAGTTACAATATGTTGTTGTTGTTTTATGTCTTCTAGTTATAATGTTGAAATATTGTATTTGCTTTATACTTCATTTGTACTTTGTAATCATGGTATCAGATTATGTATGAATGACACTTTATGACTCAATGAAATTGCTTTGATCTTTTTGAAATTTTGTGATGTTTGATTCTTATTCTGATTGATTTGTATCCCAATCTGAGCAAGGACTACCCTATGCTCTCTTAACCTTTTTGTTGATGACAAATAAGAGGGAGAGAGAGTTGTATATGCATATGAATTTTAAATAAACTTTAAGTATTTAGTAGTATGCACATATATAGGGGGAGCTATCTTACTCAGAGGGAGTTGCATTAAGAGCTTGTTTGAATTAGTAAGAATGTATCTGAATTGATAACTTGAAGTAAGTTTTAAAATTTGTAAAGTATGAATCATTGTTGACTTATTGAAATAAAGTTGTTAAAATTCTGATTATTATCACTTTGATTAAAGAAGTTGCTTATTTTTTTACTTATACTTTAATTGGTTATGCATATACTCAATGTTTTTGTCATCATCAAAAAATGAAAGATTATTGACCCAATTATTGATTTTGATGTATAACAAAAACAATATGAGTATATCTCTTATGTTACTAATGATTTTGATTAAGTGTTTAGAAATTTAAAGTGTTTAATTAATCAAAATCCAAAAAAATTGAGTTTGAATCCAATCCTAGTGTCAAGTGCCAAGTTTCAGACATTAGAGCCGATTCTAAATGGATTAGAGCCAACTCCAGAGCGTATCAGAATAGTTTGGCACTTTTGGTATGGATTAGAGCCGACTCCTACAAAGATTAGAGCCGACTCTAACTTGAGAACAGAGAACCTCTTTTCTACATCAAATTAGAGCCGACTTCTGTAGAGATTAGGGCTGACTCTAATCTGAAAACAGAGACTATATTTTTTGGGGCACAATTAAAGTCGACTCTCGCATTTGTTAGAGTTGACTTCAGCACGTGATATGTCAACCCCATGAAAAGTTAGAGCCGACTCCGCGATGAATGAATATTACTATTTTGAGCATCCCGACTTAGAGCCGACTCATGCCAGATTAAAGCCAATTCTAATATGTCAAAAATGACTTCAAAAGTTTTTTTTTAAATAATCCTCAACGCTCTTTTCTTTTTCGTGCTAAACACATCCACAAGTATAATTAACTGCTAGTTTTTATCAAAAGATGGATTAAGAGAAAATTATAAAAGGGAGCTTTCAATTGTTTAAAAAAAGAAAAAAATAGAGAAAAAAAGAAGAGAAAAAGTTTAGATTTGAAATCCCAAGTGTTCGAAAAGAGAGAGAAATCCAAAGCATTCAAAAGCCAACTTTGAAGGATTTCCATCAAATCAAAAAGAGAAGCAAAGAGCCCTAGTTCTTCAACATCCTCTACATCAACGAATCTTCTAAAGCTTCAATCCTATCTCGAGAAGATCATCCAAAAGAAAAACAGAAAAAGAAGAAAAGAAGAAAAGTTCAACTTCAGAAATCTTCTAAATCAGGCTCTTCTATTTCTATCTCATTTATATTGATTATTTACTCATTTGAGGAGCTGATTCTTGTTGTAACTTTACTCTTATTACATTTGATTATTGATTTAATCAGGTGATTGAATCAAGGGAGGTAGGTTAGCCTCGTGCAAGCTAGGTAGCTTGTGATAGATTATGTGCTGATGAGCCTGTGAAAATCAGCTGGGTTCATTGTGATCCTATTGTTAAAACAACAAGTTTGGATTGTGAGCTTGTAAAATAATTCGGCTGTAATCAAGGTGATTATAGTGTGAGCCCAAGAGTTGCTTGGGATGGATGTAGGTGTAGCTAACATCGAACCACTATAAACCTTTATGTTTATCATGCTTGTCTCTTCTTCTCTCTACTATATCTTTATATTCTGCTTTGCTTTCTTAGCATCACACTCATTGCATATTTCATTGTGCACTATCAATTGTGAAATTATTTTTAAGCGCCAAATTTTTAAGAATCCAATTCATCCCCTTCTCTTGGGTTTCCATATAGGCCAACACATAGATAAAAATAATTAAAAAAATATAACTTTTTATAATTTGAGTGTCGATTTAGTCTAAATAGAGCAGAGCAAATGAAGCAGATTTATGTAGCCACCTCATGTAGTTGGGAAAAGGCTTAGTTAAGTTGAGTTGAGTTTTTAAGTATTAAAGTACTATTAAATTTTAACGATAGACGAGTTTGAGAGGAGGTTGGAGTCTTCCTTCCCCTTCTATTTAAACTCCCTTACACCTATATTCCTAACCCAATGTCATTAGCCACAAATCAAGTAATTAGAAGCCAACAAGTTAACAAAAAAATATTGAGTGTGCCATCACTAAAGGAGCCATAGGAGCTAAATCCATCCCTCCGCTTTTTTATTTTCTTACGTGTTGTAATCGATCATTGATGGCCACATTAAAGAAGGGTAAAAATTATGGTCTTTATTTTGTCATAGTTTGCTATCGAATTATGGATCAAAAATTTAACATGATTTAACTCATAAGGATAGAGTTTTATTTAAATTGAAATAATTTGTATTGAATTGAACCATGATCATGTATAAGGATATTTTAAGAGTTATTTTTTTAAATACTAGTTATTTAAATAATTATAATTGTAATGTTAGACATGTGTTCATTATGAACAAAGCCTTTTGAAATAGATGAGTTTATAGATCAAATAGGTTAAATAGGTGCAATCTACAGATGAAATGCATCAAGGGGTCTTAATGTAGTGTTAAATTGAATTGAATTTTGATGAAAATTTTATATGATATTGTCCTAATTTGACTCAAACTTATCTATTGCTACCCTTCGTTTAAGGTTCATGCTAGATCGAGTGATTTATACCTCATATTTACATTGCATAATCCATTTGATAGATGAGAATAGACATTATATATTAGGACTCAATAATTTTATATATACATGTAATTTTTAAAACATTTTATTAATTTATAGGATAAAATTT
Source organism: Calamus simplicifolius (assembly GCA_900491605.1). Classification (NCBI taxonomy): domain Eukaryota; kingdom Viridiplantae; phylum Streptophyta; class Magnoliopsida; order Arecales; family Arecaceae; genus Calamus; species Calamus simplicifolius. The sequence continues at coordinate 386,290 of UESW01004095.1, read as the reverse complement.
TAATTTTTTGCCTCTTATATTTGGATTTGATGGTCGATTTACAATGGATCACTAAACATGAAAAGCTTTAAATTTTAATTTATCCATGCTTGTCGTGGTTTTCAGTCTTCACAAAGGAGCATAAGGTCCCTTAAATGTACATCAAAACTATATAAAAATTAAATTGCCTACTAGATAGCCGAACCTAGAGGTTTGATGAATGTTAGGCAATGAAGGGCTCCAAAAAGAAAACTCAAAATGTTTCTTTCATCTATTTTATTCATTGATTTTTATAGGTTAATATTATTTTCCTCCGAATTGCACAACACATTGGATTATCATTGGTCATTTTCCTCACTATTATTATTATTGACTCCACCGTTTATATACAGGAAAACAATTATAATACATAAATATTTATTGCACACCTTAGCTACAAACTAATGATCCAAAATTGTTCTTTTTTTTTATATATTATTAACCTATTTTGATTATATCATGCTATATTAAAAGTCAGGAGTATAAAAATTTGGATGTCTTTTTTCCCTTGATTAAAAGATGATTAATTAACATGTCAAATTTCATTGTATGTGAGTTATTTTATGCATAGACTAGAATAATACGCTCCAATTTTTATTATTGGCAAAACTTTTATCCCAACTAAATCACCTTGCCTTAGCAACTAAAGCTGATTATAGGTTAGGTAATCTATCTAGTCTGTCTTAAAATTTTGTGAGCTTGAGGAAGAAATAGGCTTAGAGAATAGGCCTAAGACTAATAAAAAGACCTGATGTCAAAATTAAAACGGGTCTAAAAAAATTTTAAAAACAATCCAACTCTATTTAACTCAAGAATATGTATATAAATTTTAGAGCCAATGGTGCGTGAGATGGCTTATCCAACGCATCTAAAATTTTATTAGCTTTAGCATTAATAATTTTTAATATTTTTATAGATAATATTTTTTAATATAAATAATTAAATTATAATAATAAAAATCTGAGAATCAATATCATTATAATTTATATAGTAGTCAATTGAAATTACATATCCATAATTTTGTTATGAAATAAAGCAAAACTTGAACTCTTGTTGACTATTCATTTAGGTAGTGTTTGATAGCCCAAAAGCTATCCTGGATAAATATACAGATAGCATTTATCTAGGGGATAGCTGAGGGAATAAGTACCTTTTTAAAATTACAAGTCTACCATCAAGGGATACTTTAGTTATTCCTGGTTCCCTGGGGAATAAGTTCAGGGATAACCCATGGTTAAACATGAGTTATCACCTCTGGTTAAACTTTTTCAGACCTATCCCCTCTAGCTATTGCATTTGGAATAAGGGGATATCCAAGGATATCCTTCCTTATCCCCATATCAAACACTGCCTTAATATCAACCTAAACAATCAAGCAGCTTTAATTTTTAAGCCTTTCTCAATTGTCTTTGCTACTAAGGGATTGTTTGGATTGGAGGCAATGGAGGAGAGGAAAAGAAAACGAATTGTTTAGAAGAAAAGTTAAAAAAAATAGGCTGATTCTTCTTATTTTTTTAGGGTAAATTTATTAACTCCCAAATCGAGAGTAACATAGGGAAAAAAAAAATTTAATTATTTTTGAAAGACCAAAATATCCCTTTATTCTTCATTCTTTGTTCTTCCATTCTTTCATTCTCTACTATTCAATCTTCCATTCCCAAGTTGTGAGCGCTAGGGTTCTCAAAATTCATTCAAGCAATACCACAAGAGCTCAAGACCGATCTTAATTCAGGTATCTTTCCTTCTAATCATTAAAATTTATTGAAATCCACAGTGATATATGATTTTTTATTAAAATTTATTAAGAGCTATATTGAATGCTTATAAATTAGGATGAACTTATTTCTTGTAATAAATTTATATTCTTTATTTTTTTTATTAAAATTCATTGAATACTTATATATTGTAAAGTATGAAGGAATATAATTATTATATAATTTTTTTTCTTTTTTTTTTATTAAATAAAATAATTAATATTATTTTTTTTTTTCTTTTCTATTTGAGGCAATCCTTTTTTGCCCTTCCATTTCTCTCCCTCTCTGACAAGGATCGGGTGTTGGGTTGCTCTTGGCCTCACCAACCTTCTTTGCACGTTCAAATCGGTAGCAGTTCAAAGCTTTAAGTTTTCAATTAAAGGTAAAGAAAAATAAAATAAAATACGAAGAAAAAAAAAAAAAAAAGTTACGGCGGTGGGGCTTGATTCCGTTCTTTCTGCTACCGCTGAACACAAACAGCAAAGCGCCAGACGGTATGCTTCCCTGCCGTCCGACTCTCGGCTCCTCCGCCGAACCCCGACTCCTCCTCCTCCTCCTCCTCCTCCTTATCCGACCTCTCTTCGTTCCCTCGAATCCCGAGATCTCTAATCGCCATCTCCCCCTTCCCCAAGGGCTTCCCAACCCTCGCTCCGATCCGTCGCGCCCTCCCTTCTCGCCGCCCGCTGTCGCGCTGCTCGGCGAGGCGCATCGAGGATGCCGCGCCGGCTAGCCGGAGGACGGCGGAGGAGTTGCCGGCGGCCGAGGTGGGGGCGGTGGAGGGGGAGGCGGCATGCCGCGACGGAGCGGGAGGAGCGGGGCTGAGCGTGGCGGTCGGAAGCCCTAAGCTTCCGATGGCTATGACCATGTATCGGATGAGCTTGGGGGATCAGGCGTTCTTCCTCTTGGCTTTCATCGCTTCAACGGTATAAATCATTTTCCCATATTTTAATTCTTTTGCATTTTCATCGGATTACTGCCTTTTGATTTGTTGCATTTTCAAGGACATGTAAATTAGCGTAATTTGATGGATTCCTCGCAAAAAAAATTAATTTCCCCCCCATTTTTAGATAAAGAACCCGTATTGTAAGAAACATTTTCTTTTTCTTCGTTTTTTCTTTTATCATTCTAGCCTGCTTTTGCCGAAAAATATCGTCTGTTGAAGCAATATTTCCAGACTTTGATATACGCACTATGCATGTGCATACGTAGATGTTATTAAGGTGTGGAATTCGTATTGTCGGTAATTTTTGGCCTTCAATACATGCTTCTTGTTGAGAGATCTGCAAGTCTCCATTGTTCCCTTTTCATAAGATAGTTTGTTTTGGAGGAAATAGATGCATGGATAGCTTAATTTTGCTAAAATTCTCTTTTTTGCTTTTGAAAAAAGTGTAATCAGCAGAGATTTTTGTCTCTATTTTCTATTTTTCATCTGATTCAATCATGGTTGGAGTTCGTACATTCTTGCCATGTTCCACTTGCAGCATGCATCTTTTTCTGTTTTTGTTCCCTTATGTTACTGGCTGTTGGGAAAATTAGGTCTTCATAAGAGCATAAATTTAGTTCTATGTTTTCGAATATATATTTTAGCTTCCGTTTCCAGTTTATTAAGTTAGAATTGGGTTTTTAATTAAATTGTCTTATTCTTAAATTTAATGGCAAATGGGTATCAAGGGTCTGGTTTATAAGTAGAACATTTGTACTGCCCTGCCCTCCTTTTTCTGGTTTCATATTATAGAGAAATAATATTGTTTGAGGTAGAAATGTGAAATGTTGGGAAAAGGCTTAGATGAGTTGAGTTGAGTTGAGTATAGAAATGTGAAACAGTAATTTATATTGTTTATTGTTTAAAATTGATAATTATGCACATGATTTTTTCTCAAATCTTCCTGCATTGGCCTGATGTATCTGATTATGAATTTCTAGTTCAGTGGTAATTTTTTTCCCTTGCAAAATTTTGTTCAGTTCATGAATTGACTCAGCTGAAAAGCTATTAGTAAGATTTACATGATATAATTTATGTACACCTCACCTACGTTTAACAAAGTCCTGTTCTGACCAAGATTAATTTGCGTTACCTGGACATTCACATCCTGCTTCAAAATTCAGCATAGGATATCTATCCATGTCGGACAGCTCGATACTTAGGTGTTATTAGATAGTAGCTTCCAAAGATTAGTAGAGAGTTGGATTCTTTCAACAACAAGTTTGATCCTCCATTTTGACATTAGAAAAGAGTTTTTTTTTAATATTATTATTTGAGATTGGTATAGGATGTAAGGGCTGAAATAACTCCACAAATTGTTATTTTTCTTACATCCAAGATAGTCAGGAAGTTTGGATGAGAAACAAATATATTGAGAGATCTTAACAAACAATATCTATTTAAAATTTTCTATTTAATATTAAAATTTTCCATTTAATAATTTAGTTAAAACTATACTTTATTCCATGTATCCATGTATATTCCTTTTTTTTCCTAGTGCCAAGTTAGATGCGTGGATATGCATTCAAATCTAATTCTTGTAGCTGTGTCCATTCTATACTCATATTAATGTACTTGTAGCTGCTTAGGATATGGGGATTTATTAGTGTTGTGTGAAGCAAAAGTTGTCACCTGGATGGCTGGACCTAAATACAAATATATTATCTAATTGTACCGTATTGCACTTAGGTTAGTTCTCTTGGACATGAAGAAAGGTGTAGTGAGGGAAGCTTGTTTCTTTTCTTGCTAAATGCTTTTTGGGGGGGAGAGTATTGGCATGCTTTTTTTCCTATAAATGGTAACATAGCTAGGAGGATGTTGATATGTACTAAATTCCATGTATTTATTATAAGTGAGAAATCAAACCCCATCATATGATCAAAAAGCTGGGCCCTTCTGTTTTCATCAATATTAATACAGGCATGTGTGGGGATCCTTAAATATGTTGCCTTGATAAAGGAAGAAACAAAAATTGTATCCTTAGTTCAAGTAAAGTAGAAGGCTCCTTTTGCTCTCATCATTGTTGACAGTGGTTTGTTCAGAACATTTTCTTTTATTCATCATAATTGAGATAGAATGGAAAATTTAATTCCAAATTCATATTTGAGATCAATAGGGGAGGTCGCTTCTGTTCTTACTGTTGTTGATGGCGGTAGATGTAGAACCCCCCCTGTTCTTATTATGGCCTACTATTTGGATAATGCTGCCAACCCTCTGCTCCACATAGGTTTCAGTGCCTGTCATTGTGATACAAGTTTGTGAGTTGGCCTGGGATTGGAATAAAGTAGATGCCTTAGTCTCAGCATATGATTGTGAAGCAGGTGTTGGTAGCATCATTTCAATCTTTCCATATTATTGTATTGTCCCATACCAATACTATAATGTCTCCTTGTATTTTAGATGATTAACGTTCAATCAACATCATCATTTTAATGGTGTCTAGCTATCTGCCTTATAAATAGACAGTGTACTTAAAAACTCAATGGCAACGAGCATAGAATTGGTTTTTAATGTCTTATCAATTCTTTTCTGACTGATTTGAACTGATATTACCAATTGGCCCAATTTTTGATGCAGACCTCTATAGCATTTACGAGCTTAGTGATTGCAGCTATTCCAACTCTGTATGTAAGTTTTTAATTTTATTCTTCAATGTAATTTAGTACATTATATTTTTAAGGGCATGCATATTCTATATACCTGGTTTCATTAGCTTGTGAATTTCCAATTTATAAGCAGATGAGTAAGCTTTATAGATTTTGTGTTATTCTTGAATTCTACTTTGATTAGATAAAGCTATCTTTCTGTACTTAGCATTTGACTAATATCAGTTATTGTGTTAATTAAGATGGAGAATGTTAGTTTGGTAAATTAGCATGAATTGATGCTTTTAGCTCCAAAATATTGCCAATATGAAAGTTTCACTTTATATATGTTCCCACTGGTATATATCCCAGACTTGGGAATCCTGCTTCATTGAGGAAATATGTCAGACTAATAGATGCATCAAAAGAATTAAGTAGATTTAGGTGTTGAATTGGTGTATTCACGATAACTTAGTAATTAGTATGTATAATGGAAAAAAAGAAAATTAAGTTGTACTTGCAACACGGTTAGAGGCAAATCAATGTTTTTGAGCTGAAGATCTTTAATGTTCTCTGACACATAAGTATTGATCTAATGGTGATATTTAAAATTCTAGATGCTTACTACAATTGCAGTTTGACATTTTGAAGAGGCTACTTGGACCCTTCACGTGCTCTTTACACTTCTGTTATCTCATGTCCTGTTTCCACTTTGTGTTTTCTAGCTTCTAAACTTTTGGTATTTCTTATTTGATCTACCTTGAGTGGAAGTTCATATCTTTTGCTTATTTAGTATTCTATTTGTTGTTTTATCCTATCCTGCTGAAGTTTGTGATCTTCATGATTTTAACTGGGTCTTACTGTTGTGCTAAGACAGATTCCACTTAACTCTGCTGTTAGATTGTAGTGAACTTGTTCACCTTCTTCCTTGCATATTAGAGTACATTTTTGGAGTGGCATTACATCATTAGATTGTAGTGGCCACTTATGTTTTAGAGCACAGGAGAAGTAAGGTGGATGGTCCCCCAAGGGGGGGTGGTGGGGCAGGGGCGAGCTGCTACAGCCCTTGCTGCAGGTGTTGTTGATGGCATCACCATCACCACCTCTACCACCAGCAACAGGCTAGCAGTAGCCATTGTTGGCTGCTACGGCAACGCTAGCACCACCAGAGTGAAAGTATCTTATCTGGTAGAATCACCACAGCAACAGCTTCTGCTGGTAGAATCACCACAGCAACAGCCAATGCAACTGGCAACACACCATCTTAAAAATGAAAAAAAGGGGTAAAGAAGAAGAAAGGAACAGAATATATATATATATATATAAACTTAACTCTGTGTTAATGCTTATTGTTGTTTGTTTATGCTGCTTATCAATTGTCGATCTCCAACCGACTGCCCTCTGCTTAGGGGCATGATCTATTAAAAGTGAGTGCTCAGGCCACTTTCTAAAACCTTGGTGGCTACTATTGCATTCAATATCTGAAGAAGGAGGCATTCTTTTAGTAAGGCAGTCAAATGGCAAGGTTAACATAGATAATTAATTATGTAGCAAATAACAAAATCTTTTAAATATATCAACACTTAGTTTGATATATACTTTTGCAGAAGCATAAAACTGGCCGCTCTTATAAAGTCTCCATGAAAAAAAGATGTCCAGTAGTCATTTAGAACTTTGACACTAGCGTTAATGGTATAAAAAGAATCATGAGCAATATTTAAGGAAGGGGAGATGTTAGATTATTCAGTTCTCACCATATAGATGCATGAAAGTTCATGTCACCATCAATATGACAGCTATGCTTTTATAGGTTGCACAGGATCATTTGACTTGATGCCCAAAGTAAAAAGAAATACTTGCTATACCTTTTGCCAAACAAGGGTTAGCAAATCTTATCGATATTTTTCTTTATCTTACTTAGGATAATAATAACAGGAAAGCACAAGTTAATTGTGAGCACATCTAGCATCCAAGACATATACAATTCTGAGATACTCATAAAAATTTGATTTTCATCCTTATTGTCATGTTCTATAATTCATTATCAAGATGGTTCTTCAAGAAATTTTTCATTGGACACCTCTTTTTCGTTCCACAAATAATAGAGGCATAAATTTCGTTTGGGATAGAAATTCCATGAAAAGGCACAAGAAATTACATGACGTCTAAAGAAACTTGTGCACTTTTTAAAGCTTTGATGCAATCATTCAAAGAGGGAAACCATTTGAAATTTCCATTACCTCTTGCATTTGCTGGAAAATTGGTGAATGTGTGATCAAGCATGGTATATGTTAAGTATGTTAAGTTGTCATATTTGTTAGCTACTATGTATAAACTTTTGGAAGCTGAGTAATTTAATTTTCCTGCAGTATCTTTGTATTTGTAAATAAAATATGATCCCAACAAAAAAAATGGAAGGTGTTTTTCCTTTACTGTGAACAATTTGTAATTAAGGTTAGCTGAACTGCATATCGGTATTGAACCGATATAGGGTTGGTTCGGTATAGTGTTTTGGACCAATATGCCGATTTTGCCTCTCTTTTTTTTTTCTTTTCTTTCCATGGTTTCTCTTTTTCTTGTCCTCCTTTTTTTAATGTGGTATACTCATGCCAAACTACTCGATTCAGGTCAATTTGGGGGTGGGTGGGCTAGGGGTCGCTTAAATGGAGGGAGGAAGGCTGAGAGCTTTCCGTAAGCTCTCAACTTCTTTCTCTCTCTTATTTGTATTTAAAATTATTTAAGTAAATATTTTTTATTTACTTGAGATTTCTCATGCAAATAAGAAAAATACCTTTAATTTGAATTTAATAAAAAATATCAGAAAAATCAAATTTTTTTAGAATAAAAGACGAACTTTCATTCTCAAAAATAAATTTGAAGAATTTTAGGAAATTTCAGTTTAGCAAATATTTAGATAAGATACTTTCACTCTGGATAATAATCTTAGAAAATTAATTTAACTTAGAAATGATGAAAAAATAAAATATCAAAAAAATATTTTAAAATATAATATTAGTCCTGAAGGGGGAGGGGGGTTGCTAGGCCATATCATAGGCCGCCTGGCTTGTTTGCTACTTCTACTTAATTCTCATGCCGCCTCATGCATCACCTCACCTCTCAGATGGATCCTCTTCCTTCCTCCATCGCAGCACCGCTTTCTCTGTTCCCTTCTCTACCATTACACCTCTTTGCCGCTATGATGATTCCTTATCATTGATACAGAGGTTTTCCCTTCACTCAAGTGGTATCGAGAGGCGGAGCTGAGCCATGATCAGCGGGCCATGGCCATGGTGGTGGGCATTTTTGCTGGCTAGGCCTGGAGCAGCATCCCTTGATTCAAGGTTGATGCCAACTTGAGCGCAAACTTCAGCAACCTCACCCTCTCCTCCTTCGGCATTCAGCTCATTGTTTGGAAAGAGCCAATCCCATCCCCTATCCATTATCTATTCTTCAATTACCTCTCTCTTCCTTCCATTCTGTGCTCTATGGCCTCTCTCTGTTGTCTCTATCCCCCCATTACCAAGCTGAAACCAGCTGCAGAGACTGTGCTTTATCTCTGCTTGATTAGCATTTAGAGCTTGAGTGAGCTAAGCTTGAGCTTGCTCGACTTTGTACAATCCAAGCTTGAGCCGGACTGTCTCAGCTGAACTCGAACTTGAGCGGTCTCTCTACAGCTTCAAGCCTAGATCAAACAGCACTTTGCTTACTCGTATTCGGCTCATTTACACCATTAGCCATGATTGTCTCATTAGTCTATTGTTTTTCAGACTGACAACTTCTTACAATGATTGTTTCTTTATGTTCTGTTGGATTAGGTCATTGATCCAGTGTCCTTATTAAACAAGGCATTGATGAATTACGGATTTTATTTGTTTATAGTTTAAATCGTGCCTTAATTCAGGCTTTTAATCGGCTTGAACCAAGCTTGATTGGAGCTATCATAGCTCAGCCTTTAACCTTAAAATCTAGGTCATCTCTTCTTTATAACTTATGGTCACTATTTCAGTACCTTCCTTGCATCCTTATTTCCTTTAATTGGATCTACCATTTACCATATCATTGAGCCTTCATAACATGGCAAACTAGAAATCTTGTTTTTTTATTAGTGGTTGTTGATTGGTTGTATCATCATTTTCGTGTATAACATGATATGAAGAGTCAGTATAAAGGATAGACCAGCCTTTCTAACAGAGAGAAGGTTGCCAGTTTTTTGGCTAGTCCAGCAACATGCCAGAAGCAATACCTTTGCAAAAAGGTAGTTACATTTCAATCTGAAGGTACAGTTTTGCAAAAGTATTCCCAACGTCTTGTGGTGGTTATCTGAAGTTATCATGAAGATTGTTCATCAATAGGATTCTACACTTCAATTCTGTCTAGTTGAGACAGGTATTGGAAAATATTAAATGGTGCAATAAATCTATTAATTTTCACAATAGCCTGATATGTATGCTATCAATGGATTTTAAATTCCAAAACTTTGGTGCTTTGTTGTAACATGAGTTTACACTGCCCAAACCCTTACATACTTTCCAAGTGTAACAACTATACAAATTACAAAGCACATGGACAGGTTCAAGTTTTAACTATACAATGGATATTAATTGTTCTTTCATTACTCAAGAGTATGGTCCATCTCAGTTATATATATCCTTTTTTATAGGCAATGAAGAGAGCTGCAACATCTCTTGCAAGGTTGGCAGATACTGCTCGTGAGGAGCTTCCTAGTACCATGGCTGCAGTCAGACTCTCAGGCATGGAGATCAGTGATCTTACTTTGGAATTGAGTGATCTGAGGTATGTGACTTAGTTTATGTAGCTCACTTACAAAAAAAAAAAAAAAAAGAAAAGAATTGAATTGCATATCTAAAATATGTGATGCTAAAAAGCAGTGTGGATTTCTTCAATTTAACATCCTCATCTTTTTTCTGTACGTGCATCCCCCATATTTTCAGTATACTGATAGTATTTAACAAGCAAAACTCTGTCCTTTGCTTTTTAGAGAAATAAAAAACGATAGCTTGCTACATTCCTGTCATCATGTATAACTTAAAGAATTTTACTCCACTCTTTCAACTACTGCTTAAATTATATTATCATAAACAATTGTTGTAATCTGTCGTAATAATCTTCCATCAGTATATCATTTCTAGAATTATACATCTTCTGTATCTGTGTTAATCATAAAAAGGGGAAGTTGTTACCATGAAGAAGTATCTAGAAGTGTTCTGGAAGCAAGTATAATTCAAAGAAATCTAGCAAGTCATTCTTTTAGAGGTAGAAATCAACTTGCTACCTAGATAGCAAAAAAATTTGATATCTGAATGCATATACAGAAGAACAATAGAGATTCAGAGTCTGCTGTTTTCTCAAGTCAATTGTTGTCCCTCGTGTACCCCACTGCCTATGATTATTACAAGAAAAGTGATGGAATCTGGTGGCCCAGTGGGATCTGTTTAAAGGGTAAGTGAATGGCAAGTTATGGGCTTCCACACAGATATCTAATGCAAACTCTTGTAAGAGATAGATACTTAACTAAGCTTGGCTCACCTTTTAAAGCTAGACATCACACAAAATGTGTTAAGTGGAAAAAAAAGAAAAGAAAAGAAAGAAACAAAAAAAAACCTTTTAAGTTTCTTTGAGGCCCAAATAATTTGTATTATATTGTGTTTCATGTCTTCTTTGAGGTTTCTTATACTCAGATCTCAGCACATAGCAATCTCCATATACGTTAGTCAAACTTCCTTGTGTGGGTGTGTGTGTGTATGTATTTGTGTGTTGGTGTGTTATTCAGGAGTTTCAAAATGGCTTAATATAGAGCTGCCTACCAATAACCTATCTTTGTCAAAGTTATAACTTTCACTCTCAAGGTCTGCTGTACCCATCCATGCCAACTGTACTAGTAAAGTACCGATATGGTATTAATTTTCGATTTGGTGTGAATTGAATCGGTCTAAACTAAGTTGAACCATCTTGTATTGCCCATGCCGACCCATACTGCTCGGTACTAACCCATACCGCTCGGTACTAACCCATACTGCTAGGTATGGGATGCACAACATACCATACTGATCCATACCATGCTGAATCAGTAATGTACTGGTATGGATCTTGGTTCTAGTTTTATGGACCTTGATTACATTAGTCTTATATTGTACTATTTAAATCATTTCATGGCATAGGACTAAACACTATATTCATCTCATCATTTTATGGCATTCAAATTATTCAACCATGTGATTTCACACCCTACATTACCGAGAGCCTGAATGTTAATCATAAATTCAGTAGTTATGCTGGATTAGCACAGTTATTTCTGTAGGCCTGGTGGTTGATTGCCGACCACGTGACATTGTACTTACTACAGCCCCAAGGGGCACAACGCCATGAGATGGAGACTCCATCTAACTGAACCTGTATATCGTCAAAGTACTGTCTGAATAGAACTTTAGATTGCCATGGTGAGTGCCAATCAGAGCCTAGGAGTTCTCTTGCCAGGTATTTTACTTAGACCCCCCTGCATTGCTGCATCAAACACTAAATCTTTCTGACCAGCGACCACATTTTGAAGTTGCAGAGGACATGGCATCCCCTATGTGACAATGTGGAGCCAATTGTTTGGTGCCAACAAACATGCTAGCTTGATCCACTCTGTTCTGCATAAGCCACTCATAAGTATGAAGTCAGTGAACAAATGGAATGTGCTTGGTAGAAGAAAGCCTAATGTATTAGCCTTAACTGACTACTGTTGAAGCTCCATTTTTCATTTGGATGAGTTATATTTATATCATCCCATAAAATCATGTGGAGATTGTCCTCTACCTAGAATTTTGAAACTGAAAAAAAAGCCTCTTGCCGTATTGTTTATTGTGCAAAATCACCTTCAGGGGGGCCCTGATGGGAGTGAAGAAGATGAGTCGGAAGTTGCAAATTAAATGATAGACTGTGCTTCCAGACTGAGAGAGGAGTCAGCTTTGCAACCCTCCAATTTGCCTGTGCATGAGAACTAAAATCCTGCACTTTAAGTTGAGATCACCGAATTAGAACACCCATATATATTAGAGTTTATCTACTGAGTTTGATTTTCTGCATCTTAGTGTAAGTTAGATTAGTAATAATTCTGCTTCTTAGTGTCAGTTAATGAGCTGTCTGGTGAAGGAAGCAGTTGAAGGCTAAATTAAAATCTTAAAATCCGCAGTAGTGTAATCTGGTTTATTATCGGTCATCAAGTTCATGTTCTTATTGAAATGGAACTAGTTCAGTAACATTTTTTCCGTTGAGCACTGCTGATTTGCAAATTACGGTATTTTAGATCTGGCTTCAAACAATATATCTTATACAAGTTATCTGCCAAACACAGCCAAGAAATATCTGATGGAGTTAGCAAATCAGCACAAGCTGTGCAGGCCGCAGAAGCTGGAATCCGACAGATTGGAACCTTAGCCCGTCAACAGACCATTTGTATGTTGCCACTTTAATTTTCTCATTCAGATACCAGACCATTTTCTTTGAGCTAAAACGGTTCTACGCTGGTGTTTTGCATTACAGCAATGATACAGGAACGAGCGAACTTGCCCAATATTTCTCTGCAACCTGTGGTAGCAGGTGCTGCAAGGAAAACCTCTCATGTTGTTGGCCAGGCTAAGAGAACTTTCATGAGTATTATTTCTCGTGGTAATGCAATGGCCCAGAGGGTGAAGATATGTCCAGCAAAGTGGAGTTTTGATCCAGCATAGACCCGATGCTAGAAGCAAGAGTTCTTCAATTGTTTTTCAATGTTCAACCGGTAAAGTAGCAGCTGATCTTGTGTCATCCTCTTGTCCAAAAGGACGGGGATGGTCCTAGTTTATCAACTCTTTAGATTAAGATCCGGAACAACTTATGATATGATTTAACGTTATTATAGATCTTTGTGTCCTAATATTTCTTCAGCAAAATGTTAACAGATATTTTGTGCATCTACTTGATGTCTTGCAACGTGCTTGTCTATTCTCTCCTAGATAATGTAGATTTGCTGGATGCAAGATGTTCAGTGTTTTTCATAAAATGAAATGCTTTATGTATCATGCTGTTTCGACCTTTCTGATCCGATCTTTATGAAATTTTAATATTTTATTTAATTTTAAAATATATTTAAATTTTAATTGTTATATTTTTTGATAAATTAAATTTATTTAAAATTAATACGGTGGTAGATTGGTCTGGCAAACCCTTTAGGATTTTCAGGATGGAATGAGACGGTTTCTGTTCCGTTGTCACTTAAATTGCTGATCGGAAGCCACATTTAGGCCAATGTCATATTTATTCTTTGTCATATCTTGCGGGGAAAAGTCTTGCTGCATGCCCATGCCTAAGGTAAAAAATAATGGTTTTAAAAATCAAACCGAACCGCCAGGTGGAACCGGTTCAATCAGAAACAGGCAATAAGTTTGGTTTGATTTATTGTTAAAGCTGACTTTTATATGATCGATAGAAATCAAAAATCTCATTGAACTGATCGGATTCCGAAGAATCAATTCAATCCAGACTTTTAGACTCTTAAATTTAATAATAAAATTAAAATTATTTTTAAAATTTTTTTAATTTTTTATTTGGGTTTGTACCTAAAAGCAATCCAATTATAGTTTTAAAGATATTTTTTTTATAGTTTTAATGTTATAAAATTTTCTTAAACATGTATATAAGTTTTTAAAATATTTTTTATAATTTATAATTTATATATTATTAAATTAAAAATTAATTATGACATCGTTCAGTTCAATTGAATGGATTTATTCGATCAAATCGATTGACATATGGCTCAAATGTCAAGCCAATTTATTATTTGATTTAAATTTTTAAATATTAAAAAAAATATTTTTACCTTTGATGCATGTATATACTATGGGTTAATCATTACATGCAGTGTGCTTGTTCTACACCGCGCTCGGTGTAGCAATATTTTTTCATCTTGCGGTAGAGATGTGAAGATGTCACTAGTTGTTTGGTGGCTTTTGCAGTGTCCAACAGACCAGCCAAACATCATGTACCCAACGTGGACTCTTTAGGCCCATGGCCATGAATCAAGCTCCATTGCCCTGTATTAGGCTGAAAGGAAAAGTCTTTGGGCACCGGAGGCCCCTGTATCAGGCTGAAAGAAAAAGTCTTTATGCATCGAAAGTGCAGATAAGTCATGATATGCACCGCATGCACAATGGCATAAATGTACAGTCAATATGCACACTTTGTATATCGAAGGTTAATGCACAAAACTTTTTTCAAGGCTAAAATTGATCTCGGTTGCCTCCGGTGCACAAAGACTTTCCCTCCCTCGGATGAAAAAGCTCTGCCAGCCTGGTTGCTGGACCCCTTACTGCCCCCCACATCTTAGCCTCTACTCCTTTCTACAGCCTGCATTGTCTTTTGCTCCGCACCGTTCTACGGGTTGTACCGTATCTTTGGCCTGTTGGTCAACTCCATTGTCTTCACTTCACCTCTTCAAAGAGAGATGGTCCCAGCCTAAGCATTCGGAATGGTAAGATTACTCCCTAACTTCGACTTGTGGTCTCTCTCTCTCTCTCTCTCTGGCAATGGGAAAAAAATTTCTGAGTTGACTGTTTAAATGATTGTTCACATGAAATAAATTCGATTTGATAACTAACCTGACATTCTGCTTTAGCTATCTAACAGTCTCCAGCCATTCTCTCTCTTACAAGCATATGTTTCTTAGCATATGATCAAATGAGAAGAAAACAAAGTAGTCCAAACCTTCTACGCAGATATTGATTGATTATGGCTTGAGAAGAGTCCAAAGCAAAGTAGTCCAAACCTTCTGCACAGATATTGATTGATTATGGCTTGAGAAAGAGTCCAAAGCAAAGTAGTCCAAAACTTCTACACACATATTGATTTATTATGGCTTGAGAAGAGTCCAAAGCCCACTGTGTGGTGAAGAATGGCACAGCTGCCTTGTAGAAGAGTAAACTGGTCCACTGGGAATTTCTACCATCATCCATCCATCCATCCTTGTTAACTCCATAACAATATCCCAGCGATTAACGCCTGATGTCTAAAAAGAAGTGATCCTTGGCCTGTGTTTCAAGCCCAATTATATCTCCTCTAATTGCCCTTTGCTCCATCTTAAGCTTCACTGCTCCCTCTAATTGCATGGTTGCATGGTGGCCTAATATTTTAACCCATATAACTCCCGTTGACTAATCTTTGCCTCATTTCTTGAAATTCAGTGCTAATTCGATCTTGCAATAGAAAGAAAGAAAGATTGGCCCCTCAATTGATGCCAGGATTCTAGCTTGTCCTTTATGGCCGGCTCTAATTCTAACGTGTTATTAAACTTTTGCTCAAATTTTATTTTGATCCTTAAATTTTCAGCCATTACAGTTTAATGTTTTACGTTTTAATAATATTGTATTCCTACCATTCCATTATGTTGGGTCAATTACAATTAATGGAATAGCTCACATGTTAATAGAAAAAAGCCTCCACATATTTATGTTAGGATAATATGTTCTTAAAGTATGAGGAGGCAAACTATAACAACTGAAAGTTTTAGGACCTAAATGAATTTTGAGTGAAACTTTAAGAATCAAAAGTATATTTTAGCTACCTTCACATTCTTAAAGCATGAGGGATCAAATTGTAATAACTAAAAGTTTAAAGATCTAAATAAATTTTAAGTGAAAGACCATGGAGCAAAAGTTTATTTCAGCTATGTTAACATTCTTAAAGCATAAGAGAGCAAACCGTAACAACTGAAAGTTTGAAGACCCAAATAAATTTTGAATAAAAGATCAAGGAGAGAAGGTATATTTTAGCTATGTTAGCATCCTTAAAAGCATAATAGAATAAACTATAGTAACTGAAAGTTTGAGTCAAATAAATTTTGAGTGAAGAACAAAGAGTAAAAGTATATTTAGTCATGTTAACATTTTTAAAGCACGAGGAACCAAATTATAATAACTAAGGTATTGTTTGAAACAGGAGATAAGAGGGGATATCCAGGGGATATTCCCTCTTATTCCCAAAAGCCATAACTATAAGGGATAGATGGAAATAAAGTTAACCAAAGGGATAATCCGTGGTTAACCATGGGATATCCCCTCAATTTATTCCCTAGAGAATGTAGGAATAGCTGGTTATTCCTCCAAATAAAAATAAAAAAAAATTATCTATGGATTTACCTTTTTACATTTGATATGATGAATGGGATAGTCAAGGGAATAGCCAGGGAACAAACTCTATCCCGTACACTTATCCATGGATATTATTTTTTCTATCAAACACTACCTAAAAGTTTAAGGATCTGAATGAATTTTGAGTCAAAGTTTAAGGAGCAAAGGTATATTTTAGCCTTGATTCTCCAACCAATCAAGTAAATACAAGCTCTCATTTACATTATTTTTGCATTTATTTAAACACTGGATCATGCTCTCTGACAACATCATCTGCTCATGTTGAAAAGCCCTGCTTTAGAAACCAAGCCATGAATTCCATTACCCTCAAATTTTAGGGAAAAAGAAAACCATTCCTCTATTCTTGTTTTAGTGCAACACCACCACCTTTCCAAACCCGTGAGCGTAATCTCCTTTGTAGATGATCACATGGAAAGAAGGAAAACAAATAGAAATCCCGTGACTCGATTACATCATTTTTAGGTTATTGCTGAACAATTTGGATGGTTGGTTGCTTTCAGATGGCTACTGATGGCAACTTGGGAGGAAGAAAACACCAGCTTATGATAAATAATTAAATAAATAAATAAACTTGTGGAGGAGCCCAAGAGCTAACTTTGCCCATGCCTATTTCAAGCCTAGATTAAAGACGAGGGTTGCGTTAGGTAGTTGGCAGCCGGTGTAAAACTTCGTCAGATCTTTTAAAATAAAAATCTATTAAATTACAACATACAAATTTAGATGATCTAATTAGAAAAAGTAATCTTTTAGGCAGTGTTTGATATGGGGGATAAGGAATGATATCCCCTGGATATCCCTTCTTATTTTTAAATGCTATAACTAGAAGGGATATGTCTAAAAAAATTTAACCAGAGGGGATAACCCATGGTTAACCATGGGTTAATCCTTGAACTTATTCCCTAGGGAACCAATGAACAACTAAAGTTATCCCTTGATGGCAGACTGTAATTTAAAAAAAATGCTTATTCCCTCAGCTATCCCCTGGATAAATGCTATCCCGTACATTTATCCAGGGATAGCTTTTGGGCTATCAAATACTACCTTAACAATCCACGGTAAGAATAGAGATAGAGGTAAACCTAAACTAACATGAATAAAAATAATTAAAAAATATAATTATTTATAATTTAAATATCGACTTGATTCTAAATAGAGAGTGAAGGAAGCATTTATATAGCCGATCCATGTAGTTAAAAAAGACTTAGATGAATTGAGTTGAGTTGAGAAGCCCAAGAGCTAAAATAGCCCGAGTCCTTGCTGAAGAACCCAGAGCACTGCTCTCTCTATCCTTTCTCTTTATGAGGTTCCATTCTTCCCTCTCGATGTACTTATCCTCATAATGGAGATGCCGTACTGACATGACTCAAAGAATTTTATTCTCCACTCCTAAGCGAGGATAAACTTATTCCTGGATTCCATCTCTCCATGGCTTTTGAAGAAGTTGCGTGATAGCCTGGGCATCTTCCTGTTGCTGTCCCAGACAATGACTAAATAATAAATACCATTAAGCATGATATTAAGCATGATCTCGTGATCATTATAAGAGTGTTGAAAAGAGACAAAAAATGTGTATTAAATGACTTGCATTTGGCCTACCAGAATATAGAAGTGTGCTCAATGTGAACTAGCTTGTCGGCTTGGGTCCTTCTCGACTTCAAATTTAGGTGATCATTTAAGTGCAAGCATTGGAGGTTGGGACATTGCAATAGAAATGGGAGTGGATGCAAGATTGAGGATATGGTGAAGTACTAGATGGAGTTCTTGATTAGAAATCATGATGATTAATGGATCCTTAAGTTTGCCAGCATGGACTACTTGAGGTTTGGGGCCTCATTTACAACCACCAGCCAAATCTAGATGCAATCTTCAGTTAGGTTGGGTATGGCTTTCTCCTCAGTATAAACTTTTTCATGCTTTGTTGAAGTAGAGATAGAAAATTTTAAGTGAGATTTATTTATTTTTCTTCTTCTACTGAAAAATAAATATCATGTGAGGATGATATTTATTTTTTGATCTTTTTTTTTTCTTTCCTCCCTTTTTTTTTTTTATAGAGAAAATAATAGTGAACACTTGTAGAATTAGATCCAACCCCGTTAGATTTAAATATAGCTGATCAAGAATTCACATCTAGCTCTCTAAAATTAAAATTGAACCTGCACCTTGTGCAAAAGGGACCTAGGCCAACCTAGGTGCAAATATTATACTAATTATCATAAATTATTATGGGTCTAATGGTGTTGATGTTGAGGGGCGTCAATTATTGAAATTGATGAAGTCATCGGGTATATCATTGGTTTTGACTTAACTAGCTTGCTTCTTTTTTTTTTTTTTTTTTCCTTCTATGTTTTATCTCATCTGTATTATCAATGGTTCATATTTCAACTCTAAAACTATGTCTTCGACAGCGAATTGGCATATGGTTTTCATTTCTTGGGAATCCTCCTTTAGAATTTATCAAAATCAACTTTGATGGGAGTGTCCATCGAAGATTTGCTAGATCTGCATTCATCATCCGAGGGCCTCAGGATGAAATATTGGCAACGGATGGTTTTGGCACCCTTGATTCCTCTGTCCCTATGACAAAAGCTTTATACTGCTTGGTCAGGTCTTACTTATGCCTCTCAGATTCTTCATGCTCATAGGGTTATGATTGAGGATGATTCTATGACGGTTATTCGGTGGCTGAGAAAGTAGAATCTTTTCGAAGCCCCCATTAACCCTATTCTCAGGGGACTATGGTCTATCATGTAGAAAGTTGATATACCCAGATATGTCACATACCGTGAAGCCAACTTGGCGACTGACTGGGCGGCGGCTTCAGTGGCTCAGCATGCTGGTTATTGGATTTGGAGGTTGGGTGACCCCTATCCTCCTGTTTTACAGCAAATTTTGTATTCTGATCTATATGGATCGATTTGCATTAGACTAGTGTGATCGTCCGTTTGTACCAAAAAAAAAAACTCTAAAAACTATGAGCACCTAATGTCAATATTTCAATTTTTTATGCATGCAAAATAAATAAACAATTAGAATATAATGACACCACGTCTAGCCAACTGCAAATAATTGCTAGTAGTCTACTCTCAAAATAAAAGGAACCATTGTTTAGTTTATTTGAAGTACACACTAACGAATAAGAATTAAGATGGAATGCAGATGTGTTTAAAATCAGCAAAGTAATTGAATAAAAATTCTTCTTTACGTGAACTCAATTATCCCTTCTTGAACACTCAAAAGTTTGCATTCAAATTCACTCAATTTTAAATTGTTAAAGACTTTCAAATCTCTTTTCACAGGTGGCTCTTATGATATAAAATAGATTAAAAAAAATTAATTATTATTTATTAAAAATTTTAAAAATCCACGCTACATAAAGCTAGGATGGGATTAATATTTTAAATTACTTAACAATCATCCAACATGAGCGTCATAAATTAGAGATATCATTATGAGAGAGGTGGATAATCTAACAGGGGCTTTAATTTAAGACAAATATAAGAACATAATACACAAAGGCTCCATGAGCTCTTCTTGCCCATGGAAGCCAGCTCTGATGGTGATAATTCCTTGCTGTTTGAGACTTGGACACCCAGCCTTCCAGCATGAATGCAATGCTGTTGCCATTGAAGTTAGCTAAACAAGCATATCAGTGGGACAGAGGTGGGTGGGGTGAAAGAAATCATTATGGAAGGAGAAATTCTCCAAGGTAATTAAACAGGGTAACCCATCGCTGTTAGCAGCCATGGTGGTCCAAAATATAATTTTGATAGTGGACTTCACTTTCCGCCTCCCTCCTCAGTGGATCAATTTTCTCTTGCGACCGTGATGGATTGATCGATGATCCACGCGCAATAAGGTCGACCAAATGATCGTGGC
>UESW01004095.1:296739-365484 GCA_900491605.1 Calamus simplicifolius | reverse complement strand
TTTTTTTTTTTTTTTTTTTTCTCGCTTGATAACTCTCCATACCGTTCGACTGCATTATCGACACATGTGGGTCGTCTTTACATTGAGTATTGACATTTCTAATCATTTCTTCCTAAATTTTGATAAGTTATAGTTGAATTTATTTTAATATTTTTAATAATTTTTTCTCTTGATAAATTTGTTTTTATATATATTCTCTATAATTGTAAGATGTTTTTGGTAGATTCATCTAAAAATTCAGCCTATTCAAACTTTTGGTTTTAATTTTAATTTTTGTTTGAATTAAACCGATGTTAAAAATAAGTGATTTTAATTTCAATTCCAGAATTCCAATTCTGATTATGATATGATGCTGAAATTTTTTTTTTTTTTCAAGTGTATCACTAGCCAGAAGCAAGTTTTTATTTTCTTGTGACATGAACATGACTTTTCTCAAATCAAATTTACTTTTTATTATTTTAATTAGCTGTTAAAATGCATTGCAGCTCACATAAATTAAGACATCTTAACGCACGTAAATTAAGTAAACCAGGATGAAATTAAGACCCGTGTCCACTGATTTTGATCGAGGTCTTCATGTCAAACATGTGACCCAAGACTGGACTTTGTCAGCACCCTTTTTTTTTCCCCCTTTTAGACCCTGCCAAAAAGGAATTAGGAGTCATCCAATAAAAATCTAATCAGATTGGACCCAGTCAAATATGTCCACACTATACTCAAAATATTTTGAAAATTAGTATGGTCATGTCAAAATCTCTCCATTCATACTTAATGATTTAGGGTTGAATTGGAAATAATCAAGTCAAAATAATATCAAATTTATTTATTTTGTATGGACCTAAATCAGATAGACTAATCTAGTTACTAATTTACTAATTAATTATATGGTGCAAATGAATTAGGTCAACAAAAAAAGAAAAAGAAAAAAATTAGCATGGGATGTTAAGATAATTTTAGATATTTACTTTGAGTAAATTACCGTTAAACCTCATCAAATTTAGCCAATTTGTGCATTGATCCCAAAAGAATTTATATATATATATATATTTGAATACCCTAAAACTTTTATTTTCATACATAAAAATCCCTTTCATTCATCTCCATCATGAAGTGATAGTATGTGATGGTTACATAGTAGTAAATTTTGTTAGGACTATCAAAATTATCCTTCAATCTTCTTCAAATAAAAGCAAAATAACTATAACTTTACAAGAATAAATTTGATATTATACAATTAGTAAGTTAACAATATTAAGGAATAAATGATAAAAATGAGTTTTTATATACCGAAATTGGAGTTTTATTAGGGTTTTCAGCCTAACTAAAATGGTCTAGCTGTAATTTCTTCTATTTTTTTATTATTTTAATTTTTTAAATGATTGCTATCTTATTAATTAAGTCATATTTAACGTATGGACCATCAAAACTTTTTCTCCAATCTTTTATGATCCTATCTAGGGATTCAAAAAGCAACAACTAATCTCTTAATCCTAACCTAACCAAATGTGGGCTCATATTGCTATCTCTTCAACTAAATCTAAACTAAACCCTATATTTAGATTCGATAAATATAGAATTGAATAGAAATATTAACATGGAGGATATGAACGCAATATTGTCGTATGATTCATTCATATATATATATATTATATATATATATATATACATAATTTAACAATATTGAAAATTATGAGCACCATCACCATGTTATCTTTAGGAGAAGACTTGAATGGATGACAAATTTGGATCGGTCAATGAAGAGTGGGCCAGGGGCTAAGCTTGAGTCCAAACCTACGGTCTCTGAATCAAACGAAGATTAAAAAAAAAAAAAATATCAGGCGACGCGAGTGGAGGAGGGAACGCATTCTACGAATCAACTCTAGTGGTTTCCCCTCCACCAAATGAACCGGTCCAGTTAAGGCCAGTGGAGGGTGAGGTCAGATGTTACAAAGAGATAAGGCCAAGAATTTTATTTTTACATATATAACCTTATAAATATAATTACTGTATTTTTATTTTTTTAAAAAAAATCATTTATATAAATGCCTCTATTTAACCTACTTTATTTTAGTTTAACATAAAGCATACCATATTAATTCGATGGCATGCTACTTAGCCATACCAAGAAGTCTTAACTTGGTATGAACTAATTCAATACAATATGATTTGCTATCGGTATGATATCGTTCAAGGATAAAACCAAAGTACTTTCGCCACAAATTATCCTATTTGATATGATTTTTTTTTATCAACATCAATGACAAATAACTGCTTTAAATATTAAATAACTTTATTAATATTTATCATAATGAATAGTGCCTTTAATATTCTTGAAAAATATATAAAAATTTTTGATTTAAAATCTTCAGACAAACTAAGTAGAGATAAAACTACATGCAACTAACTCTCCTTGATCTTTATAATGCTATACAAGTCGTATACTAAGAGTCCTGGATATTTTGATCAACATCAATGACAAATATCTATTTTTAAATATTAAATAACTTATTAATATTTATCACAATAAATAGTGCCTTTAATATTCTTGAAAAATATATAAAAATTTTGATTTAAAATCTCAAGACAAACTAGTAGAGATAAAACTACGTAAATATAACTAACTCTCCTTGATCTTTATATTGCTACAAGCGGTATACTAAAAGTCCTAGATATTTTGATCAACATCAATGATAAATAATTATTTTAAATATTAAATAATTTTATTAATATTTATCACAATGAAGTGCCTTTAATATTCTTGAAAAATATATAAAAAATATTGATGTACAATCTGAAGACAAACTAAGTAGAGATAAAACTACGTGTAACTAACTCTCCTTGATCTTTATATTGCTACAAAGTCCAAAATATTTGCATCAACATCAATAATAAATAACTGTTTCAAATATTTAATAACTTTATTAATATTTATCACAATGAATAGTACCTTTAATATTTTAAAAAATATATAAAAAATTTCATTTAAAATCTAAAGACAAACTAAGTAGAGATAAAACTATGCATAACAAACTCTCCTTGATCTTTATGTTGCTACAAGCCATATATTAAGAGTCCAAAATATTTTGATCAACATCAATAACAAATAACTGTTTCAAATATTAAATAACTTTATTAATATTTATCACAATGGATAGTGCCTTTAATATTCTTGAAAAATATATAAAAATTTTTGATTTAAAATCTGAAGACAAACTAAGTAGAGATAAAACTATATATATATATATATATATATATATATATATATATATATATATATATATATATATATATATATAACTCTCCTTGATCTTTATATTGCTACAAGCCATATACTAATAGTCCAAAATAAGAGGGTGATAGGATCAAATTACATTCAAAATGATTATTTGTTAACAAACAAAAGTTTAACAAGAAGAGCTTTTGTGCAAAAATAGAAGAATCTGAATCATAGTTGTCGGATTCGGTCCGGACATTGACCCGATCAAAGGCTTGGGTCATTGGCATCGATCAATTATTTTAATATAAAAAATATATTTTTATTATTAAAAATTAATTTTTAATAAAAAATTAAGGTTAATATAATAATAAAACCCATGATTCCATCCGATTTGGACTGGGTTGACCGATTCACTGACTGACCGGATTATTCTGAATCACTTACACATTCAGTTTTACGTTAGAACATGACCAGCTTGGCCTTCGGGTTATGGTACAATCAGTCCAACCGTCTGGTTCGATCCGACAACTATGATCTTAATGATAAAAATGTAAATAATGATTTCCATATCATAAACATATAATAAAGCATAATTGCAAGGGTGTATATGTAAACAAAATCCAAACTTTTATGTCCGCTTTATAATAATAAGATACAAAAAGCTCGGTAATATATTTTAATGAGTAAACAAATGTCTATCCTTAAAAGAATAGAACTATTATTCTATAACTCGATATGCTATTCATATGAATTGTTTTGACCTCCAAATCTTATCTAATAGAATCATTAATCCATTTGCAATCATATGACCCAACAATACAACTTTTTTTTTGGGTATAATTGAGATTCCAAGGCATCAAAAGTGATGAAGTGATGATGTTTCTTAAAGCAACAACCAACCATTTTGCAATGCTAAGCACTTGAGCAAGTGGGTGGGTGCCTAAAGAACATTCTTTGCCTCGGAGGAGAGGATCAGTGCAATAAATAATGGCAAATAGTATGACAGGATTAATGTATGCACTCCCAAGAAGAGGTGGAGATCACCAGCCTACAATAATAATAAAAATAATAAAATAACAGCCTATGCTTTGACTATACGTGAATGATGCCGTAAATAATAAAAAGTTTGAAAACCTAGCAGCATTAGATAGAAGTCTGAAGGTATTTAATGATAGCTTACTGTTAAGCATAATATTTTTTCTTCTTTGAAAGAAACTTCTCTCATCCTTTTATGTTTGGTTGAAAATGATATATATATATATATATATATATATATATATATATATATATATATATATATATATATGTTGCCGCCGGGATCCGTCCTCCGACTCGGCGCGGTCGATCTCCAGGAAGAGGGGGGTGCGGCGGACCTGCAAAAGAAGTCCACACGCGGAGGGACGCTGGGGTGTCCTCCGCGGAAGACCCTCCGACGCTCAAGTCAGTGGGGAAGGAATCGGCGATCAACCAGATAATGAGGAGGTGGATCTCTCCGGGAGGCCCTCCGGGGGGTGGCCAATCGGAGGCTCCAAAAAGGGAAGGAGGTGAGCGAGAGATAGAGGTGTGTGCACAGAGCTGCGTGCGTCCAGGGGCGCGTACCTGAGGGAATCTGCCAATCTGATATTTATAGACTGTCACCTGGGGGACTTGAGCATCTTCTGGAGGGTTCTGAGGTTGTTACGATACGGGGGTAGACAGAATCAGGCCGTCGTGGGGTCGTTAGAATCCACGCCTTGTCTGTTAAGGGATCGACGGCTGGGAGAGCTCTTCGATGTCTTGGGATCTGGGCGAGTAGACTTGAGGCGGTTACAATAGGTCTTAGGCCACGTCTCAACATGATTCCCTGCTCAGGGAGCGGCTCGGGTAGACTTGGGCTTTCCCGCGTCAGGTTCCGCGGAGGTAGACGTCGGGGCATGGATCGTTGGGTATAAGCGAGCTACGAAAGCCCGGAGGAGGCCGAGCTAGGGAAGCCCGGAGGAGGCCGAGCTAGGGAAGCCCGGAGGAGACCGAGCTATGGAAGCCGGAGGAGACCGAGCTACGGAGGCCCGGGGGAGGCCGGGCTAGGGAAGCCCGGAGGAGGCCGAGCTACGGAAGCCCGGAGGAGACCGAGCTACAGAAGCCCGGGGGAGGCCGGGCTAGGGAAGCCCGGGGGAGGCCGAGCTACGGAGGCCCGGGGAAGGCCGAGCCACAGAAGCCCGGGGGAGGCCGAGCCACAGAAGCCCGGGGGAGGCCGAGCCACAGAAGCCCGGGGGAGGCCGAGCTAGGGAAGCCCGGAGGAGGCCGAGCTAGGGAAGCCCGGAGGAGGCCGATCTACGGAAGCCCGGAGGAGGCCGAGCTAGGGAAGCCCGGAGGAGACCGAGCTACAGAAGCCCGGGGAGGCCGAGCTACGGAAGCCCGGGGGAGGCCGAGCTACGGAAGCCCGGGGAAGGCTGAGCTACAGAAGCCCGGGGGAGGCCGGGCTAGGGAAGCCCGGGGAGGCCGAGCTACGGAGGCCCGGGGAAGGCCGAGCCACAGAAGCCCGGGGGGAGGCCGAGCCACAGAAGCCCGGGGGGCCGAGCTACAGAAGCCCGGAGGGGCCGAGCTAGGGAAGCCCGGAGGAGGCCGAGCTAGGGAAGCCCGGAGGAGGCCGAGCTACGGAAGCCCGGAGGAGACCGAGCTACAGAAGCCCGGGGGAGGCCGAGCTACAGAAGCCCGGGGGAGGCCGAACTACGGAGGCCCGGGGGAGGCCGAGCTACAGAAGCCCGGGGGAGGCCGAGCTACGGAGGCCCGGGGAAGGCCGAGCCACAGAAGCCCGGGGAGGCCGCGGGAGGAGGTCAGCCTTAGCCGCCTCGCACGGATATCAATGCAATGACGATTTTACCCCCCAACAATATATATATATATATATATATATATATATATATATATATGTATGAAAACCTGCACATATTTCTTTCCTTTCATCAAAAGATTAATGCAATTGGAATGTGGTATTTGTTTTTCAAACCATTTTTACTTTCTCTCAGAAAAAAATTTCTCAAAAAAAATTTCTTAGAAAAATATTAAACTAGCACTTAGTTTTGATATAATTAGTTTGGTAAAGGTTTGAAGGTTAGGAAATAATTTGTTTGGTAAAATTCATATTGATAAATTATGGTGCTTTGCCAAACCTAGGCCTTGTCCATCGAGGTTTTGTCTAAATTTGTTCCACACTCTCGATCATTTGAAGGATCTGATAAGGTCCAAGCTCACACAAGAAAAATGTACAATAGGTTTAGATCAGATAAAGATCGCATTTGAATATCCAATGGATATCAAATATGTGTTTTAAAAGTTAATCAAGCTAAATAATTATGTTTTGAGAAGTTTATCAATAAAATATCTAATATATATATATATATATATATATATATATATACTACAAAAATTAAATCAAATACAAGAAGTGCTTGATGGCTGACTATATATACCACATTAATTAATGGACTGAAAATTAACAAGAAATAATAGTCAAACATGTTCTAATATATCATTAATTTTGAATTTTCAATTAAAGAGTATATAAAGAAAAATAATAATATTTTAATAATCTCAAATGAAGATCCAGTAAAAAAAATTTCAATAAATTTGTCTTTGATTCCATATCTGATCAATTTATTCTGAAGTTTAGGCCTGGTCTGGGTGTAGAATGGGTACTGCCATGTTGTGCCTCCCAATTAATGATCAGGATTTAAGCCAACAATTTACTTCCTTTCTATTCTTGGAGCTAATTTTCCATTATTCCCAAGCATATGTACATACAAAACAGAAATATATATAAATAAAATAAAAAGCAAAAAATTGATATAACCATGCATAAAATTGGCTTAAATATATTTAAAGTAAGGAAAAGTACAAATAATTATACACCAAAATATGAAGATAAATAAACAGGATGAGTGGATGACTAACTTTTAAGCTGTAATGCAAGAGTGGGAAGGAAATTTTCTTAATTTATGTAGCATAAATGAGTATCAAGAAATCATTTATTTGCAAAATCAAAATTATAAGCAAATATGCACATATTTCTTGTAATTTAATATCTTCTAGGCATTTACCTCATTATTCTTTTATACAGGTATTCGGCAATTTCAACAATCATGCGCTCAAATTCTAACAGGTTTGACATTAAAGCTTAATCTCACCCACATCATATTTGGCATGGCCTCCACTTTAATAATTCAACTAAAGAACAACCCATTTCCGTATAAATCACAACCCCAATCCCACGCCAAAGTAGGAGAAAAAGGAAGAAGGTTTGGTATCACAACCCCAATCCCACGCCAAAGCAGGAGAAAAGGAAGAAGGTATGGTGCAAACCACCAATCCACTCTAATAGAAGAAATCCAAAGAATTAAATTTTCAAGGTTTTGAAAGTTAAATATTAGTTGTAGTACATTGATGTTATCAATTCTTTGTTACTCTGACCTACAAAATGCAGCCAAAATAACATGAATATAACTTTCATTAATCTTTTATGGTTGGAAACATGCTTTGTGCATCGCGCGAGTGATTCTGAAAGGATCCCAAGCAAAGACCATGGCCTACACGGCCACGACGGAGAGGATAAGTTGCGAGATGCGGCCCCAGTGACACTTGTGGGCGCCCCTGACATGCCCACAGCGCGCACGGCCGAAGCACATGACATGCCCATAGCGCGCGCGGCCGAAGCACCACAGCCATACCATGGCAAGCTCAGGGCCAGCACCCAGACTTGCCTTGACAAAGTGCCACAGCAAGACTTTGGCCACCAGCCTAGCCAACCAGTAGCAAATGATCAAGAGTGGCTACCCACAGCAGCCACCTCCGGCGACGGAAGCACCACCAGTCTTAGCGGTGACCGAGCGGGATGTAACGAGCATGGCCTGGGGAGTCGGAGGAGCATCACCACCCATGGAGGAGAATGGCGGCGGCACCACCGTGTAGGGCGGCGGACGGCGGCGAGATCAAGTGCATTATGGAGATATCTTCAGAGATTGATTTCCTTGTGGGGAGTGATTGAATAAATCATATCTTCTAGATTTAGGATATTTCTCCTAAACTCTAGAAGATTAGTTTCCTTTTCAGTTAAGTTGTTTTAGGCATGTATCGTCAAATCTCCTTGATTCTAGGAATTGTTTCGAATTGTTTCCTTAGAATCTTGAAGATTTGATCTAGATTTGATTTGATTGGGTTGGTAGGATTTTGGAAGCTCCTGAGGATGCCTATATAAGCACTCCTCAGGAGCAATAGGAGGGGGGGTGTTTTGTAAGCTTAGAGAGCTTATGAATGTTGGCCAGGCATAGGCACGTTTATGCCAGTAAACTTGGGGGCTGATAACCTCTTAAGTTTGGGCGTGCTTGGGCTAATAACCCTTGTACGAGTGTTCTTGTGTTCTGGTGGTTCGAAGGACTAATAATCCTGAGACCACGTTCTTCGTAATAACAGTGAGGCATTCTTCATTTCTTGTGTGTTAGATCCTAATTACCACGCTCGTGTGTTACTGGAAACGGTTCGGGAGGATCGATTGTGGTGTTGGAGCGGATCGCACGGAGGAGTTGGTGAATGTTTTGGAGTCCTTGACCGGGGACCCTAACAAATTGGTGCTTTCATTGAGATGAGTTGCTTGAAGATCTCTACGCTTCAAGCGGGGTAATCACGAGCAAACCTTACTTTGATTCTCTTCGTTGAGATTGTTATAGTTAGAAGTTGTTTGTTCTTGTTGGAGTTATTATTTGAGGTGGGGGTTCGATCTTCTTCTGGAGAGAACCCAAGGTCGGAAGTTGTCCGTGCAAAGTTCTTCGTGGGAGGGGGTTCGATCTTCATTTTGGAGAGAACCCAAGGTTGGACTTGTTGTTGCAGCCCATATTCCAATGGAGGCCGGATCAAGTACTTTTCCATCCAACCGAGACCGCTTTGAAGCTTTGGAGTCATCCACTCTTTGGATGAAGGAGCAGATGGCGGAGACTACCACCAACATGACTCACATGCAAGGAGCCATCACTTCCGTCACTAATGCTACGGAGGAGAACATGAAGGCGGTGGAAGGCATGAGACGAGACTTGCAAGCAATATTGGCAAGACTTGGAGGAGGAGCGAATGGGGCCAACCGCGGACAAACCCCAAGGGTGGAAGAGGAGCAACTCGTTGATGGGAGGGAAACTCACATTTCTAAGTCCACAAGGGGAGAGCCTAGACCAAGGCAACCTCTTAGATTGGGCGGGCGTGTGGAGAATGAGCACGAGGTAGTGGAAAGGTGGCTGCGAGAGGAGGAGTCTGACCGTGATGTTGATAACCATGCAAGGACGGAGGAAAGACTCGGTGGGAGTCGGTATGGGGAAGAAATGCCCTATGGCCGGATCCATGAAGATGCTAGAAGACATGAGAGACCGAGAAGAGACCACCACTATCATGATGAAGATGAAGGAAATCGGTTTAACCACCGAGGACCTAGAAGGCCACATTACCGTGGAGGTGACTATGAAGATGATGATGGAAATCGGTTTAACAACCGAGGACCAAGGAGACCAAAAATTGACTTCCCTAAGTTCAATGGTGGTGACCCTCATGAGTGGCTCGATAAGGCGGACCACTATTTTCATATATATGAAGTACCAAGGACAGAAGAGTGGCCACAGCATGTTTCTTCCTTGATGGGAAGGCAAGCAAATGGTGGAGATGGATACGGGCCCAATATGAGAAGGAAGGAAGAAGGCTCGGGTGGACGGCATTCGAGAGGGAGCTGCTTATGCAATTTGGGCCTTCGCCCATTATCAACCATCATGGCCAGCTAGCTAAGCTCAAGCAAGATGGCAAGGTGCATGCGTATGTGGAGGAATTTCGACAACTCCAAACCTTGGTGAGGGGTTGGTCTGAGGAGGCACTTATCGGCACTTTCGTGGATGGTCTAAAACCATGGATTGCCAAGGAGCTCAAGTTGAAGCAGCCCACTAGGCTGCAAGAAGCAATGAGGATGGCTGAAATCCTTGAAGAAAGTCATCACTTCGAGAAAAGACACGTCAAGGACCAAGTGGCTAACAAGGTTTATAAACCCTTGTATTCCACGGGGTCTTGGAAAGGAAAGGAGGGGACTACGGAGATTCAAGGAGCAAAGGGAAGGAAGTCAAGAAGCTTAGTCGTGAGGAGCTTGATGAGTACATAAAGAAGGGCTTATGCTTCAAATGTGGTGAAAAGTGGAGCCGTGATCACCAATGCAAGAAAGCCAAGGTCATGTGTATGATCGGGATAGAGGAGGAGCAATTGGGGGAGACAAGTGAGGAAGAGCACGGGCATGAGGAGTCCTCTAGCGATGAGGAAAGTGAGGAAGCCAAGTTGAGCCTCAATGCCATGTCCGGCGTACAAAAGCCCTCAACCATGCGACTTATGGCTTGGGTTGGCAAGCATGAAATGACATTATTGGTGGATAGTGGGTCTACCCACAACTTCATCAATTCCCGCGTCCTTTCTAAGGTGGGATTGCATGGGGAAGAAGTAGAGCCATTCGATGTGAAGGTGGCAAACGGGGAAAAGCTAAGGTGCGAGATGGTAGTGCGAACCGTGAAGATGAATGTCCAAGGCGTCCGTATAGCGGCTGATCTTCACGTACTCTCATTGGTGGGGCTAGATGTTGTCTTGGGCAATGCATGGCTAAGAGGCATTGGCAAGGTCGTCACCGACTATGAGAAGATGACTATGGAGTTCAAGCTTGGAGGGAAGAAGAG
This sequence comes from Calamus simplicifolius, assembly GCA_900491605.1. Classification (NCBI taxonomy): domain Eukaryota; kingdom Viridiplantae; phylum Streptophyta; class Magnoliopsida; order Arecales; family Arecaceae; genus Calamus; species Calamus simplicifolius. The sequence continues at coordinate 354,549 of UESW01004095.1, read as the reverse complement.
GACGTGGACAGCTCTAGCATCAAAAGAGCCAAGGCCTTGCGAGGCCAATATGTTTGAAAAACTATGCAAGGGTGGGGCTCATTGCTTCGCCATAGTGATGGGCCAAAACCGAGGAGATGAAGGGCAAGAAGAGAAGTATAGTGATGGAAATGAGGAGCTGCCCCAAGGTGTGAAGACAGTTTTAGAAAGACACAAGGAAGTATTGGAGGTACCTACTTCATTACCACCAAGTAGGGAATTTGATCATCGCATTGTGCTGAAAGATGCGAGCAAACCGGTGAATGTGCCACCATACCGGTATGCTCACTTTCAAAAGGGTGAGATCGAAAGACAAGTGGAGGAGATGTTGGCTAGTGGCTTGATTCGACCAAGCACTAGTCCCTTTTCATCACCGGTGTTGCTTGTGAGGAAGAAGGATGGAAGTTGGCATTTTTGCACCGACTACCGAGCATTGAATGAGGCAACAGTGAGGGATAGATTTCCCATACCAACAGTGGACGAGATGCTTGATGAGTTGCATGGGGCTCATGTGTTCACCAAGCTGGATTTAAGGGCCGGATACCATCAAATCCGGATGAAAGAGGAAGATACCCACAAGACGGCATTTAGGACTCATTCCGGCCACTATGAGTACCTAGTGATGCCTTTTGGGCTGTGCAATGCCCCCTCAACTTTCCAAGCGGCTATGAATGCCATATTTAAGCCATTCTTGAGGAAGTTTGTATTAGTATTCTTCGATGACATCTTGGTGTACTCGAAGAATGTGGAGGAACACTTGGAGCAATTGGAGCGAGTATTGATGATCTTGAAGGAGCACCACTTCTTCATCAAGGCTTCCAAATGCGCCTTTATGCAAGAAGAGCTGGAGTACCTTGGCCACATCATATCGGGCCAAGGAGTAAAAGTGGACCAGCGGAAGGTGGAAGCTATGGTGGATTGGCCCTTACCCAAGGATGTGTCGGCTCTACGAGGATTCCTTGGTTTGACGGGCTACTATCGAAGGTTCGTGCAAGGCTATGGATTGATAGCCAAGCCACTTACCTCCATGCTAAAAAAGGAGGGCTTCGAGTGGACCGAAGATGGAAGGAGAGCTTTTGAGAACTTGAAGAGAGCCATGACCAAGACACCCGTCTTGGCCTTGCCCGACTTCAAGAAACCATTTGAAGTATATACTGATGCAAGTGGAGAAGGGATTGGGGCGGTACTAGCTCAAGAAAGGAGGCCCATAGCTTATATCTCCAAGGCCTTAGGGCCAATGAAGAAAGCATGGAGCACTTATGCAAGAGAAATGTTGGCGGTTGTGCATGCGGTGAAGGTGTGGAGACCTTACCTCTTGGGAAGAAAGTTCACTATAGTGACCGATCAACAAGCATTAAGACACTTGCTAGAACAAAAGATCGTGACGCCAGAGCAACAGAAGTTTCTTGTGAAGCTTCTGGGATTCGAGTATGACATTATATATCAGCCCGGCAAGGAGAATAAGGTGGCTGATGCGTTGTCAAGGAAGGAGGGAAGTCCAATGATGTGGACTTTGTATGAAGATGAGGCTGAACATATGGCCTTGAGTGGAGCTGAATGGAGGATATGGGACAAGCTTAGAGAGGCCGTGGAGTTGGATGCAAGGTCTCAAGAGATCATAGAGAAGCTTGAGAGTCCATGTAATGGGGTGACCGGATTCAAATGGCGTGATGGGCTTATCTACTACAAGTCCTATGTCTATGTGCCCGACGTACCAAACCTGAGGAAGGAGATTCTCACTCACTTCCACCATAGCAAAGAAGGTGGTCATTCGGGATGGCTTAGGACCTATATAAGGATCAAGCATTTCTTCTATTGGGAGGGCCTAAAGAGAAGTGTGAAGAAGTGGGTGGCGGAATGTGACGTGTGTCAAAAGGTCAAACATGATACGAAGGCCCCTACAGGTCTCTTGCAGCCCTTACCCATACCGGAAGCTATATGGGAAGACTTGTCCATGGATTTTGTGGAGGGCTTGCCCGCAAGTCAAGGGTACGAAGTGATCTTGGTGGTCGTGGATCGCTTAAGTAAGTATGCTCACTTCATACCCCTTAAGCATCCATTTACAATGAAGAGTGTGGCTAAGGCCTTTGTGGACAACGTGGTGAAGCTCCATGGTTTCCCTAGAACCATTGTTACGGACCGGGATCGGGTGTTCATGAGCTCCTTTTGGAAGGAAGTGTTTGCACTGCAAGGGAGCAAAATGAAGACAAGTTCTTCATACCATCCGCAGACCGATGGCCAAACAGAGGTGGTCAACCGTACATTGGAACAATACTTGAGATGCTATTGCCATGATGAGCAAGCAAGGTGGATGGACTACATGTCATGGGCGGAATATTGGTATAATACAACATACCACTCTTCCATCACACTTAGCCCATTTGAAGTGGTGTATGGAAGGAAGCCTCCTACCTTGGTGGCTTATGAGAGGGGTACGGCTAAGAATGCGGAAGTGGAGGAAGCCTTGATCACTAGAGACGAGATACTAGCCAAGGCAAAGAGGGAGCTTAAGAAGGCCCAATCGAGCATGAAGAAATATTATGATAAAAGGAGAAGGCTAGAAGGGTTTGAGCCCGGGGACTTTGTGTACTTGAAGCTTCAACCCTATGGCCAAAAGACAATGAAGAGAAAGGCAAGCTACAAGCTAGAGAAAAGGTACTATGGGCCATTTAAAGTGGCTGCCCGTGTCGGAGAAGTTGCGTATCGGCTGGAATTACCACCAACCTCAAGACTTCATCCAGTGTTTCATGTGTCTCTCCTCAAGAGACGAGTTGGGGATCCTAGCTTGATTGTAGAGGAATTGCCTTCCTTCGATGAGGAAGGTAGAATGCTACTACAGCCCGCAACGATTCTTGAATACAAAATGGTGCCACGTGGGAGGATTAGAAGGAAGATCTGGAGAGTATTGGTGCAATGGAGAGGGCTACCTAGAGAGGAAGCAACCTGGGAGGATTATGATGACATAGCCTTAAGGTTCCCACAATTTACCCTTGAGGACAAGGGTACACTTAATGGAAGGGGGAATGAAAGGATCCCAAGAGAAGACCATGGCCTACACGGCCACGACGGGGAGGATAAGTTGCGAGATGCGGCCCTAGTGACACTTATGGGCGCCCCTGATGCCCACAGCGCGCACACCGAAGCACATGACATGCCCATAGCGCGCGTGGCCGAAGCACCACAGCCATGCCATGGCAAGCCCAGGGCCACACCCAGACTTGCCTTGACAAAGGGCCACAGCAAGACTTTGGCCACCAGCCTAGCCAACCAGTAGCAGATGATCAAGAGCTACCCACAGCAGCCACCTCCGGCGAGCACCACCAGTCTTAGCGGTGACCGAGCGGGATGTAACCTGTGGAGTCGGAGGAGCATCACCACCCATGGAGGAGAATGGCGGCGGGCCACCGTGTAGGGCGGTGGACGGCGGCGAGATCAAGTGCATTATGGAGATATCTTCAGATATTGATTTCCTTGTGGGGAGTGATTGAATAAATCATATCTTCTAGATTTAGGATGTTTCTCCTAAACTCTAGAAGATTAGTTTTCTTTTCAGTTAAGTTGTTTTAGGCATGTATCGTCAAATCTCCTTGATTCTAGGAATTGTTTCGAATTGTTTCCTTAGAATCTTGAAGATTTGATCTAGATTTGATTTGATTGGGTTGGTAGGATTTTGGAAGCTCCTGAGGATGCCTATATAAGCACTCCTCAGGAGCAATAGGAGGGGGGTGTTTTGTAAGCTTAGAGAGCTTATGAATGTTGGCCAGGCATAGGCACGTTTATGCCAGTTGTTCTGGTGGTTCGAAGGACTAATAATCCTGAGACCACGTTCTTCGTAATAACAGTGAGGCATTCTTCATTTCTTGTGTGTTAGATCCTAATTATCACGCTCGTGTGTTACTGGAAATGGTTCGGGAGGATCGATTGTGGTATTGGAGCGGATCGTGCGGAAGAGTTGGTGAATGTTTTGGAGTCCTTGACCGGGGACCCTAACAGATTCATCCACACGTATAAAGGATCTAGCAAATTAATTTTTGCTGAATCCCTTATGCACATGTATGAATCATTGTGCGTGATGCATGCGATTTTGCATCGCACATGATGCATAAAGCATTTTCTTATGATTGTATTATCAATCCTAAAGTTCAGATGACTCCATTAGTTCCAAGAGTTCTTTGGAAATTTATTAATGTTTGACTCAAGGGAACTTTCTTGGCTTGCCCTTTTTCTTAAAAAAGATTAACAGGGACCACTGGACCTTGAATGGCAAAGATTCAAGCAAGTTTTATTCGGTCCCATCTCTAGATTCACTGGCATTTTCTTCTCTCACTTTTCCTTTCAATAATTTTATCCACAGCCTCTTCACCTTTACAAAAGAAAGAAAATCATGTTCATTGGAAGTATAGCAGACATATATTCCAGATATTATAACAATAATATTTTAATTTTAAAATAGTTAAGATTAATTATAGATTTTTTTTTTTCATTCAGCTTGATTTTAATTATTTTTTCTTTTTAGATTCATGTGATTATTGTTGTACGCTGATCCTTAACTTATCGCAATACTTTATATATACACACATATAAAGATAAATTTTATACTCAAATTCAAAATTTAATCAATTTTTATATCTTTGAATTCATACGAATCTCAAAGTCATTTTTATTTCTATATTTTTTCTATGCTCTAGAACAAAAGATTCAATAGGAAGAGACATTTCTATTATTTTAATTTATTAAAGAATATTCCAATGGAACCAAAGTATTCCAATACCTAACCAAATTAGAGGTAAAATACCCTCTCTTTACTCTACCAAAAATACACGAAAGGTGGAATTTAATTTGCCACAACTACTCATTGAATTTAACGGAACGGATCCATGCCTTAACTTATAATTTTCATTAAATATCTCATGATATTTGAATAAATACTTTATTGTCCAAAACGTTCTCCTTGGGTGTGCTTAAAAATAACTAAGAGTTCTTTTAATAAAATAAAGATAAGAACGGTGTTAATACTTGTATGCAGGTTTTTAATTCATTCTTCTTCTTGCACCGCTTTGATTCGCATGCTGCCAACTTTTCCCATGAGAACAATATAGAACATCGTATATGGACAAATCTCTCTACTTCAAGCTTATCCCGGATCTATTTATAGATTTTTTTTTTTGAAATCTTGACTTTTTTTCGTATTGATTTTTCTAGTGAAAATAAAATTTTAAATTTTAAAATTTGCTACCGCTGATAAAGATATAGTTTTTTTTGTTTTTTTTTGAATGACATGGAATACCAAATGCGTTCACATCTTTTGCTTACAATTTTGTGAATATACAACTTGATGCCAAAGTATTGCGCATTGTTTTTTTTTTTTTTTACTTTTTATTTACATATCTAGCAAAGAAATTATAAGCCAAATTAGATGGTATGAAATATATGAATTACTGGTATTTTAAGATATCTCATACATAAGTTATCTTTTAATATGATCCTTTTAAGATCATATATGCGTTGGATATTAATTGGTATCCTTTTTATTATCCGAGGAATATAGATTCGATATTGATATTGGTTAGCTACAAAATTTATATTCATAATATATATATATATATATATATATAAATTAAATATCAAATATTCAAAGCATGTATATAAAAATTGATATAAGTTAAATAGTTAAATTTTATTATTAAATCAAATGAATCATTATTTTCTTCAACTTCTCATTTGGTTGGAATGAAATGGCAAGTGATACTTTTTTTTTTTTTTCTCTTATCTTTTCATATTTGGTTGGAAGAAGAAAACAAAATTATATATAAAGCCTGCACACATTTTTCTCGCGCCTCATAAGAAAATAATACTGTGAGCTTGGCGGTGGAATTACAATCCTCTCCCTTTTCCTCTCCTCCTCAAAAATATTTTTTTAAAAAATATGAAACAAACACTAAAAATGAAAAAATAAGCATTTACATTCTTCAAGGCCATGTTTGATATGATGGGATAAGAAGGGATATCCTTCGAATATTCTTTATTATCCTCAAAAGCTATAGCTAAAGGGGATAGTCTGAAAAAGTTTAATCAGAGAGGATAACCCCATCTGAACTTCTTCTCTAGGAAATTCAGAAATAACTAAAGTTATTCCTTGATGGCAAATCATTTTTTTTTCAAAAATAATTATACCTTGAACTATTTTTTTGATAAATGCTATCATGTATACTTATCTGGAGAGATCTTTATGAATCAAACACAGTCTAAAAGATAATAAATGCTATTCAAACTATACAAACACTTATTGAAAAGTCAAAAACAAAATTTATGGTCCTTATTTTTTTAAAAAAACAATAAATATTAAATAAGATTGAAGGAAAATCATATATCCAAACTATTTGAAAAGATTTTATATATATATATATATATATAATTTTTCTTTAATTGAGGCGAAGATGAGACGAAATTATTAGGTTGTGAAAATTGATTTGGATAGTTATTATGCAACCTAATTTCACCACTACCACGCCATTATGTTGACAGCTGGGTTATGAGAGAAATATGAAAACGAAAAAAAAGAAAGACAAGATTTTTAAGAAAATCTAGAGACATTTTGGGCAAGAATATCTAAAGAAGGATTGGGGAGTATTTTGAGAAATCACACCCTAACCATAGAAAAAAGATCCTTCTTTTACGCGCAACAGCCGGAAATAGAGCACGCTGGGTCCCACGGTTTGGGATAAATTCTCCGTGAATCGAAGAGCCCCACGCTTCTCTCTCGGCGACGGAAGAATCGCAGCCTGTTCCTCTGCCCCCACTTTTGACTCGAAGCTTGAATTAATCGAAGCAAAGAAAACGGCAATCAAAAGCCACAACCTCTCGCTTTCCTTCACCTCTCCCTCTCTCTCTCTCTCTCTCTCCTTCCTTTCAGTCCTATTAAAAGTGCCACCTTTCTTCCTCTCGCTCCTCTCCTTTCCCTCAGGCGCTGTCCTTTGTCTTCTTGGTAAAATTCCACAACCGCTAACCGCTCTGGAGTCCCCTCCACGCTTCCTGTCTCCTCTAAAACATATCAGTTGGTCTTTCTTGTTTCCTTTGTATCCCGTCTGAAGCCTTCTACGAGTCGCTCTCATTCCCTATGGTTATGGTGAGAGCCTCTGTTCTATTTAATTTTGCGGAGCTTTCACGGTTTTCCTTATCTAAATTCTGGATAAATTTTTGTTTTCTTTGTTGGAATTTTGACCTCCTTTACTTGTTTTTGTTTGTGTTGAAGAATTCTATTGGAAGTATGGGGAAGATGAAGCTATCCTACTGTGTAAGATGTTTTATTGTTGATTTGAAAAAAAAGCTTAGATTTTTATAAAGATAACTTTATTGTTGATTTATATGAGAAGCGTGGATTTTATAAAGATAGCTTTGTGTTATGATTGCTTCGTCGAGTTCGGTCGATTGTAATATTCTCATCAAAAAGTTTAAGAAGTCTTTTTTTTTTAATCTAATTTAATTCAGCTTGCTGAGGAAAATAGATTCCTCTATGGGACTTCAGTTGTAACTATTTTTTTTTTCCCACTGAATTGCCCATGAAAATAGATTATTATGATGACGATGATTCGTTTCTGAGAATGATTCCCTGTTTCATATACTAAATTCAAATGAGTCGGTCAATAATATTACTAGATGAAAAGTGGTGCTAATCTCTGCATAACGCCTATCCCATAACTTGGTTAATTAATCTCTGCATAACGCCTATCCCATAACTTGGTTAATTAATCTCACTGCGAGTCTCTTTAATTATTCAAGTAATGGATTTTGATTCCATAGCAATCATATTACTTGGGGAAGTAATATTATAATCATTGATGTGTTGTTATCATGCATTAAATTTCCAATTTCTCATTGAGAGAAATTTTACTTATTTTTTTTATGCACTCAGGTTCACTTCTTTCTTCTTCTTCTTTTTCCAGGGTTCTTTGCTCACAGATCCTGCAAGAAAACGACAATGTTTTTGCAACCTTATACTTGCACCTACTCTCCTCTGTATAGTTTTCTTAATGGGGAATGCATTTTTTACAATTGACTATGAGAAGGTTAGTATGATTCTCTTGCTTTACTTAACTATGGTATCCTTTCCTTGGAACCTGTTGGAATATTGAATTCATCATTAAGATGTGAGTCAACACCTTTTCATTATTCCAGTGTCCTGTAGATTTTTCGTTTTGATTTGAAGAATGAAATGTTTGCATGTTTTAAAATGTGGATTTAATAGAAGAATCCAGCTTTTTATGATTATACTGGTGGATTTCTCCACTGATTTTCTATGATATGATTGACCTTGTCACAACCTCTTCAACACAGGCAAATGGAGAATTCGTGTTTACATTTAGTTGCTTGAAGTCATAATATTCTTTGATAATAATCTTTTTGGAGCAATTGTTTCTCAAAAATCTACAGGATACTTTTTATTCTTTGTTGAGTGAAGATCTTGTCTCACATTTTTATTCATTTGCTTAAAAGTTCAATCACTTTTTGTATGGTAATTGTGGAGACCACATCTTCATCATCAGCAAGCTTGTGTATCATATCTAGACCATAATAGATATAATCCGAATGCCTCTCCCCGTATCATTCTCTGTTCTTCATTCCATACAGCAATATCCCATGGGGTAGAATGACGAAAGGTGGGTGGGCTCATTGGTAAGGTTCCTATAGTGAGGGGAAAACAGAGCAGGATGATAGAAATATAGAGAAAAGATTTTACTTGCCACGTCACCAGCAAAATAGCCTAAAATAGGTAGGCTTCTGGTATCGTAATCACGAGAGTGTTTTGTAATTAATTTTATAATGCTGAATCTCAATGACTTCATACCCTGCCAGGTTTTTATGATCCATTTTCAAGGTTTGTTGATTTTGAAAGGGTTTGGATTAGAGGGAGGAATGCAGGAGAATCTTTATTACCTGAACTTAGGTACTTGTGTCCAGATCCTTCCAATATCTAAGATCTTCTTCTTAAAGACCTGTACCCAACCATCAAACTATTTACATGCCTTAGTATCCAGTTGAAATTTTTAAGTCTAAACTGAAAGGTCTGGATATTCATTCAACTTAATAAAATGGATACGAACATACCTATATGTTTAATGCTGAGAGGTTAACATCCTTGGGATTGAGAATGGTGGTTTGAGAGGTCCTATTTTGTTACTTGATGGAAGTACGGTTGATTACAAGTATGCAAAATAGTTTAAGAAGTTAAAGGTAAAGGTAAGATTGCTACCAGTAAGATAATAATATATATGCTGCAGTTATTTTCTGGATAAAATGTTCACACACACACACACACACACACACACATATATATATATATATATATATATATGGTAAGTGCAGCTTCTAAGCCTCTATCTATAAGATATACTAAGATTGTGGAGCACTGTGTATGTTTAAATGTGTTGCATTTTTTACTGAGACAGGCTATGCATTGCTTGGGTGTCTACACCGTGTCTGTTTGCATCAGTTTTATGTGCCACTTTTTGTCTTTTCTATTATCTGGACCATGGATTTGCATATTGGAGTATTATTTCTCCTGAGTGATTGTTTTGGAGCTTCATAAACCACAGTTTTTTTGATTTTCTTCTTTATTTTTACCATGGATGTTTTAAATTATCATACCAGAACAGTTCATTATGCTGGCAATAAAAAGAAAAGCATTTTATGAAAATTTTATGTTATTATTTATAGAGGAAGTACATTTGTTGCACTTTTCAGAAATTATCAACATGGGGAGCTGTTAATTCTGCTCAGACCAATCAAACCAATTTGAAGACTACACTCAATTTGCAGAGCACGCCATCCAATTCATGCAAGGTTCTTTTGTAAACCATAGTTTTTTTTCACCCTCTTTTTTTTTAAAATATTAATTTTTGTCTAACAGGAATGGTGGTAAAATTCTTGTTGGAATTTTAAAATGTTTCATTTCCATGTTTGTTTGCTGCCTTGTCCTTACATAGCAATGCACCTCTGTTAATAAGTTTCCTTTTCCTCGTTTGAATGCTTTTCAATTTGTAACATCCTTCATTCTTGCCATGGATGTTTTAAAGAATCACACTAGAACAGTTCATTATTCTATCAATAAAAAGAAAAGCAAATTATTACTTTATGCAAATTTTATGTAATGATTTATAGGGGAAGTTTTTTTTGCACTTTGCAGGATGCATCAACTCAGGGAACAGCTAGTCCTGTACGGACCGATCAAAAAAAGTCAAAGACTAAACTCAATTTACAGAACACTCAGTCAAATTTATGCGAGGTTCTTTCTTGTATGCAGCTTGCTTTAGTTCTACCGTATCTTGTTGCATGGGAAAGTCTTCTTATATAGTCGCAGTATCATTTATTTCTATGGACATAAATTCAGTTACTATATTCTTATTATTAAAACATTTGTGCTGGTTTTAGAGTCAACACAAGCCTGCAGGAAGTGAACCATTGCCAAAAGGCATTATTAGTCAAACATCAAACTTCGAGATGCAGCCTTTGGGGGGCTCTACAGAAAGAAAGGTGTGCTAATCATCTATCTCTTGTGTAAGAAAATGACCAATTTTCTTTTGTTAGATGCTGGCTTTTAGAGTCTCAACATGCTATTCCTCACCGTTATATGTAAAATCATTCTCTTTGAATCAAGGTTTTAAAACTCAGATTCGGTTTAAGTCCTCAACATTAAGTTTGTTTTTGGCAGTTTAAATAAAAAAAGGAACAAATCCAAAAAACAATTAAAAAACAGGAAAATGCAAGCAAAGTTTTTACTTTATTTTATTTTGTTTTGAGTTATTTTGGATTATAGATTGAGTAGTTTGGGTAGTTGCTAGTTGAAAATGAATGCTGTAAAGCTTAGCGCATTAGTTATAGGATATTTTGCTATTTTTATTACCATCCTACACTTTCTTTAAATTTCATAACTTTCATGCACTTTTCTCTTTTTTTTTATAATATCATATTAGCTTTAACTTTTGGCATTTAGCTAACTTTTCTAAACCTATTTCATTTTATTTTATTTTAATAACTAATTTATGAAAAAAGCAGAAGATCCATCCAAAAAAAACCCATTTTATTTCATAATTTAATTTTAGTGTATCAATCTATTCTATAAGAAGATAAAAGAAAACTCATTTGGATGGAAAAAGAATCATAGGAACATGTAACACTTCCTAATTAGTAAGATTTGCAACAAGATTTCATCTTGCCCATTACAATAACAAAAATTAGCCAAAAAATAAGAATCTGAAATGTGATATCGAATACTGTAACAAATTCTAGAAAATATATTAGAAAAAGATGAAGATATGTACTTATTAAATGAAAAAAATAGTTTCGGCCACTTTCAGTGGTGAAACTACTGAAACCAGCCACAACTGCCTGAAACCTAAATTTCAGTTAGTTTTGAACTGGTCTCGGCTGAAATGGATCAGTTTTGGTTGAATGCTCTCTTTTTTTCTTTGAATTGTAATTGTTTTCACCCTCTTAAATTTTCAATTGTTAGGATTCTTTAGACTACTAGAAGTTTTTAGTATCTACTCTAGTAATTCATTCTAATTTATTTGACTATTGGTTGAAAATATGAACCTTATCAAATTATTTCATTGAATATTGAAAAATCATGCTCAAGTTTAGATTAAACTATGGTTCGCTGTCTAGGTATCGGATGTATTGGTAAAATTCTAACACAATATCAATACACCCTATATGCTCAGTGTAGGGGTGTACCGTTTGTCAATATCCCCCCGCCCCCACAAAAAAATAAAGTTTATTTATTTCTTCCAATCAATGCAAAGCGGGTATATGGCATCCATTTGTACCAGTGAGGTCTGCCTCTTCAAATCAAAGTTGGATTCTTCTTAAGATGTTAAATTTCCAAAAGAGAAAAATAAAATTGCTGAAACTGGCTAAAAGATAGATTTTGATTCCTACATCAGCTTGATCTTTAGTTGTGCCACTCAATTTTTCATGGACTATGAACTAGGACTTGGTCAGTGAGTTGTTGTATTATAGATTTCAAAAATAGCTAAAATTAAGAAAAATCAAAAATGGACATCGTATGCATAAGCTATGTCCTCTAGAAATTTAGATGGTTGTACTAGCCCTTGATATGCTTGAATGGTTACTTATACCTTAGAAGATTGGTCTTTCCCTTTTAGATGCGATAATGCCACCGATATACTCAGAAGACATCATATCACTCATATATAAAATTTGTTCATGCTAAACATCTCTTGTCTAAGCAATGTCCTCGGCAATTTGTTGAGAACAGGGTAAAAGCAAATCATCAAAGAGCTTATTGGCAATCCCTGTTGGAATAAAGCAAAAGGAAATGGTGAATCAAATTGTGAAGAAGGTACAAATATCATTACTGCTTAATGTGTTTTTACTGTTAATATTCTCGACATGAATTCTTTTGCAGATTATTCAGTTTTCTCTGATATTTTTTCTTATTATACTTCAGTTCTCTCTTAGTGATTTCACGGTGATGCTTTTCCACTATGATGGTGTTGTGGATGAATGGAGAGACCTACAATGGAGTTATAGTGCCTTGCATATATCTGCAATCAATCAAACAAAATGGTACTCTTGCCATGCATAAAATATTTTTCAAGAGTTAATAGAACTTTTATCTCTGAGGCAACTATACCATATTGAGAATTATAATAATAATTCTGCAGGTGGTTTGCTAAGCGTTTCTTACATCCAGATATAGTTGCTGAGTATAATTACATCTTCCTTTGGGATGAGGATCTTGAAGTGACTAACTTTCATCCCCTAAGGTATGTGCGATTTTGTTCTGTTATAATATATGTACATTATGAATCCACAAGATTTAGTCCCAGGAACTTAAAAGTCCAAATTTTCTTATTATCTAGTTTTGAGCTTGAACTCCTTGGAATAAATGTCTGTATTTTAGATTGTATTGTTCTGCAATTTAAACTTCAAAAGCCTTATGTTACCTTCTTTTTTAAATGTTTTGCATTTTGGCCATAAGAATTTGTTTCTGTTGACTCTTGTGAAATCTGAGAAGTTTTCGCTGAATCAGATTTTTTATTATTATTATAGTAGTGCTTTGTAATCGACTCAATTCCTTAACTTTTCTAATTGTGGCATTCAATTATATTTTGAGTTTTCATGTCATTGCTATGAATGATGTTGGATCAAATCAGAATAATCTGTTAAATGTCTTTCTTTACAGGGAGTGAGTCAGCTTCTTTGATGAAATGTTGCATCTTTTAGATCTCTTTGATTAGGTTTTGTACTTGAGTCTTTTATGTTTAACAAGCACACTTAATTCTTGTAGATATTTATCAATCATCGAAAGGGAAGGACTAGAGATATCACAACCTGCTTTGGACATTTCAAAGTCTGCTGTTCATCATCGAATCACTGCACGTTTGAGACAAGGAGATGTACACAGGTTTTTCCTTATCTTTTCAGAAAAACCAACCATTTCTTTTGCTATTAAATTCATTTGGGTTGCAATACGAAATTTGTTATTGGTGTCTACTTCTTTTAGTACTGCTAATAATTGTGGAAAACCATATATTGTATCAACAGAAGAATTTACAAGTTTAATAGTGGTGGGAGATGTAACGAGTACAGTACTTCTCCGCCATGCACGGGGTAAGTCCATTTTTCTTATGTGTTACTATATTTTTTTGCATCTGTCTATCATCACTGTCAGACTGATGTATTGCATGCTTTATTTTTGTCATGGATAAGAACATAAGCCATATATTTGGTTTGCTGGCTATCTATTATGACATCTTTTTTGGTTTTAAATTACACTATGTCCTTGTGGCATTGAAAGGATATAGCAAATAATAATAGCAGGGGAAAATTCAAAATTAGAAGTGGATAGCATCCAGTGATGCAATGTCGAGGCTGGAATGAAAGAAATCTTTTGATGAGGTGGTCTTTGTGATATGATTCTAGGCTTGATAGGCATATGGATTTAGAGTTTTGGATTATGTAACCTAAAAGCTTGAGAGAGAGGTTGCAAGGACTATCATTCACTAGGTGTAACTGATAATATATCAAACTTTCAGGCATGACTCCCATCAAGTGGGTGATTGTATAAATGCTTATCTTATTCTCTTTTTTTCTGCCTCTAATAATGGTTGCAAAGGTAAGAGTGAGAGTGATAAAGTGACTAAGTATGGAGGGGTTTCTTATGTGGTTGTGCTGTTCAAGATGTTCATCACATTCTCGCTTTTTTTATTGATTTTAGGATGTGTTGTTGCTAGGACTACCTTTTGGTGGGACTTATAACAACCTAGGATCTCACCTAAAAATGCTAGCCGAAAGACATTATTTGAGTTCCTTGGTGCTATATAAATACATAAGATCTAGTTAATGCACAACCAACGTGAGTCTAAACACACCATGGCAGAGGCTCTCACATTACTTCCCTCGTTTAGGCGCTAGCATCTCACTAGGATTAGAGTCCAGTCTAAGCTAATCACAAATGCATTCAAATCTAATTAGATTTCATCATAAACATCACAAGCTTATCTATAGGGTCCCTCAAGTCCTCATGTGCTATAGGTCAGTTTCACTTTGATATCATCTGTAGCATTCCAAAATCTCACCCAAAAGGTTTAGTTGGGAGGTATTGTTTGTTTCTTTGGCCCTATCTAAGCACCCAAGATCTATTTGAAATACAACCAATGTGAGACTAAGCATACACTTGCATGGGCTCTCATATAGATGTTTATCCTAAATGCGAAATTTGATGGCCCAAACTTCAAATAGATTGGAGTTGCTTTCTTTTTAAACTTCTATGGTAAATGAATGGAACTTTTTTTTGGAGTTCAAAAGTTGAGAAGACCATGAATTAACAAATTGAACTAAACCAAACTGATCAAAAACTGGTACAAAAATGCCCTTTAGTTTGGTTTAGGGCTCAATCGGTCCAAACTGCTAAATTGAACTTTGGGGAACCGCTTGGTTCGGTCCAATTCAGGCTAGGTCAAGTCAGTTCGGGGGTGGGGTGGATTAAGGTGGGCTACATATGATGTGAGTTCTCGTGAGCTTACTTGGATATAGAGAGGAAGACTGAGTTTCTCTTGTAGTTCTCAACCACTCTCTCTCTCTCTTGTATTTAAAATCATTTAAGTAAATGTAATAAACTTTTTCTTTTCATTTACTAAAAATTTCTTACACAAATAAAGGAAATGCTACCCATTTCAATTCAAAAAAAAAAAAAATCAAATTTCTCAAGAATGAAAAGTTAACTCTTCCTTTCACGATCAAATTTGAAGAATTTTAGAAAATTTCAGTTTAGCAAATATTAAGCTAGAATATTTTAACTCTGAATAAAAATCTCAAAAAACTAATTTAACTTAGAAACGATAAGAAAATAAAGTACCAAAAATAATTATTTTAAAATATAATTTGTAAAGCTTTGTTAACATTTAGCCAAATTTATAAGGTTTTTAGACTTAGAGACAGCATCGTAGTAACAATAAACCTCACATTGACTTATGATGACTTGATCCATAGCTTATCAAATAATAAAATTAAACTTGCTATAAAATCTTAAGGTTGACAATGTTTTCTAGGATTCGCTGCTTATTGGAACAATAAAGTTAAACTTGTCATAGATCAATGCGAGGTTCATTGTTAATGTGATCTTACAAGTTTTATCAAGTATTGATCAAAGCCTTATAAATTTTATTTTTAAATATTTTATTTTATTAATATTTATAAAATAAGAGAGCATGGAAGCTCATGAGAGGCTTAAAAAAATAAAAGAAGTTGAGAAAGTATGGAAAATAAACAACATAGTTCATAAACCAGTTCGGAACTGTTATGTAGTTTGGATAGCCTTGAGGAAGACATTCCTACAAAGTTGCTTCCTCTAATAAGAATGACAATTTTCAATTCTTACATTCTATGAATTAGTATGTTTCTTGTTTTCTTATGGAAAATTAGTGTTTTTAGCATGCTTCATGCAAAATGTTCTTTCATAGGATAACCTTATGAAGGGAGACTAAAAATAGCGAAACTCTACAAGCTTTGTGGTAGAATTCATGGCAATATATGGTTTTTTTTCATCTAGTTCGCTATGTAGAGATTGAGGTTACGTGCCTACTCAACTCTTTACATTGTCTTGACTTCGAAACTATGCGCACCCGTCCGAGATAAGTCAGTCTCGATAAGTTGGGGTGCCTTAGCCCCTCGCCAAACCAAAGACTCCCGAGGCATGATTCCCATCTCTCGGCCCCAGCCGAGCCATATCGTCTCACAGCCCCAGCCGAGCCATATCGTCTCTCGGCCCCAGTCGAGCTATGTCATCTTTCGGCCCCTCTAGCCGATCTCTCCCATCGCTCGGCCTAGCTCGAGCGATATCTACGCCTCTGCGAAATTCGACGCGGAAGAGCCCGAATTCATGAGATTTCAAACAGAAATCATATCCAGGAGTGACCTAGGACCTGCGAGAGTGGCCTAGGGCCCTGAAGCCTATGTCCTCACCACATCTCGAGACATCAACAGGCTCTCCTAGCCGTCGATCCTCTAACCAACAAGATACGAATCCTACCGACCTCATAACAAACTAGATTCAGATCCTAACGACTTTCGGACCCACGATACCCCCAAGGAATCAGGTGATCCTCTATAAATAGAGTCATCTACCGACTCCTCAGGTATGCACACTTGCTCACTGGAACCCTCTCTCCTTCTGCCTTAGCTTCCGCCATTAGCGCTCTGCTTATAGTCCTGGAGGGACTTTAGCGAGAGCCTTCTTTCCATTTTTTGTTGATTGCTGATCTTCACTGACTTGAGCGTCGGAGGGTCTTCCGCAGAGGGCCACCCCCAACGCCTCTCGCGTGTGGACTATTTTGCAGCCCACCCAGGTGAAGAGCTCGCACTGCAGCCCGACTGCGCCTGAGTAGAAGGACAGATTTGGCAACAACAAATTGGCGCTAGAGGAAGGGTCCTCAAGTCCCATAAACTTGTGATTCAGGAGATAAGGATCTCGATCTGAAAGAGAACTCCTCCCATGGCCAACCGAAGAAAGGCTACCTCCGAAGCCCGAGATCAGGTCGCCTCCCAAAGGCCTGATCCGGCGAGCAGTGTTGTGCTGCCACCACAGCCAGTTGAAACTCCATCGCCACTGGCGGCCCCGGTGACCCAGGACCAGTTCGCTTACTGGTCTAGCAAGTCCAGGCTCTGGCCCACCTGATTCAGGAGCGCCCTGAAGTCCTCCGTCCGGCTGCTCCTGCCCCTCACCCCCTTAAGGAGGATGCAGCCCCCGCTCATCCAGCGGCCTCTTCTTCGACCCGCTTGAGGTTGCGGACCCCCTTCGCCGTCCCAGAGAAGTTGAGCTAGCTCCCCAAGGAGTCTGCGGTAGAGATCTCCCTAGATCTCGGCGGGCCCGATCCCTCTCTCCGATGTTCTTTCGCCATGATTCAACACTGTCTCAGTATCCTCCCCGTCCTGCCCCTTCTGCTTTTCCTGATAGGGATATCCGCCGTCAGCTCCAGGAAATGCGTCAAGAGCTAGACGCCACCAAGCAGGCCCATCCGCTTCAGAACAAGGCGGAGCAGGGCATCCCCTTCTCTAAGAAGATCATGGAGGAAGTGATTCCCTCCCACATCAAGCTGCCTGCCATCGAGCCTTATCATGGCTCCTTCGACCCCGACGATCATCTCAGCAGCTTCCAATCGATCATGATGTTCCACGGGGCATCAGATGCGACCCTCTGCCGCGCTTTCCCTTCCACCCTCAGGGGATCTGCTCGAACTTGGTTCAATGCTTTGAAACCAGGTTTCGTTAATTCCTTCAACGAGCTGAGCCGCCTCTTCATCAGCCCAGTTCGTCAGCAGCCTCCGTCACAGACGGAGGTCCGATTCCCTCTCTGAGGTTAAGCAGAGAGAGGGGGAGTCTTTGAAGAAGTATCTCGGCCGTTTTAACATGGCCATGCTAGAGGTGGACCACCTTAATCATGAGGTGGCCATGTCCGCCCTGGGGGCGGAGTATTGAAGGAAAGTGATTTTTACCTGGCGCTGGAGGTTAGCTACCCTCCAAACCTCTCCGACATGATGGCTCTGGCAGACAAATATGCAAGAGTCAAAGAATCACGGAGAGCTGCCCGAGCCGAGCTTACGAAGAAGGAGCCCAAGGGCTCAGATAAGCGCCAACCTGCCTGTTAGCCAAGCCCGCCGCGCTACCAAAGGATTCCTCAACCGCCGCCAAGGAACCGCACCCGGAGCCCGCCTAGGAGGTTCAATCGATTTACTCCGCTTACTGCCCCAAGAGCGGAGATCCTTATGGAAATCAAGCGCTAGCTCCCTCGACCTCCTCCTCTTCGAGGAAATGCGGCCCGAGAGACCCCGCCAAGTATTGTTGCTACCACCGCGACCATGGTCACGACACTGAAGAGTGCTGGCAATTGAAGAATGAGATTGAAAGGCTCATCCAGCGGGGTAGACTGGATCGGTTCAGGGGAGCCCCTGAGCTAAGAAACGGGGGCGATCGCCGGCCTGAGCCCCAGCAACAACCTCTTCCTCCCCCAAATCCTCCGGTCGCTGGCCACATTAATGTGATTGAGGCGGTCGATGGTCCTTCAGGTGAGAGGGACGATGAAGAAGGTTCGGCGCCGAAGAAAGCGCGAACTGATGAGCTCTCTTTCTCCAGCGATGACTTCCAGGAAATACAGTTCCCGCACGATGATGCGCTAGTTATATCTCTTAATTTGAACAACTATGATGTAAGCCGAATTCTCATTGATAGTGGAAGCTCCGTCAACGTTTTGTACCTCGATGTGTTTGTGAAGATAAAACTTCTTATGGAGAATCTCCCAGCATGGACTCCATCCTAATGGGGTTCACCGGCGATGTAATCACCCCGGAGGGGGTCGTGACCTTGACGGTCTGAGCATGAACCTGGCCTTCCATGGCCACTGTGTATGCAGATTTCCTGGTGACCAAACTCCGGTTGCCTTACAATGCGATCTTGGAAAGACCCGGCTTGATGTCCCTCAGAGCCGCTGTCTCCATCCCGCATCTTGTTATGAAGTTCCCGACCGAGCGAGGGGTTGGTGTGGTTCGAGGAAGCCAAGCTATAGCTCGGCAGTGCTTCGTCACCAGCCTGCAATCCAGATTGCCCGAGGTTGATGGACTGGACGCCCGGGAGGATTTCGCCGAGCAATGAGGAGAACCAGCCGAAGAGCTGGAGGAGGTACCGCTGGATGAAGCTCGGACCGACCGAACCATAAGGATCGGGTCGCTACTGAAAGGGAAGCTAAGGCTGGAGCTGATTGACTTTCTTCGAAGAAACGCTGATGTCTTGCTTGGTCAGCTTCTGACATGCCTGGAATTAGCCCGGACGTCCTTGTCCACCATCTCAATGCAGACGAGATGTCCCGACCCGTGAAGCAAAAGAAAAGAAGCTCGCCCCTGACCGACAGAGAGCAATTGAAGAAGTGGACAAGCTCATCAAGGCAAACTTCATTCGGGAGATGAATTATCCAAGCTGGCTGTCAAATGTTATGGTGAAAAAGTCGAACGGTAAATGGCGAATCTGCATCGACTTCACTGACCTTAACAAAGCATGCCTAAAGGATAGCTTTCCTTTCCCCTGGATCGACCAGCTCGTGGATGCCACCTCCGGTCATAAGATGTTGACCTTCATGGATGCCTATTCAGGCTACAATCAGATTCGGATGGCACCCTAGGATGAAGAAAAGACTGCTTCATAACCGATCGAGGTATCTACTGTTACCGAGTCATGCCCTTTGGTCTGAAAAATGCAGGCGCAACTTACCAAAGGTTAGTAAACAAAGTCTTCAAGGAGTAGATCGGTCGGAATATGGAGGTGTATGTCGATGACATGCTGGTTAAAAGCAAGGAAGCGTCCCAGCATATTGGGGATCTTTCTGAAAGCTTCGCGACACTCCGAAGGTATCGGATGAAGCTCAATCCAACGAAGTGCGCCTTCGGTGTCACCTCGGGGAAGTTTCTGGGCTTCATGGTTTCCCAGCGAGGCATCGAAGCCAACCCGCAGAAGATTCAAGCGCTTCAGCAAATGACGCCCCCAACATCTATTAAAGAAGTCCAGCGCCTGACGGAAGGATTGCGGCCCTCAACCGCTTTGTGGCTCGGTCGGCCGAGAGGAGCCTTCCTTTCTTCAAAGCTTTTCGATCTGCCAAGAATTTTCAATGGACTCCCGAGTGCTAAAAGTTATTCGAGGACCTTAAGAGATATCTTGGCTCGCCACCCCTCAGCAGCCCCAATCCGGGAAAATGCTGTTTCTGTACCTGGCAGTCTCTGAAGGTGCGATTGGCTCGGTTTTGGTCAGAGAAGAGAAGAAGACCCAGAGGCCGATCTACTATGTCAGCAAATTTCTCCGAGACATCGAGACAAGGTACACCTGAATCGAGAAGCTGGTTTTGGCCCTGATAATATCGGTTCGGAGATTACGACCATATTTCCAAGCACATTCTATGACGGTCCTCACCGATCAGCCCATCAAGGCGGTGGTCCATCGCCCGGAGACATCAGGAAGAATGGCTAAGTGGGCCGTTGAGTTAAGCGAGCATGATATCCGTTATCAACCTCGCCCGGCCATCAAAGCCCAGATTCTAGCTGATTTCCTCTTGAGTGCACTATCCCGGAAGATGGCTCCACTCCGGACTCCCCCGAGCATCCAAGATCTGACGCCCTGTGGCTCCTCCACGTCGACGGATCCTCCAATGCCAATAGCTCTGGTGCTGGTTTGATCCTCACCAGTCCCGAGGGGACGACCTTTGAGTACGGCGTTCGATTCTCCTTCTCAGCCTCCAACAACGAAGCCGAGTATGAGGCCCTGCTCACTGGACTCCGAATCGCCCATGATCTGAAGGTGAAGAGACTGAATGCCTTTACCGACTCTCAGTTGGTGGCCGGTCACGTGTGGGGCAAATTCGAGGCCCGGGAGCCAAACATGATTCGGTACCTCCGGCAGGTGCAGGATTTGCTTTCTCACTTCTCTGAATTTGAAGTTATCCAGATCCCCAGATCCGAAAATGCTCGTGCCGACCTGTTATCCCGACTTGTGACTGCGGAGTCGATGAGTTCCAAGCAAAAGTTTCCTCTGGAAATCCTGGAGAAACCTAGCATCGCGGAGGCAGACCGAGTGTTGCAGATTGAGGTCGAGCCATCCTGGTTCGACCCAATATTAAAGTATCTAAAAGAAGGGTCGCTCTCAGTCGACCGCAAGGAAGCAGAGATTGTAAGCTACCCACTATGTGCTGATCGACGATCAGCTGTATAAGCGGTCCTTTTCCATGCCGCTGCTCAAATGCCTCCGCCCGTCCGAAGCTGATTATGCTCTTCGGGAAATACATGAAGGAATCTGCGGTAACCACCTGGGAAGTCGATCTCTGTGCCATAAGGTACTGCGCCAGGAATATTACTGGCCTACCATGCAAAAGGATGCCAATGATCTCGTCCGAGCCTGTGACCCGTGTCAGAGGCATTCCAGCATCCAGAGGCTCCCCTCCGCTAGTTTGGTCCCTTTTTCCTCCGCTTGGCCTTTTGCTAAGTGGGGGATGGACATTCTTGGCCCTTTTCCCCTCGCCACTAGACAGAAAAAATTTCTATTTGTCGCCATCGACTACTTCACCAAGTGGGTCGAGGCCGAAGCAGTAGCCCAGATAACCGAAGCTCGGGCCAGGGACTTCATGTGGAGATCCATCATTTGTTGCTTTGGCCTTCCGCATACCATCATCACCGACAATGGCAAGCAATTTGATAATCCCAAATTCCGAGAGTTCTGCGAGGATCATGGCATCAGCCATCGCCTCACCTCAGTGGGGCATCCGCAAGCCAACGGAGAAGCCAAGGTAACAAACCAGACCCTACTTCAAGGGATTAAGGCTCGGGTCACTAGAGCCCAAGGCAGATGGGCGGACAAACTTCATCATGTTCTATGGGTCTACCGCACTACCTAGAGAATCCCCACCGGCGAGATCCCATTCCGGATGGCCTTTGGCACGGAAGCCGTCATCCCCATGGAAATAGGCCTCCCTCTCCGCGAGTGGAAAGCTACTCAAAGAAACTAACGACGAGCAGCTCCGGACCAATCTCGACTTGGTGGAAGAGATCAGGGAAAAAGCTCAAATCAGAATGGTCGCATACCAGCAAAGAGTGGCCCGCTACCATGCCTCTAGAGTCAAGGGCAAATCCTTCTCACCCGGCGATCTTGTCCTCCGGAAAACATCCGTCTCCAAGCCGCTGGAGCAAGGAAAGCTCTCTCCAATTGGGAAGGTCCTTATCAAGTGGCGGAAGTCATCGGACCTGGCACCTACAAGCTCCAGGACCTGAACGGGAAATCCATTCCCCGGACATGGAGTTCGGACAACCTCCGCATATATCATCAATAGAGTACGCTCTCTATAGACTCGCCCCATTTACAGCTTTGGCATCTTGTTTTATGATCCGCAGCAAGATCGCTACGGTCGTTCTTTCAAAAAGTCGCAATAGAAAACATATGTCGTTCACGCATCCATTCTCGGCACGACCGAGCTATCTCCCTGAGCCAAATCTTCATACCTCGGCTAGGCCGAGCCCTGAGCCAGAGCTACATATCTCGGCTAGGCCAAATTACATCCCGCGAAGGCTCGGTATGGCTGAGTGCCCTCGGCGCAGCTGGGAACCGTTCAAGCTCCAAAATATCGTTCGGATTCGGGCAGCTTACAAGCCCCGGCCGAACCAAACGCCAGAGAAGCATCGTTTGGATTCGGGCAGCTTACAAGCCCCGGCCGAACCAAATGCCAAAGAAATATCGTTCAGATTCGGGCAGCTTACAAGCCCCGGCCGAACCAAACAATCTTCAAAGATTAATTCGGATTCAGGCAGCTTACAAGCCCCGACCGGATTAAATAATCTCCAAAACATCATTCGGATTCGGGCAGCTTACAAGCCCCAGCCGAACCAAATAATCTCCAAAGCTTAATTCGGATTCAGGCAGCTTACAAGCCCCGGCCGGATTAAATAATCTCCAAAACATCGCTCAAGGTTCGGGCAGCTAACAAGCCCCGACCGGAGCCAAAGGATAAAAACCTCGATAACAACCGAGTGATATCCTTGATCCTCGGCAAAAACCGAGCTATATCCTAAGGCTCCACTCTATTCAAGTAATCTCTCAATGCCCTGACGCAACCAAGGCGTCCTATTATACCTCGGTAGAGGCAAACAACCTCCCACTATTCGACAGCAAAAATATGCTACGAGCTGTCTTTCCCCGAAAAAACACTTGCTTCATTCTGCAAACAGGATCATGCTTACCTCATGACTCCACAGGACCGCCCAGGTCCCTCTTTGACTCGCACATGGATATACGTGTTCTCCACTGAGGACCCGGACATTGGTCTTAGCGAGAACAAAGCAGCAATAGTGCTGCCGAAATATGGTGCGACATAAAAAGCGTAATATGGGAGCAACAACTCTCAGCACAAAAAAGAAGCAAGTGCTAAAGAATGAAGGAATAAAAATTTTCTTTATTTCCTCATCAAAACAAAAGTTACAACATCCTGAAAGGAGTTACAAGTGCATCAAAGCACAAGAAATAAAAACGAGTAAATAGCTCGGCCGAACTGCTTCAGTCAGCTTCGGTTAACAATGATGCTTCGACATCCGACCCAAAAGATCAGGCGACCAGCCAACTCGCCCTGATAGATAGCAAGGCTGGCTTCCCACGGGTCCTCTGGATGAATTAAGAGATCCAAAAAGAGGCGCAGACCCGTGGATGCTGATGCTGAGGAAGCTTCCCCCTGGGTGGAATGCTAGGTTGCAGGCCGCTGCCCGATTGAGAGAGATAGGGAACCATCAGCCCCACACTGCTCTCAACTCTCTCTTCACATGGCGGAAGATTCCCCACGGAAGGGCTAAGCATCCAGCCAGAGGGAGAAGGAAAAGTCCGCGCATGCTACGGGGGTACATGTGCATTTTCTACCCTGCGACCTCCATAGAAAACCACAAAGGACACACAGGAAGCGCATATGTGCGCTCTCCATGTGATCTCTGCAGACCTCCTGTGCGCTCTCCATATGATCTCCGGAGCTCCTCCTTGAGGGCGAGCTGCTCTCCAGCGGCTCCTTCGTCACCCCGACTATCCGTAGGAAGGTGGCTTACAAAAGGAAAACTCAGTCCCTCCACTCTCAGCTTTAGGGACGCAGACATCATGAAAATTTTCATAGCTCACAGGGAAGAAAATTTTGAGGATGGCCTAGCACAGCCCCTTCCTCCCCTTTTTATAGGTAAAATGGACTGGGAGCAGCTGTTAAAGCAGTAAGCCCCGAGGTTCAAAATGCCCAATCCACACTGCCGCGTGGCCTCCCAGGATGAAAATTACGCCCTTCAATGCGTGCTAAATGCGTTGTTCAGCCCATGACGTACGCCAGAAGATTTTCTCTGATCCTGGATCACAGGTCTTAAATGCAGAAAATCGCCTGCTGATCTTAGAGATACGGGCAGACCTGAAAAATCGCCCGGTAAAAATGACACCCTCCAATGGCAAACAAGCGCTTGCGTCGTATGTCGAAACGACCCGCCTTGGAAAAAGTCGACATAATAAGTGTCCCCGGAAAGTGCCGAGGCGACCTTTCGCAAACCACAGAGCCGCATTATCCTTTTCGGTAAAGAGAATATCAGCTCCTTGGAAAAGGCAAAAGCATCGGCAGAGTCATAAAAAGGGCGCAGAAGCCAAGTACTCCTCAATAAACATACCTCGGTATTCCTTCCTTCGGCCCAACTGCCCATTGCATCTTGACGTAAGCCGAGACATTGCCTTGCGTTTTAAACCAAGGCCAAAATTGCCTCCATACTTCGGAATAAACTGAAGTATCTCCTTTCCGTTCAGCATGACTGCACGTGATCTTGTACTTCTGTCTAGTCTAAAGTAACTACTTTTGTCTCAATGATAACGGGACACGATATAAGCCCCGACCTATATCCAGAATGCGAAAGCATTGGTTAAGGTTGGAGTACACGTCCTATGAATGTAAGCCCCGACCTACACCTATAATGCGGAAGCATCGATTAAGGTCGGAGTGCACGTCCTAGGAATATAAGCCCCGGCCAAGATCGGAGTGCGTCTTTTGTCAAAAACCTTGACAAAAACCGAGCGATATGCAACACCCCAACTGAAACCTACAAGCTGCTGTGTCGGAGGTTTCCCGGAAGAATATTTCATTCTGTAAGACTCGAACGATAAAGGAAAACACTTCAGAAATGGCAAACAAACAAGAAAGTTCCAATAAACCTTTCTCCGTTCATTACAAGAGGGAAAGACAAAAAAGAAGATACATTGGCCCTTACTGGGGCTTATCATTCCCTCGGGACGCCGTTGAGCTCTCCCCCCACCGTGGACCCGGCTCACCCACCTGTTGTTGGAGGGACACCACCTGCCTCTCCAGCCGACTGTTGGCTTCGCGGAGAAGCTCGATCTCCCTTGTGGAAACGGCCAGATACTGCTCGGCCGCCTTCATAATTTGTT
This sequence comes from Calamus simplicifolius, assembly GCA_900491605.1. Lineage (NCBI taxonomy): Eukaryota > Viridiplantae > Streptophyta > Magnoliopsida > Arecales > Arecaceae > Calamus > Calamus simplicifolius. Next base: position 329,037 of record UESW01004095.1, on the reverse strand, counting down.
CGCGGTCTGCAAACAGCGAAGCTAAAACCTCTCCGTCGACTGTCACCATGGTGCGGCTCCAGCGCAGCCCCCCGCGGCCATCAATACCGCTGTTTGGCCTTCCATTTGATCGTCCCCCACTTCCGGAAGCCATTTCAGTACTGAAAATCTTGGAAGATCAGCTGAGGAGATGGTTATAGACAGCACTCCTCCGCCCTTTTTAAAGTGCCCCCGGCGGTCATGCCGATTGCCAAGGCCGCTAACCCGAACGTTACGACTGCGGGACATACCGCGTGTCACCGCCTTAGCGGGCGTCCGCAGGAGACGAAGAGTTCTGCTCCTCAATCGAGAAGGATCATTGATAATCCCCTGGCGCTCAAGGCGCGCCCACGTCTTCGCCCTGGATAAGCCGAATCACCCCGGTCCTAGCCAAGATGCTTCTGTAATTCTTGGTCCTCTCCAGTCGACCTACCAAATCTCTCGGTTCTAGCCGAGTTATCGCATCTCGCGACTTCAACCGAGCGATTGCATTACTTGGCCTAAGCCGAGCTATCACGTCACTCGGCTTCATCAGAACTATCTTATCTCTTGGCCTAAGCCGAGCTATCACGTCACTCGGCCCCAGCCGAGCTATCCCTATACCTCGGCCTCGACCGAGACATTTATTTAAACCCGAACTAAATCGACCGAAGAACGCGAACAAGTCATAACTTGTTCGCAGTCGAAAGGAAGTTTGCAATAAAAAGATTGGCTAAAAAGGCAAGCAAATGGGGGCCAAGGGCCCGTTCATTGAAAATTCAGACCAAACTACATGTCTAAAAAAGGGAAAAAGTACACAAATAATTCTTAAGGGTCAGGAGCTGGATAGTTCCAGCAGTGCCCTCAACAACGCTCGGGGAAGCCTGGCTTGTTTCGCCCACTTCAAAGGTTGTCGTTTCCTCGGCGATGGATTTGAGGCGTCCTTCAGGGGCCGCGGCCTCATTGGCATCCAGAATAGCATTAAGGTCGACGTCCGAAACATCATCGTATTCATCCTCTTCAGCTCCTGGGGCACAAGCCTCAAAGGTTTCAACATCCAAGAAGGAGAGGTCCCATTCTGGATGCTCCTTGGATATCTTACTTCGAACGTCCTTCACACCAAACTGGAAGGCATCGGCACAAATTACATCTTGCTCGCCCCTGAGTATAGCGAGCCGCATCTCGGCTTCAGCAGCTTGGTTTCGAAGTAAGGTGACCTGCCCCTCAGTTTCAGCAGTTTGGCTCCGCAGTAAGGCAATCTGCTCCTCGGTCTCAGCGACCCGCCATTCGAGCTCTGAGCTCCTCCCTTGGCTGGATGCCAATTCCTCTTGCAGGGTCCGTATCCAGCTCCGGTTCTCCAGCTCCGCCTTCTTCATCTGCAAAAACAGAGTTAGCCAATGCCACGGTGAACCAGCAAGGGAAGCTAAAAAGGGGCAGTACCATACCTCCTCCTGCCAGGATAACTTCTAGGTCAACTCCTTGACCTCGTCAAAAGCCCTTAATTTATCAGCCTTAACCCACTCGATTCTGCCCCTTGAGATCACTGATCTTCGACTGCCTACTGTCAGCTTCTCCCCAGGCTTGGGAAAGCTCGCCATCGAGTTGGGTTAACTTTTCTTGGTGCCATTTGATCCTGTCATCCCTGTCAGCTATACCACGGTTGAGCTGCCGTACCTTCTCCTCCAACTCGCCAAGCATTTTGTTCAGGCGATTTCTCTCCTCGACGGCTTCTCTCCTCTGCCTGCCTAGGCTCTCACTAAACTGTTTCTTGACAGCCTTCATTTCTCCAGCATGCTTAGACTTGATCCGCGATAACTCCAGGCATGCGTCATCATACCTCGCCAGGAGCCCTCGTAGCTCTTTAACTTCAAGCCTCAGCTTGGACACATCATCTAAGGCAGCTTGATGCAGCACCCTCATCTTCGCCAAATTCTTGTTGGCGGTACCCAGAGCTTGTTCAAATATATCAGACGCCTCCGCTCGCGATCGAAGCTTGGCGCTGACTCTCCTGGCCTGGGCGCTGGCCCCTGTCGCCAGGTTCAAGCGCCAGCACAACGCCCTGGTGATCAAAGCACTCTGCAAAATGAAGCACAAGTGAGAAGAGAGCGACCAAGCTAACCAAAAAGCACTCACTACTCGGGAATAATAACTCACTCGGAGATGTAGAACCTGGCTAGCCCCATGAGGGTAGAATTGTTGATCTCGGGGAGAATATGGGCTTCCGTCACCATGCCCCGCTGGCCAAACGCGGCGTCAACCAGGTCTAGGTCTGCGAACTCATTTGCCGAGGGACCTGCGCTCGGGTACAGTGCTGACCTTATTAGGGCAGCAAACGCCGCCTCGACAGCCGATTCCGAGCTACCGGGCTGACCGTCGCCGTCCGAAGGATCGGTCCGAATGACCTCCGACTGAAAAGCCTTTGCCCTCTCGGCCTCCCTCGGCATAATTCTAACTTGGGATTTCTCGGATAACTCGGCCAACCCAGGCGCCAGTTTTTTCGAAACTTTGGTGGAAGAAGCTTCGGCTGCAAGATCTTTACCTTGCTCTCTCCCCTTGTCCGAGCTCCTTCCCTCGATCATGGGTACCTGCTCCTCCCCCGTAGGCTCCACTAATGCCTCGGTATGTTCATCAATTTCCCCAACCACTCCAGTAGGAAGTTCTTCAGCCGTAGGCTCCTTTTGAGCCTCCATTACAGTCGACCCAACATCGCTGCCCCTAAATCCCTCCTGTCCTCCTGCCAAGGCCAGAGGCATTTCCTCGCTTGGAGGAGGGCCCTCGGAAGCACCGACCTCCGCCGTGCCAGCCGTTGGCTCACCTTCAAAAGAAGGGGCTCCCAGACAAGCCAACAGAGCTTCATCCGGGTTGTCTACTATTTCCACCACTAGAGGACAGGGGACCTCAGTAGTCCTCTCCGTATCCTCTGCTTTCAGCGCCTCCGCCGCGACTGCTTCAACCTCTGGCGAGCGCTCCTCGAAAAAATGAGCCGTCTTCTCAGGCTTGCATTTCTCCCCTCCGCTACTCTCCCTCGGGCGCTTGCTAAACCCTTTCTTGATACGGCCCGATAGTTCAGACTTCTTGGCTGCGGGAACAGAGAGCAAGCGGTCAGACCGAGACATACTTGCTCGAACGAAATCGACGAAAAAAGGAAAAAACTTACTATGCGGGTCAAGGAGGCTAAGCTCGGTGGCGAAAAGAGCCTCCTCTGACAATAAATCGTTGGCCGAAAACATTCTACCATCGCGAAGGACCTCCAAGTCCTGTTCAAATAGAATCGGATGTGCTTCCACATCTCGAACAAAGTTTCCCTATTTCAGGGGAAAATCAGAGCCGATGTTCCTCTCGGCAATAAAAAACCTGACTTTCCACTCCTTTATCGATGATGGCTTATCTGTTATCGTCTTGAAAGACCTCCGGGGTCCAATATAAGGCCACTCTGATTTCCTCCCAGCATCAGATAATAACAGGCACGAAAGAGAGGAAGAGTCGCCGTTACCTGAATCCGGCTGTACATTGAGATAAATCCGATGACGCTGCACCAACTGTTGGGAGCCACCATTGTCGGGCAAATATTGTAGAATCTCATGATTTCCTTCACCAAGGGGTGAAGGGGAAATCGAAGGCCCGCCTTTAGACTGTCTTCATAATGAAAGACCCCGCGCTCCAGATCTTGCGAAACCCTATGCTCGGGCTCTGACAATGTCAGAAGGATATCCGAGGGAATGCCATACTTTTGGCGTATTCTTCCCAAATCCTCAGCGGCAATCTCCGAAACCATATCGTCGGGGCTTATCATCCTGCTGGCCGAGAGAAGCACCGAGCGAAATTACAGAGAAAGCAGAGAACAAGATTCTCCAAAGAAGAACGAAAAAGCGCTGCGAACAGGGACGACGCCGTTTCAACTTTGCTTTCCCTTAAAGAAACCACCTTAAGAGAAGGATAGGGCGTCCCAACCGAGACGCCCGGAACCGCCATTGCGGACGCCGTAAAAATCGGATTTGCTACGTGGCAATTCCCCAACCGCTGCCTCAAAGGAGCCTTATGTGATGTGCCCTGTAAAGGCATATCTCACAAAGGCACGGCGGCTGCGCAGCATTAAATAGGGCATCATCGCGCAGGTTGTCAAACCCGGATCCCTCCGTTCAAGTCATGCCACTTGTAATTATACTCCCTACGCCCGAACTTACGTTTCGAACTAGGGAGTGGGGGGCATGTGTTGAGGAGTAAAATCGCTGTGTCAATAATCGTGCACATGGCTAGGGCTAGCCCTAATTCCTACCCGCTATGCAACATCCGTCCGAGATAAGTCAGCCTCGATAAGTTGGGGCGCCTTAGCCCCTCGCCGAACCAAAGACTCCCGAGGCGTGATTCCCATCTCTCGGCTCCAGCCGAGCCATATCATCTCTTGGTCCCAGCCGAGCCATATCCTCTCTCGGTCCCAGCCGAGCTATATCACATCTCTCGGCCCCAGCCGAGCCATATCATCCCTCGGCCCCAGCCGAGCCATATCGTCTCTCGGCCCCAGCCGAGCTATGTCATCTTTCGGCCCCTCTAGCCGATCTCTCCCATCACTCGGCCTAGCCCGAGCGATATCTATGCCTCTGCGGAATTCGACACAGGAGAGCCCAAATTCGTGAGATTCCAAACAAAAATCATATCCGGGAGTGACCTAGGACCCGCGAGAGTGGCCTAGAGCCCTGGAGCCTATGTCCTCACCACATCTCGAGACATCAACAGGCTCTCCTAGCCGTCGATCCTCTAACCAATAAGATACGAATCCTACCGACCTCATAACAAACTGGATTCAGATCCCAACGACTTTCGAACCCACGACGCCCCCAGGGAATCAGGTGATCCCCCTCTATAAATAGAGTCGTCTGCCGACTCCTCAGGTATGCGCACTTGCTCACTGGAACCCTCTCTCCTTCTGCCTTAGGTTCCGCCATTAGCGCTCTGCTCAGAGCCCTGGAGGGACTCTTCAGCGAGAGCCTTCTCCCCATTTTTTGTTGATTGCTGATCTCCACTGACTTGAGCATCGAAGGGTCTTCCGCAGAGGGCCATCCCCAATGCCTCTCGCGTGAGGACTGTTTTGCAGGTCCACCCAGGCAGAGAGCCCTCGTTGTAGCCTGACCGCGCCCGAGTCGAAGGACAGATTTTGGCAGCAACACGTTTCATTGCCTTGACTTAGAATCTATGAGCTAGCTAGTGAGTTTTTGAGATTAGCCTTATTTTCATTACCAAAGGTTTTCTAGTGATTGCAAAGGCGATTGTCCGTTCCATGTGAAAAAACATAGCTCTATGTGTTTCACCATAAAACATTGATGAGATCATGAAAACTGTAAAATTGTATTGTACACAAACATGGTGATGACCTAGCATTATCAGGATTCTCATGCCCTATTTGTCAAAAACATGTTGGTGTTATCAAATCCTAGAATCATGTAGATGATTATACTTTCCAGGAAAAGAAGATGTATATATAGAGGAGAGATGATGATTGCAACTGAAGGCTTCTAGAACTCCAAACATTGTTGGGAAGGTGCAGTGCGAACCCAGAAGAAATTACAAGAACTTTTGATCTCTAATATCTTCCTTTCTTCCTCTTTCTCTTATATAAGGGAGCATAGAGGGTTTTTGCTCTCATGACTCATTTCTAAGTCTGGGGTTTAGTCACTAGGAATATTTATAAATGGAGCAAGGAGGTGGGAGCTTTGGTTAAATCCAGATTATTCATGATAGCAAGAGAGGCCATTGTGTCCTTACGTAATGTCTATAGAATTGGCATGGCTGCCATAACCCTAGGAACAACTTAATAGAATAATATAGGAAAATAGTTTAAAAAAAACAACACAAAGCATGGCATATCATGGTTCACCAAAAAGGAAGCTACATCTACTAGGAGAGTGACAGATCCACTATAATATTTAGAATATAGGACAAATTAGTAATGTCTAACAAGATACAACTCAACTCAACTCAACTCATCTAAGCCTTTTCCTACATGGGGTCGGCAAGTGTCTAACAAAATATGAGAAAAAATAACTTAAAATAAATACTTATCAAAGAGCAACGATGGTCAAACTGTACTGAGCCAAATAGTTAGACCGTACTGGACCAATTGGTTCGAGATAGACCATATTGAAAAAACTCAAAATTGGTACAGTTCGATGATTTGGTTCAGTATTGGAGCTAAATCATCATGTACCAACACCATATCGGCCCCAAACTATATCGAACCACTCAATTCAGCTTGGTACTAGGTGGTTCAGCGGTTGGGGCTTTCTAGTCCACCTGATTAGACTAGTATGATACTTAACCGCACTGAATGAGCAGATGCCATGTGGTTCAAACTAGTTTTGGCTTTTTTGCATGGAATCGGGTATTGAACGTGATTTTCATACTAGTTCTTCATTGGATTTGTATTGGTAGACCTTGTATCAATTCTAGCCAACACTAAAATTAATCATGCTGGATTGATGAATTTGATGACCATGTGTAGAACTTTCTTGAAATTTGATAAATCCTACATCTATGCTAAAGCTAATCTTTGTGTTGACGGGATGAATTTGTTGGTCAAAGTTAAGATCTCCGGTTGATCCCAACAAAAAAAAGAGAAATTTGCGTCTTTTTTTATTTTTGGTGGGGCGGGGAAGATGAATGTCTTTTATTTGGTGGTATTTCATTACATCGTTGTCTTGCTACATGGATAGAAGAAAGGGTTTAAATCTCATGAAATAGAGATGTCCCAATTTTTATATGGAATGAGATGCTCCGCATCTTATGCCATCTCGATTCCCGATCTAGTCAGGTATTTTGGTACTTGCTCAGGGTTCTTTTTTCTTAGAAATGTTATTTGTGAAGCTAAAAATATTATTTGGGAAGCTTTAGTATTTTATTTGATCTTTAAATATATTTGAACTTCAAAAGTTATGTCTTTATGATAGATTAGATCTATTTTAAATTGAAACTATAATATATTATGGCCAAGGCAGGATAGGACAGGATGATCGAGATCATTCCTAAAATCTCTGTGGGACGAAATGTCTCGGCCATCTTGGCACCTATTTTGTCGAGAGTTGAATCACTAGATGGAAGTTAATTCCTTCTTGGACATTATACTCATAATGCCCTAGGGTGCTCCATTTATTTTACTCTGTGGTACAGTGTCTGGCCCTACAGCAACTAGATTAGAGTAAAATCAGTATTTGTGCCCTTAGTTTAAAGTACAATTTCCAATTTAAGCATAGAAGAAGGTATCCTTCTTGATAATAAAGGAAAAAGAAAAAAACCACTTCAATATGCCTAGACAATGTCTAATATGGCTGCTCTATCAGTGAAATATTGAATGAATACAATTTTAAGTGTGGGAATAGACCAACTCTTCCTGTTGAACTAAATCAAAGATAATTGCTTGTTCATATCCAATGTCACGAGCAAAAGACTATTTTGCAAGTCCAATGTCATTGCACAAGGACAGACTTGTTGCTGTACATGCATGGACTGAACCATATGATATTCCACAATTTCATTGATGACGATATCTGTTAAGTAATGTAATTCAAGCAGCTCATTGGAAAGAGGATCTGACTTTTTGTTTTTTTTTAGTTAATTTGCATATAATATTTTGGGGCTTTGCTTCCATACCACCTTAATATTGGTGTTTATCTATGCTTTTAACATTTTTATGCGGCCTTTTCTCAATAGTGTCTCTTCAATACCATTTAAGTTATTTTATTATTGTATTATATTTATTGATGCAGAATGCCTTTTTTCAAAAACTTAAATTAAATTACTTTGCAGGTGGGTAGAAATGATGGCACCTGTTTTTTCAAGAGCTGCCTGGCATTGTGCATGGCATATGATTCAAGTATATAAACCATTCTTCATCCAATATATCAATTGTTATACTATATTTTGTTAATCCTGCATTATCTAAAAATTGTCTTTTCCTGATCTTTTTTCTTTCTAGAATGACTTGATTCATGCTTGGGGTCTAGACATGAAGCTTGGTTATTGTGCCCAGGTAACATTTGCATATCCAAATTTGTCTTTTTTGTCTATTTCTGATGGAAAAGAATCTAACCCGCTGAACAGGGTGATCGGAGCAAAAATGTTGGCGTGGTGGACAGTGAATATATAGTTCATAAGGGAATCCCTACACTTGGTGGGTTTGATGAGGACAAGGTAAGCTGTTGGACACCTTATCCAGCTTTTAAATTTTAAGGGACACCTAGATTAAAATATCTGCTTCTTGTGTCACTTTAATTTTGTGTGGGTTTTTGATTTGTTTGTTTTTTGTTAAAAGAATTCATTTGGTTTTGCTGTTGGTGCTCAAACTCAGATTCTTGACTCATCGATTTTCTTAGTTATTCGCCGGACATTTATTAAGATTTTAGTCCTCGTCACCAAATGATCTAGTTCGTACATCTCTATCATTAGTTGTGGGACATATGCTTCAAGCTCTTATGGTTTCTCACTTTAGATTTAGAAAACTAATTCTCAATTTAAATATCATCTAACTGGTAGTCTGGTACAATAATCTATCGTGCAATGACATCTCATCAAATGCAAGGCTTTTGTTTCTTTTCTTTTCTGATTTATCTTAGGTTATTTTTACGTATTTGAGATCTTAAGTGGTTCAATCCATATTCAATCCTTATCTTGACAGATAATTCTTTCTTTTGTTGCACATGATTTGAGGATCACAATCAAATCTATAATGCAAACTAATTTTTTGATCTATGTAAGTTTTTGCATCAAGACCCACTGCTGGAAACTTTCAATTTAGCAGTCTAATATTATATTTTCCCTTTATCCATTCCACTACAATTTCTGTGTCAAATGTCCTCGGTAATCAGCACATCTTTATATTATAATCAGTAGGTGGAGTGAAGTTGCTTCAGTGGATCTATTAGCCATTAGCTGGACTGAAGCTGCATCTCCATGTATTGCTTCTGAAATATACACTGTGTAGACTATTCTGGTTCAGCTAAATCATTCTTCTCCCATTGTCAATTTGAATCTTACAAATTTTTTCGCTTTAACTTATTTGCAGCCACTTTGTTGGTTGTGCATAACATATTTCTTTTATTGCAATCATCTCTTAAGTAAAATCCGACAACCCCGCCTCCCCCTTCTACTTTCATATCTTGGCATAGGACCCTTATTGTTGCATTGCAGCATCTTTTGTAGATATTCACATGATAAATAGTTTTATGCTGTATTATAATTTTTCAAAGAGATCCATTGTTACACCTTCTACATGAACATAATTAGTAACCAAAATTTTCTACGTGCTATATTGGCTTCAATTCATCCTTCTATTCATACGCTCACTTTCTAGTGCTTGAGCCCTCTCTTATGTATCTTTGATCATGAATGCTAGTTTTTCTTGATTCAATGTGAAATGTAAGATTTACCATTTTATTTTTCCAACTTTTATCATGCTTTTATTCAAATGACAGAATTAATGAGTGAATAAATATTTTATGATATTTAATGTGATTTTATATGCTTCATTGTAACTTTGGTTCCCTAGAACCTTTTTCGATCTTCATTTGCCTCTCACACCCAAATGTACATTGACACACCCTTAGTCTTGATTCATTAACTAATTAGTTAGTCATTAAGATACGTTCATTTGTTTTATTCATTGCTTTTCCTAACTACTTAAGTGCCAAATGGGATTGATCAAGGGCTAGTACTTGAGATGCCCTTTGTACTAATAGAAAATTAATGGTGCCAGCACCAACTCTTATACCATATATCTACATGATACAATACATACTAAGTGTGAGTGGATTAGATGTGAGAGTGTTAGTATCTTCTCTTACATCTTTGAAAAATTATCATAATAGATAACAAAAGAATAGAAGATAATCTAGCACCATTTGCCCTTGGTTATCATTGATGGCATCAAAGAGGGCGATGTCAGGAAGTGGTGCTGGGATTGTTGGAGTTGAAAGGTGATCCCATTTTAGAGGATTATTTTTTCTCCTTTCTTATGGGAATGAGATTTAAGATAATTCTAAGTTCTCATTTTGTGCATCGCCTTCTCCTATCAATGTCGTCAAAGAAATGGACAATGTTGGAGTAGAGTTCGATGACCATCAACGACAAGGTGTGTGCCCTCAATAGTTATGGCATTTGTTTATCTGTGTTTTTCAGTACCATTTCAAATGGAAGGGGCTCATCTAATGGATTATGTGCATCACTGCATCCTAGATGCATCCAATATATAGGACTAGTTTCTGATAGCAAGAAGGCTTCTTGACTGTAGTGAGGTTAGGCCAAATCTGCCTTCCTTTCACTCCTTTCTCAATTCCTCCGCATTGCAATCCCCCCCATCCTCCCAACAAAACACCTTTTTCCATCTTTGCCTCTGCATAAGAAAGGAGAGAATGACCTCCCATTGCTCTTTCTCTGTATTTTCTCCAAGAACCAAGGTACTAGGTCGTGTCACAATTGTACTAGGGCCACGTGACATCCCAGCCCACAAAACCTAGCAACAGATCCTTGTAAGAATGATACATAATTTTGGTATTGATGAATTATACTGGTACATAAAGCCTTGTTTGGAATGACATTGTCATGGTTTGTGATAAGAACCAACCTTTTCCTTTAAAAGGTCGACATGTAAATTCAAGCTTGAAGATGGAATGAACATTAACTTTTTCATTGTGTAGAATTGTGTGCGGCTATGCATGTGTCGTCTTTTATTGATGTAATTGGAATGATAGATTCTATTAACATGTGTTCTAGACTAACAGACTAATAATAGAACATTTGGGATTCATCAAGGTCTCGTATGATTGTTTTGTTATTCCAAGTTTTTTAATCTCTAGTTAGAAGTTAGAATAGATTTTGAAAGTGTTCTACTAGTTACTGATATACAGTATCTTAGTAGTTAGGATTATTTTAGACTGGGTGCTCTCTGTTCCTTTGATTTCCAAAATCTTTCAGAAAATTTATTGAAATTCTAATATTTTGGCAAGCTTGGTTGTTTGTTTATAGGAGGGTTGTAATTGGATTTGACTAGTGTGAAGAGGTGATTGGTTGATGTTTTAGCATTTATGGGGACTTTTAAAGGGACCCTGATAAAAGGAAATGATGGACCTAGAAGCTGTTATTGAGTAAAAACAATGCAAATTGTGCATTCAAGTTACTAATTGTATTATCTATTTAATTTGGTGAAACATATTGTGGAAATTTCCTCACTCCTATCTGCATCCTTTCCTCTCTCCCCCCACTATCTTTACGTTTGATGCTGATGTCCCATCAAGCTACAAGCTCCCCCATTACCTGTCCTCAGTAAGTGGTTGGTTACAGATATAACCTCTTTTACTCCCCTCACTGCAATTGAGGATAGGTCATCATCAGCATCCCATTGCTACCATCTTCCAACTACCACCATTAGCTCTACCGTGGCCACCACTACAGGCTCTTTCAGAGCCCTTTCTGTCAGCTATTGCATTTTCACTGTACTACACCTCTCTTACTCTCTTCAAAAGCCATAAAGCAGGATAGTTCTGTGAGCCTTAGATTCGATGCAGTCGGAGTTGGTTTGAATACGGTTGCTAGGATGGATGCAGATTTGAAGAATCAGGCCTGACATTGAGCTGGATTGGGCTTGGGCAAGTGTACCTTCCCTTGATGTAGACATTTATCTTAGCCCAAACTGTTGGGCCTGGTGTGGTGCTATCAAGGCTCAGATTGGGCTAACTTGTATTGTGCTGGGTGTGGGTCCAAGGGTTGAGATTAAATCAAGTCACGGGTGTACATGGGCTTGGGGATTAATTTAATCTTATTAAGTTAGTCCATGGGAGTTTTTGTTGAGTCTGGGTCAAGCCCATTTAGTTATGCATGTAAACTCTAGTCTCTAGGGTTTGGATGGAATAATACAGATTCCTTTCTCCCAAGAATCATAGCCACTTCTCATCTTCTCCCCCCTCCTCCAGGAACTGGATCGGTGGATCGATGTGAACATGCTTCGCAGGCTTCATCCAGCCGAAAAATGCTCGCACGACGTGGGATCCATCTTCTTATTCTCTTCGAGGAATGAAGCAGTGGCTTCATGGACGTGAAGTGGAGTCTTCACGGATGTGACGCACGGACGTGGTGGAATCCAGGAGGCCTCCGTGCGTGAGAAGAGGACGCTGTGTGGGCTTTGCACAGGCGTGGAGAGAAGAACGCACGGTGGGTTCCATGCATGGTAGGGAGGAGGGTGTTGGGGTTTAGTCCCGATGAACTCCAGTGGGATCAACTTCGCTGGAGAAGTACCCTGGGACTTTCACCCTTTTGTTATCAACAATTAGGTGTGTAGTCTCTTGATCCAAGATTCAACCCACCACAGCCTCTTTTCTTGAAAAGAATTTTAAAGCCTTTTTGCTTTTGCTGGAATACCCAAGCATGAGATCCCTCTTGGCATTGATGCTTTCCGTGAAGCCTGGCTCCTCCCAAGAACCTCTCTCCCAAGATTGAAGCTTGGCTAGAACTCTCTTCTACTCCACCGTGCATTGACCACTCCCTCCATAGTATATCTTCATCTGGAACCACCCAAAGCCCATTGACCAAAGTTTGACTTTGATCCCTGGCTTGAACCTCCCGTGTATTGCTTCCATTCTTGGGAGGATGTTTTCTTAGGAGGACGCTCACGGAACCGGGGACCACTTGAAGATCTGTACGAAAGCCTTGGTGAAGCCGAACGACCCACGGAAGCCTGGGTCTTCTTCCCACGGCTTCGTTCCTGAGAGTTATGAATACACGGTTGAAACAAGCTGCCGTGAATCCACTTCCACATGCGGCTGAGAACGGAAGAGGGAGGAGGGAGAAGAGATAGGGTAATACGAGAGAATTGGGAGAAAAGAATCGGTTCTCTTCTTTTAAACCCTAGAAATTAGAGTTTAAATACATCCACGAAGTGGGCCAGGCCTAGACTCAACAAAAACTTCCATGGACTAATCCAATGAGATTAAACTAATCCCCAAGCCCGTGTACATCCGTGACTTGATTTAATCTCAACCTTTGGACTCAAACCCAACCTTATACAAATTAGCCCCCTCTGGGCCTTGATAGCACCACATCAGGCCCAACAATCTCCACCTTGGTGCTTTTAAGGCCTCAGCACGTCCACCGTGTCCATCAGCTGCAATCCCTACAAAAGCTGTCCCGTAAAAGAACCTTGGTCAGTGGACCGCTCTACCTTCTTCCACTAGCTCTTTGTAGTCGAAGCCTTCTTTCCGAAAGTATCCTCTGGCCACTAGTCCTGCCTTGTACCTGATACCTCCTTGCTCTAAAGGCCCTTTCTTGCACTGATAAACCCATTTGCAACCAATGGATTTCTTTTCTTGTGGCAATTAGACCACCTGCCATGTGCCAGTCCTATAGAGAAACTGTATCTCCTCTGCTATAGCCTGCATCTCCTGCCATAGCTTGGACCCATCTATCTCTATTCTGGCTGTCCTGGCTCTCCACAGCCTCCTCATAGGTGTAAGGATCTTCATTCAATGTCACCATGGCATATGACATCGAATCCTCGAAGCCGTATCGAACTGGTGGTCAGACGTTCCTCCTGGGCCTGTACAGTGCAATCCCAGTATCAGTCCCCTGCCCAACTGTATCCTGCTAAGTCCTCTGCTCAGCTGCATCCTACTGAACTTCCTCACTTTCAACCCTTCTGTTAGTCCTCTCCACCTGAATCTCAAATCCTCCTGGTCCACTAGCAAATGGCAGATTGTGTAGGAAGTCATCTGACTAGTGTTACCGTGTTCCACCTCCTGTAGTCCTTGCTATGCATCTGTACCATCTCTGCTCCGAAGGTTCGAGCTCTCATCGAAGGTCACATCCCTGCTGATGAAAACCTTCTTCTCCAAGGGGTCCCACAGCTGATACCCCTTGATTCCATGCGGGTAGCCCAGGAGCACCGTCTTCTTAGACTTAGCGTCCAACTTACTCCGCTCCTCAGCACCAACATGCACATATGCCGTACATCCAAATACCCTCAAATGGTTCAGGTTTATCTTTCCTCTAGACCATATCTCCTCTGGAATGCCTCCATCCAACCTAGTGTGCGGTGATCGATTGACCAAATAGCTAGCTACATCTACTGCGTCAATACAGAACATCTTTGGAAGCCCTGCTTGTAGCCTCAAGCACCTTGCTTTTTTCAACAACGTTCTGTTCATTCTCTTAGCCATCCCTTCCTGTTGAGAAGTTTCCATCACCGAGAAGTGACTTTTGATGCCCCACTCCTCACAAAATCTAGTTTCCATCATCGAGAAGTGACTTTTGATGCCCAACTCCTCATGAAATCTCTAGAACTCCCTACTAGTATATTCCCTGCAATTGTTTGACCTCAGACACTTCACACTCCTACCCTGCTCCCTCTTCACCTCAGCCTTCCAGATTTTGAACTTGGTGAAGACCTCTGAATTCTCCTTCATGAAGTAGATTCACTACTTTCCTAAGAAATCATCTATCAAGGTAAAGAAGTATCTGACCCCATTCCTTGCAAAAACTAGGGCTGGTCCCCAGACATCCATGTGTACTAACTCCAAGGGTTTTGCACTTCTAGCTGTGCTAACTAAGAACTGCACACTCCTCTGCTTCCCCATTTGACATGGCTTACAGATCTCCATGACTCCACCACTCAGGTCCGGAAGTAGTCCTCTCTTGCTCAGTTCTTTCATCCCCTTGTCTTCCATGTGGCCTAGGCGGTAATGCCACATCCTATACACATCCCGAGGATCCTGTTCTACAACTGTTGCCTCAGATTTTTCTGTCACCACAGAGCTCTCCAATCTGTATAGGTTGTTCTCCAACCTTCTCCCTCTGATCACCACCATAGCTCCATTGGAGATATTCAGAACTCCACTCTTGGAATGACTACTGAAGCTGTATCTAGTCTGCTCCAGGTACCCCAGTGACATCAGATTCTTCTTGAGTTTTGGGATATGCTTCATGCTGGTAAAAATGCACATCATGCCATCAAACATCCTCACCCTCACTGTGCCAATCCCTGCCACCTTGCAAGGGTGATAATCTCCAAGAGTCAGACACCCCTCATCAACCTCTGTGTAAGTACTGAACCACGATCGGTTGGGAGTGTAATGATGAGAATATGCTGAATCCAAGGTTCACATCTATGTGTTGTACCTGTGACCATCTGATACCACCAAGAGATCATCCTCCATCTTCTGTCCTGCAACTGTAATCATAGACTCAGATCCTTCCTTTTCTCCCTTTTTTTTCACTTAGGATAATCCCTTTTAAAATGTCCTACCTCACCACACTTATAGCACTTAGCCTTTCTGGACTGTAACTGTCCCCTAAGCTTGCTCTTGTCCCTGCCTCTGCCTGATCTTTCTCCAATTGATAGACCCTCCTGGGGAACAGCTTCCTTGGTCATCTTCTCCCTCTGCTCATTCGTCCGAAGTACCGAGACAATATCTTCATAAAATAATCTCCTTCCCGTAGAGTAGCGTCGTGACCAATGAGTCATGTGATGTGGGCAGCGAACATAATAGCAAAAGTACTTTATCTTGCTCCTCCATCTTGACCCTGACATTCAGCAATTCATTGCTCACCTAGTTGAACACCTGGATGTGGCCCAGCACATCTCCACCTTCTGACATCCGAAGGCTGTAGAGGCGCTTCTTCAACATCAACTTGTTGCACATATTCTTCCCCATGTAGAGGGCTTGCAACTTCGACCAGAGCCCCTTTGGGGTCTTCTCCTCCAGCACTGAGTAAAGGACTGAATCTGTCAGACATCTCCTGATCATTGAACATGCCTTCTTTTCCAACGACATCCACTGCTTAACTGTCATCCCATCTGGCCTTTCCTCCTCTACCTGGACTTTCCACATAGAGAAACTTTCCTTTCCATCAAACTTTTCAAAATCTATTTTTATGCTACTACCCATGGCGAGATCTCAACCAAAACAAAAATAACACAAAAATAAATTTTAGAAAATTAAGAGGTACCTTGATGAGGCCTTATTGAAATTGTTTCAACTCTTTGAAGATCTCCAAATTCAGTCCTTTAAGATCTCCAAACAACTTCTTGTTGTTCCTGAACCAGGCTCTGATACCAAATTGTTGGGGTTTAGTCCTGATGAACAGCAGTGGGATCAACTTCGCTGGAGAAGTACCTTGGGGCTTTCACCATTTTGTTGTCAACAACTAGGTGTGTAGTCTCTTGATCCAAGATTCAACCCACCACAACCTCTTTTCTTGAAAAGAATTTTAAAGCCTTTTTGCTTTTGCTGGAATACCCAAGCATGAGATCCCTCTTGGCGTTGATGCTTTCCGTGAAGCCTGGCTCCTCCTAAGACCCTCTCTCCCAAGATTGAAGCTTGGCTAGAACTCTCTTCTACTCCACCATGCATTGACCACTCCCTCCACAGTATATCTTCACTTGGAACCACCCAAAGCCCGTTGACCAAAGTTTGACTTTGATCCCTAGCTTGAACCTCCTGTATATTGCTTCCGTTCTTGGGGGGATGTTTTCTTGGGAGGATGCTCACGGAACCGGGGACCACTTGAAGATCTGTATGAAAGCCTTGGTGAAGCCGAACGACCCACGGAAGCCTGGGTCTTCTTCTCATGGCTTCGTTCCTGAGAGTTATGAATACACGGTTGAAATAAGCTGCCGTGAATCCACTTCCACATGCGGCTGAGAACAGAAGAGGGAGGAGGAGAGAGAAGAGATAGGGTGATACGAGAGAATTGGGAGAAAATAATCTATTCTCTCTTCTTTCAAACCCTAGAAACTAGAATTTAAATACATACACGAAGTGGGTCAGGCCCAGACTTAACAAAAACTCCCATGGACTAACCCAATGAGATTAAACTAATCCCCAAGCCTGTGTACACCCGTGACTTGATTTAATCTCAACCCTTGGACTCAAACCTAGCCTAATACAAGTTAGTCCTCCTGGGCCTTGATAGCACCACACCAGGCCCAACAGAGGGGGTGTTCTAACAAGAAAAGAAGGAATAAAAAAAAATCCGAGAAATCAAAGGGGGCAGTGGTGATTCAAACCGGCGACCTGAAGGTTAAGGGACGAGGCAATTTACCGCCCGCCAATCTAATCATTAGCAACAAAAGGTGAAAGCCCAGGGTACTTCTCCAGCGAGGTTGATCCCATTGTTGTTCATCAAGAGCTAAATCCCAACAATTGGTATCGGAGCCAGGCTTAGGAAGAAGTTATTTGGATATCTTCAAAGGGCTGAAAAATTTCAGCAAGGCTTCATCAAGGTCTCTTGATTTTCTAAAAATTTTTGCTATTTTTTGGTTAAGATCTCGTCATATATAGTAGCATAAAAATAGATTTTGAGAAGTTTGATAGGAAGAAAGTTTCTCCATATGGAAAGTCCGGGTAGATGACCTTCTTGTGCAGCAGGGTTTAGATCTGATTTTGGAGGAAAGGTCAGATGGGATGACAGATAAGCAGTGAATGTCATTGGAGAAGAAGTATGTTCAGCGATTAGAAGATGTCTGACAGATTCAACCCTTTATTCAGTACTGGAGAAGAAGACCCCGAAGGGACTCTGGTTAAAGTTGCAAGCCCTCTACATGGGAAGGAATATGTGCAACAAGTTGATATTGAAGAAGTGCCTCTATAGCCTTCGGATGTCAAAAGATGGAGATGTGCTAGGCCACATCCAGATGTTCGACCAAATAAGCAATGAATTGCTGAATGTCGAGGTCAAGTAGAGGAGGAAGATAAGGCACTTTTGCTATTGTATTCACTGCCCACATCACATGACTCATTGGTCACAATGTTACTCTACGAGAATGAGACATTGTTCTATGAAGATATTGTCTCGGTGCTTCAGACGAATGAGCAGAGGGAGAAGATGACCAAGAAAACTGTTTTCTAGGAGGGTCTATTAGTTAGGAAAGAGTCAGGCAGAGGCAAAAGACAGGAGCAGGCCTAGGGATCAGAAAGGCTAAGTGCTACAAGTGTGGTGAGATAGAACATATCAAAAGGGATTGTCCTAAGAGAAAAATCAGAAGGAAGAAAAAGAAGGATCTGAGTCTATGATTACAGTTGCAGGACATGAGATGGAGGATGATCTCTTGGTGGTATCAGATGGTCATAGGTACAACACAGAGATGTGGACCTTGGATTCAGCCTGTTCTCATCATTACACTCACCACCGGTCGTGGTTCAGTACTTACACAGAGGTTGCTGAGGGGTGTTTGACTCTTGGAGATATCACCCTTGCAAGGTGGCAGGGATTGGCACAGTGAGGGTGAGGATGTTTGATGGCATGGTGCGCACTCTTACCAGCGTGAAGCATATCTCAGAACTCAAGAAGAATCTGGTGTCATTGGTGTACCAGAGCAGACTGGATATAGCTTCAGCAATCATGCCAGGAGTGGAGTTCTGAACATCTCCAATGGAGCTATGGTAGTGATGAGAGGAAGAAGGCTGGAGAACAACCTATATAGATTGGAGGGCTCTGTGGTGATAGAAAAATCTAAGGCAGCAGTTATAGAACAGGATCCTCGGGATGTATTTAGGATGTGGCATTATCGCTTAGGCCACATGGAAGACAGGAGGATGAAAGAACTGAGCAAGAAAGGACTACATCCGAACCTGAATGGTGGAGTCATGGAGATCTGTGAGCCATATCAAATGGGGAAGCAGAGGAGTGTGCAGTTCTTGGTTAGCACAGCTAGAAGTACAGAACCCCTGGAGTTAGTACACATGGATGTCTGGGGACCAGCCATAGTTTCTGCAATGAATTGGGCTAGATACTTTTTGACCTTAATAGATGATTTCTTAAGGAAACTATGGATTTACTTCATGAAGAAGAAATCAGAGGTCTTCACCAAGTTCAAAATCAAAATCTGAAGGCTGAGATGGAGAAGGAGCAAGGTAGGAGTGTGAAGTATCTGAGTCAGACAATGGCAGGGAATACACCAGCAGTAAGTTCTAGAGATTTTGTGAGGAGTGGAGAATCAAAAGGCACTTCTCGGTAATGAAAACTTCTCAACAGAAAAGGATGGCTGAGAGGATGAATAAAACAATGTTGAAAAAAGCAAGATGCTTGAGGCTGCGCTTTCAAAGATATTCTGGGTTGACGCAGTAGGTGCAAGAACTACTTGGTCAATCGGTCACGGCACACCAAGTTGGATGAAGGCATTCCGAAGGAGTTATGGTCTGAAGGAAAGACAAGCCTAAACCATCTGAGGATGTTTGGATGCACGGTATATGTGCATGTTGATGCTGGAAAGCGGAGTAAGTTGGATGCCAGGTCAAAGAAGATGGTGTTCCTGGACTACCTGCATGGAATCAAGGGGTATCAGTTGTGAGATCCCTTGGAGAAGAAGGTTATCATCAGCAGAGATGCGATCTTTGATGAGAGCTCGATCTTTCAGAGCAGAAATGGTACATATGAACAATAGAAACTGCAGAAGGTGGAACATAGTAACACTAGTCAAATGACCTCCTACATAGTCGTGCCATTTGCTAGTGGACCAGAAGGATTTGAGATTCAGTTGGAGAGGACTGACAGAAGGGTCAGAAGCCAGAAAGTTCAATAGGATACAGCTGGATGAAGGACTCAGCAAGATGCAGCTGAGCAAGGGACTGATACTGGAATCGCACTGCACAGGGCCAGAAGAAACATGTGACTACCAGTTTGATACGGCTTCGAGAATTTAGTGTCATGTGCCCTGGTGACAGCGAATGAAGACCCTTATACCTATTAGGAGACTGTGGAGAGCCAGAACAGCTAGGATAGAGATAGATGGATCTAGATTATGGCAAGGAGATGCAGGCTATGGCAGAGAAGATATGGCCATTTCCACAGGAATGGCTCATGACAGTTGGTCCAGTTGCCACAAAGAAAGAAATCCATTGGTTGCAAATGGGTTTATCAGCGCAAGAAATGGCCTTCAAAGCAAAGGGGTATCGGATACAAGGTAGGACTAGTAGCCAAAGGATACTCTCAGGAGGAATGCATCAACTACAGAGAGCTAGTGAAAGAAGATGGAGTGGAGCTGATGAAGGTACATACCAAGGAGAATTCAGTAGATGCACTGACCAAGGTTCTTTCACGGGACAACTTTCGTAGGTATTGCAGCTGATGGATATGACGGACGTGCTGAGACCTTGAAGCACCAAGATGGAGATTGTTGGGCCTGGTGTGGTGCTATCAAGGCCTAGGTTGGGCTAACTTTTATTGGGCTGGGTGTGGGTCCAAGGGTTGAGATTAAATCAAGTCATGAGTGTACACGGGCTTGCGTATTAGTTTAATCTCATTAGGTTAGTCCATGGGAGTTTTTGTTGAGTCTGGGCCAAGCCCACTTGGTCATGTATTTAAACTTTAGTCTCTAGGGTTTGGATGGAATAATGCAGATTCTTCTCTCCCAAGAATTACAGCCACCTCTCATCTTCTCCCCCCTCCTCCAGGAACCAGATCGCGTGGATCCACGTGAACGTGCATCGCAGGCTTCATCCAGCTGGAAAACACTCGCACAATGTGGGATCCATCTTCTTATTCTCTTCCAGGAACGAAGCAGTGGCTTCGTGGATGTGAAGTGGAGTCTTCACGGATCTGACGCACGGACATGGGCTCTGCATGGGCGTGGAGAGAAGAATGCACGGTGGGTTCCGTGCATGGTAGGGATGAGGGGGGGTTCCAGCAAGAAAAGAAGGAATAAAAAAATCCAAAAAATCAAAGGGGGCAGCTTGAAGGTTAAGGGTCGAGGCAATTTGCCACTACGCCAATCTGATCATTAGCAACAAAAAGTGAAAGCTCAGGGTACTTTTTCAGCGAAGTTGATCCCATTGTTGTTCATCAAAGACTAAACCCCAACACAAACATTATCCAACTTGGTAAATGGTTAAGTCTACACATGAGCAAACATGCCATGGACCCCAAATTGAGGACATAAAAGGCAGCAATGAGGTTATTTCTATAGTGTATGCCCTTTCTAAACTAATGCAGTGAACCAAGATAACACAGGGATAACAACGGTGGTATCATAAAACAGCAAGTCATTGCTGACCATAGGCTTCATGCTATCCTACAATGATGTCATGGCTGGAGAATTTTGCTTATACCATTCCTTCATCTTCTCACTGCTGGCATATGGTTTTCAATGAGGTAATTATGCTGGCCTTTGGCTTCCAAGAAAATTTCCACAGCCTTTGCCCACTGAAGCCCACTGAAGATAGATATTGTTTCCTGGGTCCACACAATTTAATTGATATCGTTTTCAGAACAAACATATCACCACTAAAGACAACTAGCTTTTGTATCATTGTCTAATCCAGCCATTATAAAGGAAATTCAGAAATTCACACACAAAATGGACTGATGGCAGCAAAGGAGCTAAGAATAGCAATTTATTGTGATCTAATAGCAAAGATCTCCAGAGCTGATAGATGACACCAAGAAAAAACAAAAACAATATTCTGCATGGGTGATCAAATGTGCAGATTACCGCTTTGGACGGAAAACACATGGGTCAAGTCTAAGAGATCAAAAACAGAGCTCTTACCAGAATCTAGCTGCCATGTGTTGTTATATTGAATGCATGATCAAACCTGTTATTGAACAGAGTACTTCCAATCCTTCAGCCACCCTCTTTTCATGACATTATGGGCTTCAATTATGTCATGCCCCCAACCCAATATCTTGAACAAGGGATGCAACAATGGCAACATACTCATAAGGTATGACCTTACAAATATGCAAAGCATTCATTATGATATCATCTAATAACTAATAGTGGAAATAAATTAGTTTAATATTTATCATGTCCAAAATAATTTTTCAACATTTTGAAATACATCACTGATCGCAATTATGATCCGATCAAATTGATCCTATATTATGGTGCAATTTCTTTTGCTCAATTAACACTCCTCCGTCAGTACCCCGACAAATCTATACTGCTCTGAATCTAAAAGAGAAGAAATAATAGAATAATGAGCTCAACAGCTCAGTAAGCAAGGATCACTCTGACTAGATAACCTATATAGTAAATTAATAATTAACATGCCATATATAAATAATGCTATCATATCCAATATATAAAAAAAAGAGAAGATTCATAATTCTTTAAATGTTCAATCGATTAATAAACAATAAATCAAATCAATCATAAATCATCTTGACCAGTTCAATTATGCCTGAAATGTTAGAAATAATTAATGTATAAGCCCTACTAGTGAAGATATTGGTCAGGTACAATCTTCGTTGGCAAGGGCATCGATCAGATAGTCCCCACTAGTAAGGGCATCAAACATAGCCAGCTAATTTTCAAAATTGATAATAAAATGTATCTGATCGTAATTCATATTATATCAATTCATGGCTAGAAAAGATGTTCAAGACCAAATTCTAAATATATATGCATAATTTCTAAAATATCATATACATTTATAATTAGGAAATATGCGTTAGTTAGATCAATGAATCAATCATGATATCAATATTTCATTAAAAATAGATATATACATAAAATATCTAGAAAAAAGAGGTCATCACTTCTCAATCATGAGCAATAGTTAACCAAATCAATTCTATGTATTCACGTCAAAATTTATCACTCAAATTATATTTAATTAGCTTATAATTATTTTTCCATTGGCTTTTGGTTACTAGTGGAATGATGACTATGGGTGGGGAACATATTTATAAAGGAGCTTCGACTCATCTTCCTTTCATTTGATTGGGACTCAAAAGTCCCCTTCCGACCCCAACTCCAATCGGGACTCTCCATTGCCTTGGTTGAGGATGCGACCCCAATCCTTATTCATTGGGTCTCAATTCTGCACCGATCAATCGGATTCGAGCCCGGGCCTAGGCCTAGTGTATCTCCTTATTATTATTATTATTATTATTATTATTATTATTATTATTATTATTATTATTATTATTAACTAATTTGGGACAGTCAAATGGACCAGGCTCGGCTTGGTTCCAAATAGGGCCAGTCCAAGAATCAGGCCTTACAAATTAATATGAGGGTTTTAACTAGTGGCAACACAGATGGGATTCAATAATCCCATGCACTACGAGAATTACAAAAAAAAAAAAAAAAAAAAAAAGCACAGACCTCAAGCCCTTCCGCCTTGTATATTAGAAATTTCTTCAAAGAAAGGACAATAAGAAAGACCCCAATGCAGGCCCTAACCTGGCTCTGACAGTCTGACATGTAACAGGATCAGCTGTTGATCATAACAGAAAAGTTATGCAAAGGAGAAAGAAAGCCTGAGCAGATTGACATGGAGAACGAAGCAAATAAAAGAAAGAGGCAGAAGTAGAGAAGAAGGCAATGGAGAGAAGGATGTATTTATACCATCAAAATGAGATATGTGTTACACTAATCTCTTCATAAAAGGTTGATGACCACTTATATAGGATGGGTGGACCAAAACATCCTGCTTTAGATAGAAACCTTAACATGTCAGGATGGGTTTGTTTCAGGCCTAACTAATGACCTTTTTACAATAGAAAACTCTGCTTAACCATATCAGCATTGGTATGAACCATGCTAGCCCTAGGAGTGGTGAATAAATCCATATCAGCGGAAATAAAACCTTTTTCATCCCTTATTTTGGTTGGCAAGTGCTTTTGGGTACCACTTTGTTATAAAGCCAGGTATCTATCCTGCCTGCAGCTAACTAAACTTCCTGCTTTTGCCACCTGCAAAGCTTCCATGCTCTCTTCTTGTCTCACTTTTTATGCTAATCTCAGATGGTACCAGGTCCAGAGTACAAGCTCATGAACATGCCAATGTAAATTAGTTTGATGCTGAATAACTAGTATTAGTTATTGTAGTGTATATGAACAAAAGTTCTGCATTTCTTATTCAAGAAAACTATCCTTTCTTCCCATTCACAAACTTCATGAACTTTGTAATATCAGTCTTGTAAAATGAGTAAAAATCTGTTTAATTATCAGTTCACCTATTCACTTACAAGTAATGCTACGAGACATTGGGTTTGTGCATACAAGAAGTTCCTCCTGCCATGGAGCATGAGAGAATTGGTGTAACTTGCAGGAATTGGTGAGACATATGGGGGCACTTGAATTATGAATTGCCATGCATGCATAACTGGGTCTGCATGCACATGATTTCTCTCATCCATCCACATTACACATGATTCTACTTAGATAATTTATGATGATCTATAAGACATTATACACAGAAAATATTAGTGCACTTATGCCTGAACATCAAAATACAGACCGGTATTTCAATGGTAGCAAGCTTTTCCATGCAACCAAATGCTGATAATTCTAGTGGTACATCACAGTAAAAGAGGTTGGAAAAAATGGTAGATCTGCTAGTTCTTCATTCGCATTCTCCATTAGTTTACTGAAGTGACTGCATATTTTTGATTTGGCAGGTGCATCCTGGGCCACGTACTTTGAAGGACAGAGTTGCGGTAAGTGTTTTGTCTACCATACCTTTTGTTTGAGCCATTCATTCTATCACTCACCTTGTTGGATGTCCATGTCCATTTCTTAGTCCAAATAATCAACAAAATCAGCTGCCCCTTGTAAATCCATCTTCTATTCCAAATCCACATATTACTTTTGGCATATGATTGATATATGAATATCTGGAAACGAAGGCAGTGCCTCCAAGTATAGGGCTTACATGGAAAGGATGAAACCAAAGTACTTATCATGGTGATTCTTTATGAAAATGTTAGTCAAATGCACAAACTGAGGTTAATCTTATAGACTTTAAAGCAACCTACTTACACTTGACAGCTTCTAGAGCTTAAAAAAGTGATCTTTTGGCTGTGATATCTAGGACTGGAGCAGATCAATCTCCATGTGCTTTTGTTATCTCTATCAATGTTTAACGGGTTGGGCTCTGTGCAGGTGAGGAGACGGTCTTATATTGAATTGGAAATTTTCAGAAAGAGATGGCAAAGAGCTGTCACAGAGGACAAGTGCTGGATTGACCCATATTCCGAACCCTTGGCAAACTCGAGTCATTAGTATAGTTTTTCTTTTTCTTTCCCTTTAAAAAACTTGTCATCATCCTTTATCAAGATATATTCATCTGATACACTCATACATATTGTTCCATCCAAGCAAGGAACTACAGAAGACTATCAAGTTCATGGAGACTCTGTGGGCTACCATACAGGGATTGATACCTATACAAAATTCTCTTTAGAGCAGACATTCAAAAGTGCAAAGCTCATGCGATCTACACCATATATATATATATATATATATATATATATATATATATATTCAATAAATGTAATTATGTCAATCATTCTTTTTTTAATAACAACAAATATATCATAGAAGTTTAGTGTTGCTTTGTACATTCTGTTATGTATTAGAAAGTCCTTAATATACCTTTCTTGACAATTTGTCTTAAAAATAACTCCAATTCTGAGCATGAGTGCGGCCAAAGAACATCTGCCATGTAAAGGAACTTTTCTGTGATTATCAAAATCCAAGTAAAACTTTTATTTCTTATTTCTTAGCCAAGGGTTGAATCAGTTGAAGAGCATTGGCTTTAATTGTTACTTTGTATTTGTGATTGAACTATATTTAAGACCAAATTTGTGAAATAGCTTCATAATATTTTGCACTGAAAACATTGATCATAAATGCCACATGTCAGCATCACCTGAAATCTGTTTTTCATCAGCATATTTTGTGATATATATATATATATATAGTTTCATTAGCATATTTTTCATCGTCACCTGAAATATATTGTGAAATAGCTTCATAATATTTTGCACTGAACTATATTTAACATTGGCTTTCATGAAATATTTTCATCAGCATCACCTGGCTATCATGGATGTCACATGCAGCAGATGATGACAATCACTTTAGCGCAATGTTGGGCACAAATGGGAGCCATGTCACGATCATATCATAGACGTGTAATTGGCTTATATCATCTGTATTGTGCCATGTCAAGTGCATAATATTGACATGACCGCCATGCCAGCATGCATGACTGTGTTGTTGACAGTGCCATGTCGATTCCAAACCATATGCCATGTCAGTTGCACGTAGCAGTCATGTGCACCACATCCATTTAGAATGTATTTTAGATGCTACATCATCACTCCATCATCACAATCACGCATAGTCATGTCCCAGCACCGTGTTCATCGCCATCATTTAGTGGCCACATGACTCCCACATCAGCGCAACATGTCACCAAGTTGCCACTGTGCTAGATATTAAAAATTGCAGCAATTATAACATGAAGTTGAATTAATTTACATATAATTCCATTCTGCCGTTGTGTTTTTTTGACGGATTTATACTACTGTTATAGCGTAGATTGTTTTTTTTAATGGATTTATGATGCCGTTGGATATCTAAGAACCAGCATTCCAAAAGATATTCTAACTAGGCTTCTGGGCTTCAACGAAGGTGGATCTGCAGTACCATTACTGCAGCGGAAAGAAAAAGTCTTGCTCCACCATCTGCGCGTATTGACCGCCTGTGCATGCTGATGCATGTGCAATGGCCCAAAGAGTTTGTTGTGCATCACACGTGCGTCAACATACCGAAGGGCAATGTAGCAAGTTTTTTCTCTAGCGAAAATATGAGCAGTCCAAGAAGAAAGCAAGGAAGCAAGGAAAAGTCTTGCTCCATCGCCCTTCGATGCAGCAAGCACGCATTGACCCTGCAAACTGGTTGGCCACACGTGTCACCGCGTATGCGGTGGCCCAATGGGTCTTATCACGCATTGCATGCATGGATGGCTAATCCGCACGATTGATGCGCGCTTATTATATCCAAGGGTGATGTAACAAGTCTTTTCTAGAAAGCAAACAATTTACGAAATCTTTTTTTTTTTTTTCGGTGCAGTCCCATATAAAAAAACACACACACACGAACGGGTTTTTTTTTGAAAAAATAAATGACTATACTAAAACCTCACTGAGTATATACATATTCTATTGCTATACATACTTAGAAACTCCTACGTACATAATTACATCACCGTATATATACTTATCTCATTTCTATATATACTTATAATCCTTGTATATGCACTTATATTGCTATGTACACATTTATTTTACTCATGTACACACTTAAAAACTTCCATACATGCACTTGCATCATTATGCACACATTTATCTTACATATTCATAAATCCCTTTTGTATGCATTAACATTACGTACTTTGTATGTACTTATTGTATTTCTATACATACTTATAAGTTCTCTCTATGTATGTACTTATATCGCGACATATACACTTATTTCATTCTTACATACGCTTAGAATACCTATATGCATTCTTATCCAATTTTTGTGCACACTTATAAATCTTCTTTAAGCATACACTTAGGTCACTGTGCATACTTATTTCGCTTCTATACACACTTAAAATACCTACATACATGCTTAGATTATTATGTACATATTTATTCCATTTCTATATACATTTATAAATCCTTATGTACACACATACATTGTTATGTATACATTTATCAACTTACACACTTAGATAATTAGGTACTAACTTGGAGCTATTTTTAAAATCGATGTCATTTGACATTGGTTTTATACGGTTGGTATTTAAATTAAATTTTTTACTAAAAAAAGGCTAAAGTAAAAGATCATTATTTCTAATGATGCTTTTTCACAGCGCTTAAAAAGCATCACTTGAAATAGCACTTCTTTGAGCCGCCTTCTACTTTGCTCGTAAAAAATTATTTTAAACAATTATTTTAATTTTTTATAAAATATTTAATTTTAATATTAAACATGTAAAATCGGTATTATTGATATCAATTTAAAAATAGCTCTACGTACTTGTCCCATTCCTTGGACACAACTGTAAACCTTTGTACACTACACTCTTTCACGTGGAGCGAGGCATAATGGTAATTTAAACATGGGGACAGATTCTTGGGGGACCGGCAGTTAAACAATTAGTCAACGGGAGGGCCTAGCAGAGTAGTTTTTTATATCGGTGCCAAAAAGGCACCGGTTAAAAAAAAAGGGTGAAATCCTAGAATATTACAAAAGTGGTGTAAAAGTGAAAAATACTTTCTCCATGTCTGCTCAGTCCTATCAGCGAGAGGGGTGATGGGGCAGTAGAAATCGTCACTTAGAATGGCGATTTCGTAACTGAAATCGTCACTCCAAGTGGCGATTTCAAGCTAAGTGAAATCGCCACTTGCAGTGATGATTTCAGCTAAGAAATCGCCACTCTATATGGCAATTTTCTCAGACTCCATCTTTTCGAGCCTGATCGGCCTTTAAAATCCTACACGGCCTTTAAAACTCTATTTCCCCTCCCTTCGCCTTTCCCTTCCCAAAAAATCACCATTGCCCATCTCTGCTCCCTCTCATCAGACCATCCTCTACGATCCATCGTCTGTACTCCGCCCTCAGTTCCTTCAAGGTAGAGATTCATTTTCCTCATTTCTTAAACTAATTTTTATATATGCATGCTATCATGTAAGTGATCTTTATAGATTTTTTGACAAAGGAGAAAAAGCATGAGATGTGTGTTTTTTGATCTATGTATAGAGATGAAAATATGGAAGCATAAATAAACATGATGTATCGTATGGATGCTATATTGGTATTTTATTTTAGCTATAATATCATGATGAGAAATTAAGTGTTTTATCTTAATCAGTGCCATATATGCATATTTAAAATTTTTTATCTGTAGCTGATCAAAGATAAATTTTGATCATCTTTTATTCAGATGAAAATTGTATGAGTTCTACTTTATTGTGATGGATCAATTGAACATGGCCAAGAAGGGATACATTATAATCTACCTCCACGTAAATGTTTGAAATTGAGCACGGGAACATGCTTTGATGAGTTGGTTGATCAGGTACATACAGTTCTAAAAATTTTAGTACAGAGATATATCATCAGATTGATGTGGAGATCTCCAACATTGCATCAAAAATATGTGCTTCATCCAATTGAGGACGACGATGATGTGGAGCACATGTTGACATTTCCCTTGAAGTTTTCAGAATATCGGTATATTGAACTCTATATTTTCAAGGATGATATTCCAGAGCCATATAGTGTTGGTCATATAGAGAATGTTCAGGACAGTTCTCCTTTAGCCCAGCAGCAGGAGCATGTTAGGACTCCAGTGGATTTCTCAATGATTGAAGGATTTATGCCAGCAGTACAGAGTGATGATGTGGTAAATAATCAGTTTAACATTGATAGTCGAGGAATGGAGTCAGACGAGAGTGCAGATGACGACTATTGGCCTGAACAGGATGACTCAGATGAAGATCAAATGAAGATGAAGAGTCATATGGAGACGATATAATTCATGACACTGGCTTTAGTTCCATTCCTGTATACACTTATCCAGAACCTATTCCAACTCAGGTACATGATCATCAAGCCTTTGCATATGAATAAGTATCGAAATTTTATAATGAGTTAAATTTGCATGATGATGGATGTGTCAATTTTGGGATCCATCAATGACTGAGTTTGCTAAAGGGTTATTGTTTAATACTAAAGATAAACTAAAGAGAGCATGTGAAATGTATCACATCAAGAAGCATCGCATATAATGTGGTGGAGTCGAAGAAATTATTCTGGTCTGTGAAATGTGCCTCTTCAAGTACAGCCCAACATTGTCAATGGAGGTTGCGTGCTACAAAGTTGAAGAAGCATGGATTTTTGAGATCACAAGGTATGAAGGGCCGCACTCTTGTTTATTCAGTAATTTAACTTGGGATAACAAACATATTAGTTCTCGAGTTATTAGCTATGCTGTTTGACATATTGTAGAGAAAGATCCAAGTGTGAATATTGAAGCTATTATAGCAAGCATTGCAGAACAATTTCACTATACAATGTCATATTCAAAAGCATGGTATGGAAAGCAAAAGGCATTGATTGATATATTTGGTGAATGGAAATCGTCATATGCAAAGCTTCCTAGATACATGCTTGCACTGCAGAATGCAAACCCTAGAACAGTTGTATGTTAAGATTTCTACAGTGAAGCAAGTTCTTCTGAATGGGTCCTGAATTATGTATTATGGGCATTTCAACCATCTATTGAGGGGTTTTGGTATTGTCGCCTGGTAATTTCTATTGATGGAACACATCTTTATGGAAAGTATCAGGGGAAGATGCTCATTGCGACAGGTACTAATGCTGATAATAGGATATTTCCACTAGCCTATGCAATTGTAGATGAAGAGTGTACAACTAGTTGGAGATGGTTTTTGCTGAGGCTTAGGAGGCATGTTGTGAAAGATAGAAATGGCATTTGTCTTATTTCTGATCGATATTCAGGTATACTAAGTGCCATAGCTGATGGTGAAATTGGCTGGGCTCCACCAAGAGCTTATCATCGATATTGTTTGAGACATGTATGCAGTAATTTTAACTCGAGATTCTTAAATATTCAATTAAAAAGAGCAGTATGGAAAGCAAGGAGCGAACATCAGCTTTGGAAGTTTAACTTTCTGATGGAAAGGAATAAAATAGTCAATGCAGAAGCTTGGACTTGGCTATGGAGTTAGATTCGGAGAAGTGGACATTGGTACATGATGGGGGCTTTCGCTACGGTACATTGACAATCAATCTCTCGGAGGTTTTCAATTGCATGTTGAGGGAAGCTAGAAATGTGCCGATTACTGCGTGTGTTCAGATGACATTTCGTCATCTCGTTAAATATTTCAATATGAGACGCGCAAAGGCCTTAAGGTATGTAGAGGAGAACCCTAACAACCTCTTCACTCCTCATATTTCGATTAAGGTTGCTAAAGAACAGGCCAAAGCTAATGAGCACAGAGTAACTACATACAACATGCAAAAAGCCACTTACAAAGTTGTGACAAAAAGGTTTAGTGAAGCTCTCAGGGGTGGAGGCAATGTTCAGAATGTATCTCTCAGTGACCGTATTTGTTCATGTGGTTCATGTGGTAAGTGGACAATATATAAATATCCATGTACACATATGTTAGCAGTGTGCCAGGAGATTGGCATGGACTCAACGGCTTTTGTAGATGAACTATATAGTATTCGCTCCTACATTACTGCCTAGAGTGGGGAGTTCAACCCGGTACCACATGAAGACTATTGGTTGCAAACGCCATTTACGTGCATACCTGATCGTGATCGTATCAGGCCGAAGAAAAGAGGAAAGCCAAAGTCAACTCGGATCCACAACGAGATGGATGAGGTCTAGCCTAGACGTCATTGTCCTATTTGTAAGCAAATAGGTCATTCTAGACGTCGTTGTCCTAATGTAACTGGTGGACCTTCAGGATCGTAAATTTATATACTCTTAAGTAAAATGGCCATTATTGTGCCTACGATGTACTTGTCTTAGGAACAAGATTATATAATGATGCATTTCCCTTTTTTTCATGATTGGCATTTGATGATGTGAGTTTCGATTGAGTTTCGATTGAGTTTCGGTCGAGTTTCGATTGAGTTTCGATTGAGTTTCGGTCGAGTTTCGATTGAGAAAGGTCAAGTTTTGGCATTTGATGTCTTTCGATTGGGGACCGCATGAGAAAATCGCCGTAGGTTTCAGCTCTCGGGTTTGTGGAGCCTGAGAAACTTATTTCTGACTGAATTAAGTCCCCGTTGGTTTCAGCTCTCGGGTTTGTGGAGCCTGAGAAAATTGCCACTTGGAGTGGCGATTTCCTCCTAATTCGGCCCAACAGGTCTGACCTAAAATCGCCACTTGAAGTGGCGATTTCAACCCAGAAATCACCACTTCAAGTGGCGATTTCCTCCTAATTCTACTATCCAAACGGTTTGAGCCTGAAATCGCCACTTGATTTCAACCCAGAAATCGCCACTTTAAAAGTGGCGATTTCCTCCACCTTCTACCCAAAAGGTCTTAACCTCATTCATGTGGTGATTTCCTCCGCCTTCTACTCAGAAATCACCTACGGGGACTAAATTTTGTGCTGAAAAGAGGTTCAGTCTGAAACTCCACCGAAACTCGACCGAAACTCAACCGAAACCGACCAAAACTCGACCGAAACTCAACCGAAACTGGACCAAAACTAGACCAAAATTGGACCGAAACTAGACCGAAACTGGACCAAAACTCAATCGAAACTTGACCGAAACTCAACCGAAACTCGACCGAAACTTGACCGAAAGTAAATGCCAATTATAACAAAAAGTAAATGCATTAGAAGAACACATTCTCATAAAATTAAATTTTTCTGATACATGAAAAAAAAAAATTTTTACATCAGTTGGTTGAGTACAACAATCTAGGAAACCTAGGTTCCACATCCTCGTCGAGGAGGTCGGCGAATATGTCCAGTCCATCTCCTATAGGTC
>UESW01004095.1:250091-295260 GCA_900491605.1 Calamus simplicifolius | reverse complement strand
ACAAAAACCCTAACACAAGCTTTACCAAGCTTGTACCGAGGTAAGACTACCTCCTCTAGTTCAATCCCCCAGATTGAACTAGACACAAAGAATAAAATGAGTTTTTAATTACAAGCTCCTAATGAGCAGATTAACAAATGTAAGAATAAAGTTTAGAAAAGCCTGATTTGCAGATGGTTGGCTTTGGCTTTTCTTCTTTTCTCTTTTCCTCAACTCCTTTGAAGTGTGAATCAGGCCTCAGCTTGGATTCTTCACGGAATGAACTTTTGAGTTGATTTGAAGCTTTTCCCTTTTTTTGAGTGTTGAAAATCCTTGATTTGCTCTTGAAAGCTTGGATTTTCTTCTGAAGCTTCCTTGGATTGTTGAGCTTGAACACAGAAGGACTTCCTTGGATTTCACACTCTTTCTTTCACTCTATTTTGAATCACGGATTTTTTCAAATGAAGCTCTGTTTTTCCGATTTTTCTTTTCTTTCTCTTGAAATGAATATCTCTCTTTTTGTCTTTTTTGATTTGAAAAGGCTTCTCTATTTATAGATTCTGCAAAATATAGCCGTTAGAAACAAAGAAAAATAGCCGTTATTCAAAAATCTTACCGTTGAGCTGAGTTGGCATTCAAAAAATTTCGCCCAGATTTGCTGGAGTCGACTCATGCTTTTCCCGAGTCGGCTCGAGGTCGTGATACAAAAATAGAAATGTTTAGAAAGTCAAAGGGTCGACTCACCAAAAGTAAAGTGTCGACTCCTGAAAGTCGGGGGTCGACTCATGAAAGTTGGGGTCGACTCGCGAAGTGCTCAGAAAAAACACTTCTGGTGTCTGAGCGGAGTCGACTCGCACAGTCATGGAGTCGGCTCGACAGAATCGGGGGTCGACTCGAAATTAGTGGGTCGACTCGAGACAGACAGACATTTCTGTACTCTGAGGGGAGTCGACTCTGAAACTCAAGAGTCGGCTCCGGAACGTATCAAAAATCAGAAAGTTTTCTGATTGACTTTAAAATCGTTCCAGATTCATTTTAAATCATTTTTGACTTGAATAAAATAAAATTGACATTAAGAATCAATTCAAGAATGTTCCAAAAACTCATTGATTAAATATGAAGTATTAAATTTCTTTTGAAAGCTTAAACATTGAACATGAAGTTACTTTCAATTTGATTAAAGTCAACTTTAACATTCTCATTCATTGTTCTAAATAAATTCATTGCTCATGTAAATAAACTCATTACATCTTTTAATATACTCATGGCTTTTGGTAATCATCAAAATCAATAAGATTGGGGCATATAATTTTTCAATAACTCCCCAACAATCTCCCCCTTTTTGATGATGACAAAAACATTGAGTTTATGCATGATTGATTTGTGAATTTATTTTGATTTCATAAATAGGCTTAGGCTCCCCCTGAATGAGGTAGCTCCCCCTATGAAACTTAAATAAATAATTCATTCATTCAATCATTTTAATATCATTGATTAATCATCAATTTCTCCCATATGCATATACATATAAAACTATAAACTCTCCCCCTTTTTTGTTATCAACAAAAAGGTAGAGAAGCAATAAACATTATCATTCATTCAAGACAAAATCATTCATTCATTGAAAAGATAATTCATTACATCAAAGTGAAATACATCAAATGTCTAATACATTGATACCAAAATGTAAAACATAAAAAACTTCAATACATTGCAAGGACTGAAATCTAATACATTAAAATGAGTCCTAAAATCCTAGTCAAATGATCAATTATTTTTTCATTCCATCAGTTGAATTTTACATAGTCTTTTAGTTCATCAACAAAGGTGCAAGCAGTCAAAATTTTATCTTGTAGCTCTGCGTTGCATTTGATAGTTTCACCATCTCCGCAAACATCTTTAAGTTCTTCAAATATGTTCTTAAGATCTCCACTTAAAGACTTTGAAGAAGTGCTGAGAGTAGACTCAATTTTAGTGATCCGGTCATAAGAGTTTCCTTGAATTCATAAACTTATTTCAAACTCTGACTTTAATTTCTCTGACTGATCATCAAAAGGCCTTTGAGTTGCCTTAATTGAAATCTGAGAAAACTGATGAAGATGAAGCTTGATCAAATGGAGCAGGGTAGGAGCAGGAGCAGAAATAGGAGGGCTCGGAGGTGCAGGTGAAGAGTGTCTAACTGATGGTCCTGGTGCCTCAGCATCCTAGCTCTTCTTCTAAATCCTTTCCTTTCCCATTTCCATTCTTCTTAATAAATCCCATCCTATGAATAGTGGCCAAGCTATAAAAATCTGTGTGTCTCAAGTTTCTCATGGGCTCACTATCAGAAATCACAATCCCTTGGCTCTGAAAAATCTTAGTGAGGATCATGCCATAGGGCAAGCTAGATTTCTCTTTCCTCCACAGTCAGCAATATACCAAAGAATCATACTGGGAAGGTTAATTGGTTTGCCCGTTACAATGCATCCATCACAAAATATCCCTTTCTGAACATAATCAAATCTTCCTTTTGGGAAAAAGGATCCTACTGCATATGTTGTGAAGCAATCTCAGTTCTAATGGATAATTGATTGGCAAAACTTCCTCAAAACCTCAACTTCCGGTTAATAATCTAGAGAGCTGGGATCTGTCATCCGAAGAAAATGTAGAAGTTCCAGACATGGGTAGATCCAAAAGTCTAGAAAGAGCTCTACAGTCACTGAGATTCCTTCCTCTAACAATGCTTATAAGACCATTATCTCCTCTAGACAGTTCTTATAAAATTCCTTCACAAAGAGGGATAAGTAGGCATCTAGGGAACAATTTCTCCCAACCCATCTCTTAACTGTCTTCCCAAAAGAAATCCCTCTCTCAAAAACTCAAAATCCACTTTCCTTCCCGTGGTAATGATTCTATCAGCTAATCTATCTACCTGAAGGAGCAGTAGCTGGAGAAGCATTTGGAGTTGAAGAAGATGAGTCGAATCCGAGCTAGGTGAGGCTCACGAACCGGACGCCTCACCGTCTTCCTCACGGCTCTCTTCCTCTTCACACCGGCCGCACAAAGGTTAGAACCTCGAGTTTTGGGGGCCATTGATCGATTGGAAGGATTAATCAGGGATTTGGAAATTTGGAAGGTTGGAAGGTTTTGGAGAGAGTATTTTGAGAGATTGAAACGTTAGAAAAGAACGGCGAGTCGACTCTGCCCTAGATAAATCAACCTGGGACCACTTCGAGTCGGCTCCCGCAAAGAGGGGTCGACTCCGGACAGTCACAGAAAACCATCCCGAAGTGGAGTCGACTCGCGCCAAGAGGGGTCGACCCGAGAGTTTCAGCAGAAACCAGGAGTCGACTCCGATACTCACCGAGTCGGCTCCGAGACCATTTCAGAGCAAAAACATGAAATTT
This sequence comes from Calamus simplicifolius, assembly GCA_900491605.1. Lineage (NCBI taxonomy): Eukaryota > Viridiplantae > Streptophyta > Magnoliopsida > Arecales > Arecaceae > Calamus > Calamus simplicifolius. The sequence goes on along the minus strand of UESW01004095.1, from coordinate 291,895 downwards.
CTGAAATGTGTCCGGAATTGATCATAAAAATTGATAAATAATCATTGGATTTGATAATCAATTGATATGAATTCTAGATAAGATTTCCTTAAGATCAAGGATTTGAAAGAATTAGATAAAATTTCCTTAGGGGTTTCAAATTATTCTAAGGATCACAAATTCCTAACTCTCCTCTAAGATAACAAATCTTTCTTCACTTAAAGGTTTTGTAAATATGTCAGCTAATTGTTCTTCAGTGTTTACATAATCTAAACAAATTTCATCATTAGCTACATGTTCTCTTATAAAATGATATCTAATTTCTATGTGTTTTGTTCTTGAATGTTGAATTGGATTTTTGTTAAATTGATTGCACTAGTGTTATCACATCTTATGGTGTTTTATCAAGTGTGATACCATAGTCTTCAAGTTGTCGCTTAATCCATAGGATTTGCGCACAGCAACTTCCAGCTACATATTCAGCTTCAGTAGTTGATAATGCAACTGAATTTTGCTTTTTGCTAAACCATGTGATTAAGTTACTTCCTAAGAATTGGCATGCACCACTTGTGCTTTTTCTATCTAATTTTACATCCAGCATAATCAGAATCTGAATATGCAATTAGGTTTAATGTGGAGTCTCTAGAATACCATAAACCTACATTTTTTGTTCCATTTAGATATCTTAAGTATTCTTTTAACAGCTATTAAATGTGATTCTTTAGGTTCAGATTGAAATCTAGCACATAAACATACTGCAAACATTATATCTGGTCTACTTGCTGTTAAATAAAGAAGGGATCCGATTATACCTCGATAATACTTTTGATCAACCTTCTTACCTTCTTCATCTTTGTCCAGCTTGCATGAAGGACTCATTGGTGTTCCGAGGGGTTTCATTGTTTCCATACCAAACTTTTTAGTATTTCTCTTGTGTACTTTGTTTGGTTGATAAAGATTCCCTCTTTGCTTTGTTTGATCTGGAGTCCAAGGAAGAAGTTGAGTTCTCCCATCATGCTCATCTCGAATTCTCCCTGCATCAACTTTGCAAATTCTTGACAAGAGAATCGTTAGTAGCACCAAAAATAATGTCATCTACGTATATTTGTACTACTAAGTAAATCTTTACTTTTTCTTTTCAAAAACAAAGTTTTATCAACATTTCCTCTTGTAAAATCATTTTCTATTAAAAATTTACTTAACCTATCATACCAAGCTCTAGGTGCTTGTTTCAAACCATATAAAGCTTTGTGCAATTTAAAAACGTGATTTGAAAATTCGTGATCTTCAAAACCTGGTGGTTGTTCTACATAACTTCTTCATTTATAAATCCATTTAAAAATGCGCTTTTTACATCCATTTGAAATAAGTTAAAATTCATATGACATGCAAATGCAAGTAATAGTCTAATGGCTTCTAATCTAGCTACAGGTGCAAAGGTTTCATCAAAATCAATACCTTCTTCTTGATTATATCCTTTAGCAACCAATCTAGCTTTGTTTCTAATTACTATGCCATTTTCATCTAGTTTATTTCTAAAAATCCATTTTGATCCTATAACTGAATGATTTTTAGGTCTTTCAACTAAAGTCCAAACATTATTTCTAGTGAATTGATTTAGTTCTTCTTGCATTGCTAACATCCAATTATTATCTTTTTCAGCTTCTTCAATAGTTTTAGGTTCAATTTGTGATACAAATGCAAGATGATTACTAATATTTCTCATGTATGATCTAGTTCTTATTCCTTGAGATGGATCACCTATAATCAATTCCTTAGGATGACTATAAGCATATCTCCAATCTCTTGGAAGATCTACATCATTATGATTATATTACATCATCATCCTTATGTGAATCATTATCTTTAGCCTCTTGTTCATGATCAGAAGATACTTCAATATTAAGTTTTTCAAGATCTTTTTCAATTATGTTTGTATCTTCCTCATCATCAAATCTTTTCAGAACAGTTGCTAAAGATTCATCAAAAACTACATGAATGGATTCTTCAACTACTAAGGTTTTCTTGTTAAAGATTCTATATGCCTTACTAGTTGTTGAATAACCTAAGAAATATTCCTTCATCAGATTTAGCATCAAATTTTCCTAATTGTTTTTACCATTATTATGAATGAAACATTTACATCCAAATGCATGAAAGTATTTTAATTTGGTTTTCTTTCATTCCATAATTCATAAGGTGTTTTCTTTAATATTGGTCTTATTAAAGCTCTATTTAAGATGTAACATGCTGTGTTAATAGCTTCCGCCCAAAAGTACTTTGGTAAGTTTACTTTCACATAGCATGGTACGGGCCATGTCTTCTAGAGTCCTATTTTTTCTTTCAACTACACCATTTTGTTGTGGAGTCCTAGGGGCTGAAAAATTATGATTAATTCCATTTTCAGTGCAAAAACTTTCAAATAAGTGATTTTCAAATTCTGTTCCATGATCACTTCTTAGATACTATGGTAGTGTTTTTCTCATTTGTGACTTTCTTGAAGAATTTCAGGAATATCGAGAAAGTCTCATCTTTGTGAGCTAAAAACATTACCCAAGTATATCTAGAGTAATCATCTACAATCACTAGACCATATTTCTTTCCTCCTAGACTTGTGGTTCTAGTTGGTCCAAAAAGGTCCATGTGAAGTAGCTCTAGTGGCCTAGAAGTTGAAACAATATTTTTAGATTTGAAAGAACTTCTAGTTTGTTTTCCAAATTGACATGCATCACATATTTTGTTATTTTCAAAATCTAATTTAGGTAAACCTTTAACTAAATCCATTTAATTAGTTTTGAAATAAGGTGTGTGCTTGCATGACCTAATCTACGATGCCACAACCAACTAATCTCATTATGTTAGCATTATCAGCAATTAAGCAATGATTATTTAGACAATTTGTCTAAATCAATAAGTATACATTGCCATTTCTATAACCAGTAAAAACAATGCTATCATCAATGGAATTAGTTACAGTGCATAAAGAAGATTTCAAATGAAACATTAAAACCTTTATCACATAATTGACTTATACTAATTAAGTTATGCTTTAAACCATCAACATAAAGTACATTATCAATATATATGGATGGAGTTATGCGAACTTTACCAAGGCCCAAATTTGACCTTTACCATTGTCGCCAAATGTAACAACTCCACCTTTCTTTTCTTCTAGGGTGATGAATTCTCTTTGTCACCCGTCATATGTCTTGAGCAGCCACTATCAAGATACCACTTTCTCTTTGATCTTTTGGCCACAAGACATTCCTGCAATATATCAAACTTTATGTTTAGGTACCCAAGCTTTCTTGGGTCCTTCATGGTTAGTAGCAACAAAATTGTTCCTTTCGGAACCCATATTTTCTTCCTTTAACATTTAATTTGTATTAGGTTTTAGAATTTTACATTCAAAGATTTATGTCCTTTTTGATTACATTTAAAACAGTAAAATACTTTGGCCAGCACAAAAATATTTTTTAATGATTTTTGTTTTCTTAAAGTGTTATATCCTAATCCGGCTTTGTCAAAAACTGCTTTTTGACTATTTAATAACATGTTAATTTAGTTGAGCTTAAGGTAAACTTATCAACTATGTTCTTATGTTTTTCAACTCTTTCCTTAGTTTATCATTTTCATTTGAAATTAGTTCCTTTTCTTTTACTAAAATCTCATTTTCAGATTTAAATTTCTCAACTTCATTATTAAGATTTTCCTTTTCTTGATGAAAGTTAAGTTTTCATTTTTCAAAATCTTGTATTTCTTTTTCAAAATTTGAAATCCCCAACAAGTTCATTAAAGCATCAAACATTTCATCAAAAGCAAATTCATCGCAAGGGTTTCGGAACTTACCTCATCGTTGTCGTCCGCCATGAAACATACGTTTGCAACTTCCTTTTGTTCTTCTTCTTCGGAAGAAGATTCCTCGCTGTCACTCCATGTTGCCACATAAGCCTTCTTTTTTTTTTGTAGGCTTTTTTAATTTTGGACATTCATTCCTAAAGTGCCCCGGTTTATTACACTCATAACAAGTCAAGGGGTCTTTCTCTTTTTCTTTGTCCTTGTCCTTTTTTTATCCTTTTCTCCTTCCCACTTAGCTCCAAATTTTTCTTGTGGAAGGGTTTCTTTCTCCTCATAAATCTTTTAAATTTCTTTGCAAGAGAGCAGTCTCTTCATCATTATCATCATCATCATCACTGCTGCTCTCTTCTTCTTTTGCAGCCTTGAGGGCAATAACTTTCTTTTTTTGTTCCTCCTCAACATGCTGCCTCATGTCAGCTCATGGGTCATAGAGATCCTAGAAGCTCCTCTAAGGGTAAAGTGTTGAGGTCCTTAGCTTCTTGGATTGCAGTCACTTTTGCTTCCCATGATCTTGGTAAAGACCTAAGAATTTTGCGAACAAGTTCAGAGTTAGTATATTCTTACCAAGACTTTTCAAACCATTCACAATATCAGTGAATCTAGTGAACATGCATGTGATGGTTTCAGATTGTTCCATGTAAATAATTCATATTTGTGAACAAGAATATTAATTTTGATTCTTTTACTTGATTGTTCCTCATGGGTAACCTCAACCTATCCCAAATTCCTTTGCGGAATTACATGTGGAGATTCGGTTGAATTCATTAGCATCTAAGGAACAATATAAGACATTAATGGCTTTGGCATTAAGTTGTGCCATTTTCCTATCATTATCATTCCAATCCCTTTCGGGCTTAGGAACAATAGTGCCATCTATAACATGTGTGGGTGTACTAGGTCCATTGATTATAACACCCCATAGCTCATAATCAGAAGCTTGAATGAATATCCTCATTCTAGCTTTCCAATAAGAATAATTTGAGCCATTAAACAGTGGAGGTCTATTCGTAGAATGACCTTCAGCAAATGATCCAACTTGTGTTGCCATTTGGAACTTTAGCTCTTGATCGTGTGATCAAAATCTAATGAGCACTAGCTCTGATACCAATTGTTGGCCCAGATGCAACCCAAGAGGGGGGGGGGGTGAATTGGGTTCTTTAAAAATTTAGACTTTTTTTAAAAATGTTTTGCTTAAGAAGAATGAAGGCAATAGCAATGCAAATACAAGGTGCAGTGAATAAAACAGAGATAGAGAAAGAGTCAATGAAAGCACGGCAAACACAAGAGTTTATAGTGGTTCGGTGTATCCAACACCTACGTCCACTCCCAAGATTCACTTGGGTCCACACTATAATCATCCTAGATTACAGCGAGTTGTTTTACAAGCTCACAACTCAAACTTGTTGTTTTCCCGGGCACAACGAACCCAGCTGGTTTTCAAGGGCTCACCAGCACAAAAACCCTAACCCAAGCTTTGCCAAGCTTGTACCGAGGTAAGACTACCTCAACTAGTTCAATCCCCAGATTGAACTAGACACAAAGAATAATAGTATGGTTTTTCAATTACAATGCTCCTCAATGAGCAGATTAACAAATATAAGAATAAAGTTTAGAAAAGCCTGATTTGCAGATGGTTGGCTTTGAGCTTTTCTTCTTTTCCTCTTTTTTCTCAACTCTTTTGAAGTGTAGAATCTGGCCTCAGCTTGGATTCTTCACGGAATGAACTTTTGAGTTGATTTGAGCTTTTCCTCTTTTGAGTGTTGAAAATCGCTTGAAATGCTCTTGAATAGCTCTTAGATTTTCTTTGAAGCTTCCTTGGATTGTTGAGCTTGAACATAGAAGGAGCTTCCTTGGATTTCACACTCTTTCTTTCACTCTATTTTGAATCACGAATTTTTTCAAATGAAGCTCTGTTTTTTCGATTTTTCTTTTCTTTTCTCTTGAAATGAATATCTCTCTTTTTGTATATTTTTGATTTAAAAACGGCTTCTCTATTTATAGATTCTACAAAAATATAGCCGTTAGAAACAAAGAAAAATAGCCGTTAATCGAAAATCTTACCATTGACGCTGAGTTGGCATTCGGAAAAATTTTGCTCAGATTTGCTGGAGTCGACTCACGCTTTTCCCGAGTCGGCTCGAGGTCGTGATACTAAAAATAGAAATGTTTAGAAAGTCAAAGGGTCGACTCACCAAAAGTAAAGTGTCGACTCCTGAAAGTCGGGGGTCGACTCATGAAAAGTTGGGGTCGACTCGCGAAGTGCTCAGAAAAATGCACTTCTGGTGTCTGAGCGGAGTCGACTCGCACAGTCATGGAGTTGGCTCGACAGAATCGAAGGTCGACTCATAAAATTATGTGGGTCGACTCGAGACAGACAGATAATTCTGTACTCTGAGGGGAGTCGACTCTGAAACTCAAGAGTCGGCTCCGGAACGTATCAAAAATCAGAAAGTTTTCTGATTGACTTTAAATTCATTCCAGATTCATTTTAAATCATTGAATTGACTTGAATAAAATAAAATTGACATTAAGAATCAATTCAAGAAGTGTTCCAAAAACTCATTGATTACAATATGAAGTATTAAATTTCTAATTGAAAGCTTAAACATTGAACATGAAGTTACTTTCAATTTGATTAAAGTCACACTTTAACATTCTCATTCAATGTTCTAAATAAATTCAATGCTTATGTAAATAAACTCATTGCATCTTTTAATATACGCATGGCTTTTGGTAATCATCAAAATCAATAAGATTGGGGCATATAATTTTTCAATAAACTCCCCAACAGGTGATCTTTTAAAGGCGATGCAGAGTCCTCAAATCAAGGGACTATGTTAGTTAGATATATTTGGAATTTAAATATCTAGAGTCTATCTTCCTGATCTCGTGATAACTCTCACGAGCAGTTGAGAAATCCAGGGGATTACATTCTCCCCTCCTTATAAAAATTTTGGCCTCGAAATTGATAACTTTCATTAGATAAAATTAAAAGTCCAATTTTTTTGTCCCAAGGACTAACAATCAACTAAAGCTAACAGTTTTCAATCATTAACTATTTTAAGATATAAATAGTTGTGGATACTTTTCTTTCATTTCTTCCTCTAGTTTCCAAGTAGCCTCCCTCTCAGAATGATTACTCCATTGCACCTTGACATAGGGAATGGTACGCCGTCTCAGAACCTGATCTTTGCGGTCTACGATACGCACAGGATGCTCCTCATATGATAAATCTTTCCTTAACTGTATAGGCTCATACGCTATGACATGGCTGGGGTCAGAGATATACTTCCTCAACATAGATACATAAAAAACATTGTGTACCCCAGATAGAATCGAAGGCAGTGCCAGGCTGTAAGCAACCTCTCCGACTCTGCTCAAGATCTCAAAAGGCCCAATAACGTGGACTCAGCTTTCCTTTAATCCCAAATCTCATCACATCTTTGGTTGGTGATACCCTTAAGAAGACATGATCCCCAACCTGGAATTCCAATTCCCTTCTTCTGACATCAGCATAGCTCTTTTGCATGCTCTGAGCTGTACGAAGACGCTCCCTGATTAAATGCACCTTATCTACTGTTTGCTGAATCAGCTCAGGGCCTAGCAATTTCCTTTCCCCCACGTCATCCCAACATATAGGAGATCTGCACCTCCTACCATACAGAGCTTCAAATGGAGCCATCTGGATACTGGATTGGTAACTATTATTATATGCAAACTCCACCAAAGGTAAGTGGTTATCCCAAGCTCCACTCAAGTCCATCACGTAGGCTCGCAACATGTCCTTCAGAATCTGTATGGTCCTCTCTAATTATCCATTTGACTGGGGATGATAGGCAGTACTGAAGTTTAGTTTGGTTCCCATGGCCTTATGAAGACTCTTCCAGAACTAGGACACAAACCTGGTATTTCTATCTGATACAATAGATACCAGAACACCATGGAGTCTCACGATCTGCTCAATATACAAATTAGCCAATCTTTCACTAGAGACCCCAACTCTGAAAGGTAGAAAATGAGCTGATTTTGTTAGTCTGTCCACAATGACCCAAACTGCATCGTTGCTCTTAGGGGTTTTGGGCAGACCAGTCACAAAGTCCATTGTAATCTTTTCCCATTTCCATTGTGGAATCATCAGAGACTGAAGAGGTCTCGCAGGCCTTTGATGCTTGGCTTTCACTCGCTGACACACCAAGCACTTGGTCACATACTGAGCAATCTCCCTCTTCATGCCTTTCTACCAAAAATTTTTCTTTAAGTCTCTGTACATCTTAGTGCCACCTGGATGCACAGTATAGGGAGAGTAGTGAGCTTCCTTCAAAATTTCAGCCTTTAGCTCCTCAATGCTTGGCACACAAAGTCTTCCTTCAAATTTCAGGGATCCATCCTCCATTACATAAAATTCATTCTGAACTCCTGACTGCACCACTTCTTTAATCCTTCAAATTTCAGGGATCCATCCTCCATTATAAAATTCATTCTGAACTCCTGACTGCACCACTTCTTTAATCCTTTGTAGATCTGGATCTTCCATCTGGGAGGACTTTATTCTGTCAACTAGGGTTGGCTGGAGTACAAGTGCTGCAACAAGTCCATCAGACTACTGTACTCTCAGACCAACCTCCCACTTCTCTAGATCTCTCAATACATGAAACTGGGAAGTAATCATAGCAGCTAACTCAGAAAAGGATTTTCTGCTCAAGGCATCAGCTACTACATTGGCCTTCCCAGGATGATACTGTAGATTCAGGTCATAGTCCTTCAATAGTTCCAACCACCTCCTCTGCCTTAAATTTAGCTCCTTCTGTGTGAAGATGTATTTTAAACTCTTATGATCTGTATACACATCACACAAAACTCCATATAGATAATGCCGCCAAATCTTCAGAGCAATTCCAGATCATGAGTAGGATAATTCTGTTCATAAGGTTTCAGTTGTCTAGAGGCATAAGCTATCACTCTTTCATTCTGCATCAAAACACATCCCAATCCTTTCCGAGAGGCATCAGTATATAGTAAAACCTTCAGATCCCATTGGAAGAACAAGAATGGGAGCTGACACCAGGCGCTGCTTTAACTCCTGGAAACTTTTCTCACACTCCACTGTCCATTCAAACTTCACTCGCTTTTGGGTTAAGCGAGTTAGGGGTAGAACAATGCAAGAAAAATTCTCCATAAATTTTTGGTAATACCCGGCTAATCCCAAGAAGCTTCTGACTTCTACCACATTGGATGGTCGACTCCAGCTAATGATAGCTTCAATCTTTTTTGGGTCCACAGATACACCATCTTTAGAGATTATATGACCCAAGAGAGATACTTGATCCAACCAAAACTCACACTTCTGCAGCTTGGCATAAAGCTTCTTCTCTCGAAGAATCTGTAGCACGATCCTCAGGTGGTCCTCATGCTCCTTATGGCCCTTGGAATATATCAGAATATCATCAATGAAAACCACCACAAACTGATCCAGATATGGCTTAAAAATTCTGTTCATTAAGTTCATGAATGCTGCTGGGGCATTAGTTAACCCAAACGGCATTACCAAGAACTCATAGTGGCCATATCTGGTTCTGAATATTGTCTTTGGCACATCCCCTTCTTTGACTTTGAGCTGATGGTACCCGGACCTGAGATCAATCTTTGAGAAAATCCGGGCTCCTTGAAGTTGATCAAATAAGTCGTCAATCCTTGGCAGAGGATACTTATTTCGCACTGTTACCTTATTGATTCCCTGGTAATCAATGCAGAGTCGGAGACTGCCATCCTTCTTCTTAACAAATAGAACTGGAGCACCCCAAGGAGAAGCACTGGGTCTAATAAATCCTCGATCTAGGAGTTCTTGCAGCTGATCCTTTAGTTCTTTTAGCTCAACCAGGGCCATACAGTAAGGGGCCTTTGATATAGGTCCAGTTCCAGGAACTAGATCAATAGAGAACTTGACTTCCCGATCAGGAGGTAAATTAGTCAAATCCTCAGGAAAGACATCAAGAAATTCTCGAGCTATGGGAATATCCTCCAACTTGGTCTCTTCTTGCTGAAGGTCCTTGACTACAGCAAGAAATCCTTGACTACCACTCATCAAATACTTTCCAGCCTACATCGCTGATATGAACACTGAGGCTAGGTGTTTCTGACCACCAATAAAACTGAATTCAGGCTGGCTTGGAATTTTGAAGTTGACAGTCTTCCTGAAGCAATCAACTGAAGCATGACAGGAGGCCAACCAATCCATTCCAAGGATAACATCGAAAAACTTCAGGGGGAGGACAATGAGATCAGCATTCAACCTCCTATTCTCCAAGATAATTGGGCAAGATTTGCATACTGTGCCAACTTTCATAACATCTTCATTCGAAAGCGCAATATGCAACTCTTGCTCCAGAGACATAGGTGTCAATGATGCATTCTTGTCAAGATAGATGTCAGATATGAAAGAATGCGTGGCACCCAGGTCAATTAAAGTTTGAGCGTAAGCAGTACCTACTTTAATCATTCCTGAACATAAGTGTAATTTGTTTTAACATTAAGGATTGCACCTACTGTTAATTAACTGTCAATGCATTGCACTAGAATGTAATACTAGATATAACATTAAAGGGTATACCTATCACCACAGAATTAGATGTGGCAGCGTCCTGCTGAGTGAGGTTGAAGACCCATCCCTGGGTCCTCGGTGGCTGTTGCTGCTGTTGCTGGCTCATTCCTTGACTTGAAGAAGGCTGATGATCTTCCGAAAGGGACATATAGCAATCTTGTGATCAGTTTTCCCACAGACAAAGCAGACACTAGTCACTCTGCGGCAAGGCTTTCCAGGGTGGGAGTTACCACAATGAATGCAACGAGTCTCCTTATTCTGTGGTTCAGCTGGAGTCTACTGTGCACCCTTCTTCTTGGCCTGAGCAGAGGATTGGTTAGAAGTAGGCCCTTTTCTCTTCTTCCGTAGCTCCCAACCTTTTGAATAGCATTCATATCCCTCTCAATCACCAAGGCCTTATTCACTACAGCACTATAAGCGAGGAGCTCAAATGCATTGACCTCTTGCCTCAGTCTGGGTCGCAGTCCCTCAGTGAATCTTGTGACCTTGGCTATTTCATTGGTCACAATATTTGGAGCAAAACGGGCCAACATGGTGAATTCAGCTTCATACTGGGCCACAGAAAGATCCTTTTGCTCCAATTTGATAAACTCTGACTCCATTGTCTCTATACACTCTTGGGGAAGTATTTGTCGAAAAATATCTCTCTAAACTCTCCCCAAGAAATAATTTGTCCATTCCGACGCTGCTCCTCGACTAACCACCAATCATAGGCTTCTCCCTGGAGAAGATAGGTGGTAAATCTGATCTGCTCCATACCTGACTACCATGGGCCGTAAAAGCCTTCTCCATGTCTCGCACCCACCGCTCAGCATCAACAGGGTTGGTGGATCCAGAGAAAGGGGCAGGGGCAAATTTCTTGAAGTCTGCAAAGCTGCGGCCAACCCCTATCCAGGATTGAGATGGAGTAGGCTGGGTCTATGGAGCAGTAGAGTCGGGCTGAGTCTGTGGAATAGGAGGGGCAGGCTGTGTCTGCGGAGCAGTGTGAGTAGGCTGAGCGGACAAGGCCTGCAGAATCTGGTGCTACAAGTCCCGCATCGACTGCGCCATACCCGAGAGAACCTGAAGCATCTCGGTCTGGAGTTGCTGCTGATCAGTCCCGACTGAATTGGCAGGGGTAGCAGCTCCGGTGGCTTCTAGACCTCCCGGTTGGCCAGCATTACCAACCTGGGAACTCTTATCATTTTGTCGACTTCTAGTGCGACGTACCATTCTTATCTCCTAATAAATTAGTTGTAATTATTATCACTGTAAACATTAATTATTAGGCTTTCAAAGCATAATATCTGAGATTCCTTTAAATTTATAAATGTCTCTATGTCACTCTAGTGTTTTTCCTAAAGTGTCATCATGTATATGTCCCTAATGTCATAACCTGGCTCTGATACCACTAAAGCTGTCACGCCCCAGTCTCAAAATTTGAGCTAGGATGACAACCCGCCGCATGCCAGGCAAGCAAGGTGTTTCGAACTTCATCACATAAATCAATATAAAGAAAAATTCACATCCATGATTTATTACAAACCATAATTATAGTCTTGGGCTCCCTGCCCTACACACAAGCAAATCTGAACTAAATCAATATAATGAAACTAAGTCTATTTAATAGAAGCTCCTTCTATCCCAATTATCCTTCTTCATTCCTGAGGCTCTGAAAAATATTGTGAGAATTCTATGAGCTCACACTCAATAAGTAAGCCTAATATATTTTCAAATTTTCATTTATCATGCTATCAACAGGTTCATGTCATCAGATCAATTAATTTAAAACTTAATTAATAATAATTACTAGAATGTATGCAATGTAAACAAACATTGTTTATATTGTTATTATTTTTCTTTATGTGTCCCACGGCCCTACAACACACATCTTGTATATCAGTCTTAAATATCCCTTAAGAGGAAGGGTCCTGGTACCAGTATTCTGTCATATGTCATGTGAGAATCTGTCATATGATATTCTGTCATGTGAGAACCACGGCGACACATAAAGTTTTTCTATCATTATAATTATATATTATCATAGTAACAACATGATTTTGCAAAATTAACATAATTACATTTAACTGTAAGTTCACATTTTACAAATTAAATAATTTATAAAATTATAATACTTGACTTACTTACCTCAGTACGCAAATTTCAATTATAATTTAGCTAATTGGACACCTGGGAACCTACAATATCATTTTTCATTATTAAATTTCTAAAATCTGAATTATAAAATAATTCTTAAACTCTACCCAAACCACTTCATGGGCCCAACTTTGACCTCGAATATCTCTCAATGTATACACCCAAATAGGGAAACAAAATATCTCCAGAAACTAGAATCAATCCTGATTCGGGCCATATATTTACTTTGTCATCCTCGACCCGATACAGAGCCCAAAATGCTGCTCAAACATGCTCCATAGATGGCCCAACAGGGCCCAAAGAACGGATGGCCCAAACGGCCCATCAATCCTTATTACCCCCCGCTCTCTGTTTCTTTTGAAACAGAGGAGCTGAGAGCCGTGCCGGCGGCCAAGGCCATCGCCGGCCAAATTGGAGGCAGCCCGGCCGCTGTTGGCCGGATCGAGGCCGGCCGCTACCACGGCCAGCCTCCCCTCCCTCTCTCTCTCATCAATTCCTCTATCATTCTTTCTTTTTCTCTTTCATCGCTCGTGCGTCTTCCACGGTGCCAGCATCAATTCTGGCCAAATTGGCGTCGGTTCGGCCACCGTTGGCCGGACTAGAGCCAGCCACGGCCGGCCTCCCCTCCTTTTCTCTCTCCCCAATTTCCTCTTTCTTTCTTTCTTTCTCTCTCACTGTCTACCGTGGCCAAGAAACATGCCGGTGGCACGGCCAGACACTATGGCCGGCCGGACCTCCACCAGACGCACGCCCGGCACCGGTGGAGGTCACCGACCAAGGCTCAGGCCCGATGAAGTGGCGAGCACGCCGCTCGGCCCAAACCAAGGATCGAACCGTCGGTAAAACTGTTCCCATGCCGCTTCTCTCTCTCGCCTCCACTCTCTTCTCTCTCTCTCTCTCCAGCACCCCACCGGACGCCGCCCCCGGTGCCGGTGGGGTTGTCGGCTGGGGCTCAGGCCCAGCGAGGCAGCGGGCACGCCGCCGGACCTGAACCTACGTCGACATAGGGAAGGAACTGGGTTTATTCAACCTGGTTCCTCCCAGTCTCTCCCTTTTTTAACTTTCTCTCTCTAACTTTCTCTCTCCTAGGCATGGACAGGAGACTTACCAGGAGCAGATGCGTGCACGATGACAATGGGAAAGTGGCGTTCACAGATGATGGGAAGGAGGTTTCGGTGATCTTTTAAAGGCGATGCAGAGTCCTCAAATCAAGGGACTCTGTTAGTTAGATATATTTGGAATTTAAATATCTAGAGTCTATCTTCCTGATCTCGTGATAACTCTCACGAGCAGTTGAGAAATCTAGGGGATTACATCCAGCCTAGACGTCATTGTCCTATTTGTAGGCAAACAGGTCATTCTAGACGTCATTGTCCTAATGTAACTAGTGGACCTTCAGGATCATAAATTTATGTACTCTTAAGTAAAATGTCCATTGTTGTGTCTATGATGTACTTGTCTCAGGAACAAGATTATATATTGATGCATTTCCTTTTTTGATGATTGGCATTTGATGATGTGAGTTTCGATTGAGTTTCAGTTTGAGTTTTGATTGAATTTCGATCGAGTTTCAATTGAGTTTCGATTGAGTTTTGATTGTGTTTCGGTCGAGTTTCGATTGAGAAAGGTCAAGTTTTGGCATTTGATGTCTTTCGATTGGGGACCGCATGAGAAAAATCGCCGTAGGTTTCAGCTCTTGGGTTTGTGGAACCTGAGAAACTTATTTCTGACTGAATTAAGTCCCCGTTGGTTTCAGCTCTCGGGTTTGTGGAGCCTGAGAAAATTGCCACTTGGAGTGGCGATTTTCTCCTAATTCGGCCCAACAGGTCTGACCTGAAATCGCCACTTGAAGTGGCGATTTCAACCCAGAAATCACCACTTCAACTGGCAATTTCCTCCTAATTCTACTACTCAAACGGTCTGAGCCTGAAATCGCCACTTGATTTCAACCCAGAAATCGCCACTTCAAGTGGCAATTTCCTCCGCCTTCTACCCAAAAGGTCTGAACCTCATTCATGTGGCGATTTGCTAAAAAGAGGTCTGAAACTCAACCGAAACTCAACCGAAACCTGACCAAAACTTGATCGAAACTCAACCAAAACTGGACCAAAACTGGACCAAAACTAGACTGAAACTGGACCGAAACTCGATCGAAACTTGACCGAAACTCAACCGATACTCAACCAAAACTCGACCGAAACTTGACCGAAAGTAAATGCCAATTATGACAAAAAGTAAATTAAATTTATCTGATACATGAAAAAAAAGAATTTTTACATCAGTTGGTTTGAGTACAACATTCTAGGAAACCTAGGTTCCACATCCTCGTCGAGGAGGTCGGCGAATATGTCCAGTCCATCTCCTATAGGTCGCCAACGGTAGAGGATCCTCATCAATCACCTAAGATACCCCCTCTTGCATGGGGATCGAGGTATAATGGAAAACATCAGGCATAGCAGCGTCCAAATGTGACCGGGAGACATCAGCATCCTCACTGATCTTGGCGATGTCCGCATCAGCAATGTCATCAATGCAATATGCATTGTGATCTCGATAGGTAGATGTACCCTCCCCGGCATCCCTCCTATGCGAATACTCATGTTCTAATGGAGACCACATGCAAGAAGGCGATGGGGTATAATGAAATGTCTCCATCATCGGAGCAACATCGGCTCGTGTGGACTCCAACATCTTCGGGTAGAGTGCTGAAGCAACTGTGCTCCGAACGTGCTAATGCCCGATGACAGACAATGTACCATAAGCCATCGCCATCGCGCTTCTCAAAATCTTTAACCGCTCATCTTCCATTGGGACGGCTATAGGCCGCTTGAGCTCCATAGTCAACTGTTGAAACCTCTCATGCTGCATATAATATAACAACAAAAATTCATATGAAAGCTTATGAAGTTGGAAGAAAAAGATACCAAAAAAATAAAAATAAAAATAGTACCAGAAACTCATATGAAGTGCCTTCCCCTTCGTAGCCCCTTGTACTATACTCAGAACGGCCTACACATATTCGACTGATGCTCCTAAACCAAGCCATATAATCGGGTGTGCATGGGAATCCTGCTATTATAGGCTCTCCCATAATTAGATGCTGACGTCGTGCATTCCATGTTGCAATATAAGTCCCATGTAAAGCGTCCCATGCAACATTTGACCTCCCCTGTCGATCAATCTGATGAAGATGTAACGATATATCGCATGGACATAGTATAGACTGACGACATCCAAATTGACGAAGCACTCGGTCCGGCAAATGCCACTCAACTACATTAAAACATATCAGCGGGATCCGTGCCATCCAAATATCCAAACTGATCAAGCAGCTTGGAGGTAAAATAGAGATAACTGCCGGCGAGTAAGGATACCATATGAACTGCATAGAAAAAATTTAATTAATCCATAATCAACATAATTAATCGATCTAATTGAATTTTTTGTTACAACATGACATACCCGTTGTTCACTATCATCCAACACATCCAACTGGTCCCTATAAGCACGCGTAGTATATGGGTTGGAATATTTTTCATGTTATATCTTACATGCCATATATACCCCTACGGTGCACCTAAGTGCCAATCATCATCGACATCCGAAGGTCTAGCCTTCGAAATCTCGAGTCTCATGGGATGGAAAATAGGAAATCGTTCCCACACCCAAATCTGCATGTTCGGATAATTTGAAATGTTAAAAGAATTATTAAAATTACCTCGATCTCAGACATAAGAATAAAGTGTTTACCTATAGCAATGGGAGGTATCCTCCGATGTCTGACTGGGTAGGGCTCATTGCACGACATAGTGCTCTATATAAACCAGCCCGTGTTGCCGATCCCCAACTAAGAGCGGCAAATGCCTCCAGGTCTTCCAGAAATGGCATGTACATCAACTTCACTAAATTACCAGAGGTATCAGGAAGAATCACTCCACCAATGATTCAAAGAAGTTGTCCCCTCACGAACTGCTGGACAACCTCATCATCCACATCTTCGTCCAAGTGAAGGTCATGATAGAATTGATCAAAGAATGCTAAACGAAAATGACCTTTCGGAAATGCTTCGACAGGAGATTCAACACCAAATAACCTCCCAAATATAGCCTGCCACTCCGGAATGGTATGGCGCGGATCTAACCCAATAACAGTAGAACCATCAATCCAGAGGCCACTCAAAATATTGACATCTTGTAGTGTAATGGTCTCCTCACCAAAAGGTAGATGAAATGTGTGAGTCTCTTGCCACCATCTCTCAACCAGTGCATAAATAAGGGTAACATCCAGTCGAATCTGGCCAATCCGATATATGCCAAACATGCCGACATGATCTTGGTAGTACTGCACTCGTGGGTGTGACATTCTCGGTGTCTCTTTCCATATATGTGCGTCATGCCGACGGCATCTAAGAACCGGTAACTCCTGAAAAAAAATAACTCAATGATACATCCGCATTAACATAAACACATGTAAATTAATTAAGGACCATCGATCAATAATACACACCTCGCCCTGAAATATGTTGGTTGATCTATGCAACTGTTACAAGTGAGAATACTAGGATCACGAGGCCCTAAATCTAAAACATTATGAGCCATGTCTTGATAATCTGACAAAACATGTTAAAAGAATTATTAGCTGATTACAAAGCGATAGTAGGACTGAAGTATTTATTAAAATAAAGAGTATATGGAATCAACTAAGAAAAAGTATCCTATGTAAAATTCCTAATCCCTGATTAAGTATCAGTGCGCCCCTCTACTGCATCAGTATGGTATGATATGATGTGTGGTATGCACTTATGAAGACCAACATGGCGTACCATGCTTCACAGGTAGGATATTGTTCTGATACTTGCAAAACCATTTTTATATCTTAGCAAATTTGATCTTAATTTTTTACTAAAAGATAGACAACTTTTATTTTGCATAATGTTTTAGATACAGTGTCAATATTGTGCTTAACCCTTAGGGTTGCCAAGCCTTGTTTGGATTAGGTTTGGACCCATGTAATGTGATATGAGTCAGATTGGGCCAGGCACAGGCTGAGTTCAGAACACCATACTTACCCAACCTGCTTGGCATGAAAGCTCACATCTTTAGTAAATATGGCATTATTATTATATATTACTAACATGTCCATATATTCTTATCTATCTCTGATTCTCTGTATTGGACCAAAGATCTAGATCAAATAGGTTGTATCCATCAATGATGGTGTAAATTCATCAAACCCTTATTAACTCTGTAACATGCATGATCTCATTTTACTGTTCTCCTTTTCGGCCCTTCCTCATCAACATTATGTCCTTGTTTGCTTCCTCCTCTACACACACCCGCACTTCCCCACCAAAAAAAACAAAGAAAAATGAAAATACATGGAATGCTTCTGAATGCTTCCCGGCGAGGAAGGTCGGCGGGGAAGGTCGCTGCACTCAGAAAGGGGGAAGTCGCCGGGGAGTAGGAAGAAGGGGGGGAGGTCGCCGGGGAGTAGGAAGAAGGGGGGAATCTTTACCGCTTGGGAAGAGAAGTCCCGATCGGCTCTCGAGCTTTAAAGCCTGAGAAAATCACCACTTCGTGTGGTGATTTCAAGCTAAGTAAAATAGCCACTTGGGGTGGCGATCCAGGTGGCAATTTCAAGCCAAGTGAAATCGCCACTCTTGGCTTGAAATCGCCACTTGGAGTGGCGATTTCTGAGCTGAAATTGCCACTCTAAGTGGGATTTCTCCTGCCCCATCACCCTCCCCGCTGATGGGGCTGAGCGGACATGGTAGTGGAAAATGCCATTTGAAATGGCGTTTTTCACTTTTACACCTCTTTTGCAAAAACCTAGGATCAAATGACGTTTTCCATTTTTACACCTCTTTTGCAAAAACCTAGGATACCACCCCCTTCTTTTAAAACCGGTGCCAAAAGGCATCGGTTGCAAAAACTACTTGGGCCTAGCATCTTGTTTCTCTCTCTCTCTTTTCGTACTAATAGAGGGGCCACCTTTGGAGCTATTTTTTAAATCGGTGTCTTTTGGCGATTTAATAAGAATAGAATGAAATGCAATAATTTTATAAAAATAAGATTAAAAAAATATCATTTGAAATAATGTTTTTTCTAAGCTAAAAAGTATCATTTGAAACAAGTGGTACTTTTAAAAGCATCATTTCAAATGACGCTTTTAAAAGTATCATATCAAGTGAAACTTTCAAAGCGTCATTTAACCTTTTCATTTCTACGCAAAATTTCTTAAAAGTGTCATTTCAAATGGTGCTTTTAAAAAGTGCCACTTAAAATGACACTTTTAAAAATGCCATCCTTTTATACCATTTTTTGCAAAATCATTGCGTTTCACTCTATTCCTTTCAAATCAGTGTCTTCTTCCAAATCAGTGTCTTTCTGTTAAACCGATGCCAAAAAAAATAGCTCCCACCTATGGGTAAAAAAAAATCACGATAATTGTCGGGTTATGTCATCGGAGAAATCTGAATGCAAATCTTCTACATTTCTATATAAAACAAAATCACCATTCAAATAACGGTCACTATAGCATTATGATGGCTGTTATAGAATGCGTATTAATAATGGATAATTCAATAATGGCCTTTACTTGGTATTTTTTTTTTCTTGGACTTATTTTTGACATAATTCCCTTTGATTGAGAACTAGCCTTAACAAGCAATAAAGGCAGGATGGCCAGTAATAAGCGTAAATCAAACCATTTAATTTATATACTTTTATAACGATATTAGCTGGTTTTTAATTTATTTTGAGTTAAATTTATTTATTTTTTATTTTATTTTGAAGAGGAATAAAATAGACGCGAACACATTGGTCTCCAAGCTGGCTTTTTATTTATTTATTTAGGGTTCTTCTGGGTTCGTGCCATCTCTTTAACTGAATTGATTTTGTTGTTTGCAAATACTTACTGTTGTTTCATTTTTTTTAGTGTGCTTGCATTTAAAGGGTCCTCATTTTGGCCCGTGACAATTCTAGCAGAATATGTTTTCTTATTTGTCCTCACTTCCATCTCTTAAAGTTCTTTGTTTAATGATGTCATGACATGCTCTTTGCGAGTCAGGCATAGGTGGACTGTGAGATATGAGGCCCATCTTTGGGACAACAGTGGCAAGAAGGAAGGTCAGCCAAGAAAAGGAAGGCAAGTTTATATGTTGTGTTCCGAGGTGACATGGAAGGAATGCGTCAAGACTCACGAACGGGAGGGGGGGACATTAACGCGATAAGGATACCTAGCAGCAGATGTTATGCAAGAGCTTTCGCTGGCGCTCTCTTCCAACTGACTCCACGTGATGATTGCATGAAGATTTTTTTCAACGGGATGAGGATTTTAATGCGGTGGCTTGATTCTAACCGGTGCAACAGATTTCACAAGGCGATGGATGTTGACGCGTAAAGGAGGACTCCAATGCCATATTTTTAAAGAGGACACATATTGATGACTTGGCAACACTGTATTTTTTTGGAGAAGAATGTTTAGAATTTCATCGTATTCAACGCAGTATGGGCATCTACTTTCCAATTATATATAAAAAAAAAGCAATGGTTTGCTTCCAAGAACCATAGACTTTGACTTTTAAAGTTTTTCAACAGAACGATATGAAGAACAGAGGCGAAAGCTGCGTGTTCATCGATTGCTTCCAATGAAAAATATAAGTTTTATTAGTTTTTTTTTAATTTTATTATGAACTAATTTTTTTTGTAGAGCATTGATGTAATCTATCAATGAATACATAATTTATTTTATTAGTTATTTTATTTTTAATATTTTATGATTAAGTGCTTAATTCTTATGATTAATGTTTATAATTTATTGTTTGATTAATTGAATTACAATGAGATGAGAGATGATTTATTATTTCTTATGATTAATTCTTACGATTTATTGTTTGATCAATTGAACTACAATGAGATCGAGAGGTGATTTATTGTTATAGATCTAGAATTAAACACCATTAATTGAGCGAAAGTAGAGATACTTTATCGCAATTAATGTGATTTTTAGAAAATTTAAAGTGTAATGAGTCTCTAATTAATTAAATTCACATAAATATGGAGTTGTTAGTTGAAGATATTTTTGATATAGTAGAAGATATTGGATAATTAAGAAATTTTTAATCATCAATAGGGAATTATTAGAATTTAATAATTAAGAAGAATAAATTGTGTGGAATTTGTTAGGTGAAATCAATCGCTCGAGGTCTAAAATTTGTACGCTTTGTTAATTTTTAGATTAAATAATTTTATAGTAGAACATTTTGTTTATATTTAATTTTTTAAATAGTAATTAATTTAGTAAATTTAATATTCAATAACATAATTAATCTATGTGGGTTCGACATTCGTTTTCTAAAAACACTTTACTACTTGTTACGATTCTGTGCACTTGCAGATTATTTTATGCAAACAAGTTTTTAGCATTGTTGCCGAGGATTAATATTTATTATTGATATTGATACTAGCTAAATATTTACTACTTTAGATATTATTATTATTGCTACTTAGAAGTGCATGCCTTGATCTAAACCATTAGAACACCCTTTGATCCCGAGATTGAAAGAATCTTATGATAGCTCAAGAAAAAGAAAAAGAAAGATAAAAGAAGAAGAAAGAAGCCAAGATAACTTTATCTAATATGGCTGATCAGGAGCACAAGGCGTTACGAGACTATGCTATGCCCTCAGTAAATGGGGCTATATCAAGCATAAGGAGGCTAGCCATACCATAATTTTGAGATCAAGCCGGCCATCATTCAAATGATACAGCAAACTATCCAGTTTGGAGGGTTAGCACAAGAGGATCCTAACGTCCATATTACAAATTTTCTAAAAATTTATGATACTTTTAAACATAATGGAGTGATAGATGATGCGATTCGACTAAAGCTTTTTCCTTCTCACTTAGGGATAAAGCCAAGGCTTGGTTGAATTCTTTGCCGTCTGGTGTCATCACTATCTAGGAAGAGTTAACACAAAAATTTTTAGCAAATATTTTCCCCCTGCAAAAACAATAAGGCTAAGGAATGACATCACTACATTCATCCAATTTAAAGGTGATCATTACATGAGCATGGGAGAGGTATAAAGATTTATTGAGAAGATGTTCTCATCATGACCTTCCAGCATGGCTTCAAGTACAAACATTCTACAATGGTCTAGGAGCTACAAATAGGTATATGGATATCTGATTAGTTATGATTCAAGTTTTGAGTTGGGAATAAAGTTTAGTTTATTTTGAGTCTCGTTCAGTTCATTTTATTCTAAATTGAGTCCTATCCAGTTCAGTTTATTTTAATGTGAGTCCTGTAGTAAGTTCATCAACTTATAAGAGGAGACATCAGTATTGGAGCAAAAGACAAGGCCATCACAGTCAGACAGAGCAGCTGCTAAATTCAAGTTGGTGCCACACCTACTTCAAGCAGCCCACATGCCACCTAGCAGAGCAAGCAACCTTCCCGATCTGGATGATCATTTTTCTCATCTGGATGCCACAGATTTCATGCCGAATCCAGCTATCGCTGATTGCATCTAGAAGATCACCTTCTTCATATGGACGTGCATATTTCATGCCAAATTAAGCTGACACTGATTGCATCTCAATCATATCTAGAAGATCACCTGCCTCATCTGGACGCCATAGATTTCATGCCGAATCCAGCTACCGCTGATTCTATCTAGAAGATCACCTTCCTCATCAGGACGCTGCTAATTTCATGCCAAATTTGATTATGGCATCTTTTTTTCTTTTCTCTCTTTCCATATCTGTATTTTCTTAAGCCCCAAGTCTCTTGCTCTATAAAAGAGACTCTCTTGTATGAATGATGCATCTTTTATTATTAATGAATCAATCCAAGTTTTGAGTTATTGTGATTTTTGTTAATTGGTTCTCTGGTGCTCTTGTTTCCCTCCTCCTATACATGCCAACATCCCACCAAGTCTCCAGGAGAAACCCTAGCCGCCACCTTTAGTCTTCCAATAGTGGACGCCCAAGAGCCCTTGGCCGGCCTCCCTTTTCTTTACTCCTTCCTTGTCTCTTTGCCTCTATTCTAAATTTTCTCTATTATTCTTTAACCCTTGTATGGTGATCTTGCAGATCCCTCAGTAGCCACGAATCCAGGATTCAAGGTGATCATCATCCAGGTCAGCAGATACTTGGCCGCAGATCCGTGGGCTCAAGGCTTGGTCAGCTAGGGCACATCCGCCAGGCAAAGCAACCCCTTCAACACTTTGATCTTCCCCCTCTTGCCAGGTACCCCTCTAATCTACTAGTAACTTTATTGTAGGAGAGCAAGCCCTACCAGGGCTTCTTAGCCTCGGCGGTCCTTCTTCCTTATTTTTTTTAAACTGTTTCGCGTAGATTTACTGTGAATTTTCTGAATCCCTCTTAGGCTATTACTTTAGGAGAATAATCAACTGCAATTATTAATCATTAAAAAAAAAAAATAAATTACTTGCATGCGAATCGGTCCTGCATCAGTTTGGTATTAGAGCATAGTTAGGGCTTAATTTTAATTCACGTTATTATCAGTATATCATCTGTTAATTGAATTGTTTCTGTCTGTATATACATCACAAAATTACAAAATTTATTTTTCTAGATTCTTTATAATTTAAAGTATTTTTTATTATTTTTTGAGAATTTAATTCAATCTATAAAAAAAAATTCTGAGATTTATTGCTATTTACAGATTTCTGGATTAGGATTTATGTTTTCCATGTCATTCATCTGCATTAAATTACTCTTAAGGGCTTTCATTGATGTCATAAGGGAGGGATTGAGACCCCTTCCTTGGCCCAAAACAACCACCCATGCATTCCGATCCCAAGCTATAATCTAAAACTGAGTAGCAACTTAATTGATATTTGCCCTAGAGGGCTAGGGACACCAACAGGCGGTTTAGTGTACTAGAGGAGACTAGTACAAATCAATCTGGCATGTGCTCTGAAATTGGTGTCTAGAAGGGAGGTCAATGTCAAACGACTTAAGCGGAGTGTTGGGGTTATTCTAATTAGGCACCTGCAATTGCGGGACGAGCCTCCCCCTTCCACCTGTCCCAACTGGCCAATTGAAGAGTTACTGTTAGATTGGTTTGCATTAAGCCAAATCCTTTACTCTGGATGACTAGGTCTAGCATACTGTAGTCCGAGTAGTCTGAGTCTTGTATGCTTGATTGTGCTTGCATGTACACTAGATTAGGAGCATCTTTTCGCCCGTCACCACCTCCATTACAGGCTGAACCCATGGCTAATCAAAGCATTGATGATCACTTAAGGATATCACTGAACAACTAGCTCGAATGAACCAAGACATCAAGCAATCTGAGGCTAGATTAGGGTCCATGTTCGATCAATCGAAACTAGGTTAGGCATCCTAGAAGAAGCCCGTGAGCCCCACACTGAGTCTGATCATGAGACCCCACCTCATCCTAGGAGAGCCCAACATCCTGACCTCTACATAAGGCCAAACCCTAGGAGACCACTTCGACCTGATTCAGTCCTAAATGTCCTCCCTAGGAGACCCAATCATGAGGTAGTAGACCAAGAAGAAAGAGCCCTTAGAAGTGTCAGACTTGAAGCACCTACTTTCGATGGCTCTATAGACCCTAAGGACTACCTAGATTGGGAGGAAGGGATGGACCAGTACTTTGACTGGTACGACATGTCTGAAGAGCGTAAGTTTAAGTTTGCCAAGCTCAAGTTAGTACAACATGCTAGGTTATACTGGGCCACTTTAGAGCAAAGGAAATTATTAGAGGGAAGAGACCCCATAGTTACCTGGTACGCCATGAAGGCTACACTTAGGTCCAATTATGTCCCACATCGTATGAACAGAGCCTATTGGACCAGTGGCAGGGAATAATTCAGGGTAGTAAAACTGTGAATGAATACATTGCTACTTCAAGAGTATACTATGAGGTGTAATATCGTTCAGTCTGAGGAAGTCACCCTATCCAAGTTTAGGTATGGCCTAAGAGCAGATATTCAAAGAGAACTCTACCTAAGAAGGGTACACTATTTAGAAGAAGCTTACCAAGTTGCTAGGATTATGAACGTTTTCAAAGAGGGCCACCCTATCGTAGATCAGAGGCTACCAAGAGCCCTAGCCCATATCCAGGATCTAGCCAGGCCTATCCTAGCCGTCCCAGACCTACCCAGTACTCAGACCCCCGCCATACTTTCCCGAGTCGACCCAACACTAGCCAACCCTGTACAAGCCGAACTAAGTTGAGTCGACCCCAGAATAGTACCCCTATACCCCAGAGAGGATAAGGGCAAATCTGTAGAGGTCCAAAGAAATTCCAACCCCTAGATCAAATGCTTTAGATGCAACAAACCGGGACATATGATCAGCCAGTGCCCAGTCAAATCCCTTCATATAGATGAGTTACCTGAGACTGAATCCGAGTCCCTAGTTGAGCCTGAGGGAGAGGTCTATGAGGTTGATACCCATCTAATAGATGAGTACGATGGAGAGAGGAAACATTTGAGTCTGAAGACCTACTAGGAGTGGTTAGATGTATCTTGACCCAGACTCAAACTAAGGACCAGGAAGATTGGTGTAGGACTAACATCCTACAGACTTTTGTTAAGATAGGGGATAAGGTGCTCAAGATCATAGTGGATAGTGGGAGTTGTGTCAATGTCGTCTCTACCAATACAGTTAAGTCATTAGGATTGACCATAGTTTCCCATCCTAGTCCCTATAAGGTCTCGTGGGTAGATTACACCTCTATCCCAATCAAGTCCAGATGCCAAATACTAATCAAATTGTAAAATTATAAGGAAAAGGTCTGGTGCGATGTAATTCCTATGGGTGTTAGCAGTATTATATTAGGTTGACCTTGGCTTTAATCACGATGCCACCTTGTTTGGTCGATCCAACATCTGCTCTTTTAAACACAATGGGAACAAGTATGTGATACATCCAACTCCACCTAGGGACCCAATCAAGAAAGGATCTAGCAACCTTAAGGATAGCAAGCCAAGAGTTAATCTGATTAAAGCTAAGGAATTAGAAAAGGACATCACTGAGGGTAGTCTGTTTGGATTTTGACCACTAAAGAGATCTATGAATCAGTCCAAAAGTAACAACCCCCAGAAGTAATTAAGATAGAGGAGTTTAAGGATGTCTTCCCTGAAGAATTGCCTGATCAGTTACCACCCCTGAGAAACATCCAACATGCCATTGACCTAATCCCAGGATCCACCCTCCCAAACTTCCCCATTATAGGATGAACCCCACTGAGCATCAAGAACTACAAAAACAAGTGGGAGAATTACTTAGGAAAGGTTTCATTAGGGAGAGCTTAAGTCCTTGTGCAATTCTTGCACTATTAACCCCTAAGAAGGATGGTACCTGAAGAATGTGCATGGACAGTAGGGCCATCAACAAAATCACTATCAAGTATAGGTTTCCTATCCCCAGACTAGATGATATGTTGGACATGATGGCGGATGCCACTATCTTTTCCAAAATAGACCTTAAGAGTGGCTACTATCATGTTAGAATTAGACTAGGGGATGAGTGGAAGACTGCATTTAAGACTAGAGATTGTCTGTTTGAGTGGGTCGTGATGCCTTTTGGGCTGTCAAACATACCTAGCACATTCATGAGAATCATGACCCATGTCCTGAAAGAGTACATGGGAAAATTCTTAATGGTCTATTTTGATGATATATTAATTTATAGCAAGACCAAAGAGGACCATCTTAACCATCTCAGATTAATCTGTCAGACCCTTAGAGAGAATAGCCTATATGCAAACCTTAAGAAGTGTGATTTCATGACGCATAGGGTTATCTTTCTAGTTTTGTGGTAACCCCAGAAGGTGTTTCAGCGGATCCTGAAAAGATTAGGTTCGTCGTAGAGTGGCCGGTACCCATGAACGTCCACGATGTCCACAACTTCCATGGCCTAGCAACCTTTTACAGGAGATTCATTAGGGGATTTAGCACCATCGTCGCACCCATCACTGATTGTATTAAGAAGGGTAATTTTGAGTGGACTAAGTCAGCTAATAAGGCCTTCCTAGAGCTTAAGGATAAGATGACTCATGCACCCATACTTAGACTTCCAGACTTTTCTAAGGTGTTTGAGGTTGCGTGCGATGCATCGGGAGTGGGCATAGGTGGAGTGTTAAGCCAAGAAAATCATCCCATAGATTTCTTTAGTAAAAACTAAATGAAGCTAAACTTAGATATTCCAACTATGATAAGGAATTCTATGCGGTAGTACAAGCCCTTAAGTATTGAGACATTACTTACTACCGCAGGAGTTTGTCTTATTTTCTGATCATGAGGCACTCCGATTTCTGAACTCCCAAAAAAAGCTAAATTCTAGGCACGACAAATGGGTTGAATACATTCAGGCATACACTTTTGTCCTGAAACATCGTGCCGGTATAGAAAATAAGGTAGCAGATGCCCTAAGTCGTAAGTCTTTGTTGTTGAGTACTGTTAGCACCGAAGTTATAGGATTCGACCGGATAAAAGATGAGTATGAGACCTATCATGACTTTGGTGAAATTTATAAGATCCTTCAGCTAGGGCCATCCAGTACCAGTGGAGATTATACCATCCATGATGGTTACCTTTTTAGGGGCAATAGACTTTGTATCCCTATGATGTCACTTAGAGAATTCCTAGTCTGGGAAACGCATGCTGGGGGATTACTGGTCATTTTGAAAGAGATAAACTATTCTAGCGATAGAGGACCAATTTTACTGGCCAGGATTAAAAAGGCTCATTGCCCTGATAATAGCCCGATGTCGAACTTGTGCCATTGCAAAACAGTAGAAGCAGAACACAGTCTATATACTCCTTTGCCAATGCCTGATCGTCCTTGGCAAGACCTCAGTATGGACTTCATTCTAGGATTACCTAAAACCTAGAAGAAGCATGACTCCATCTTTGTAGTGGTCGATAGGTTCTCTAAGATGGCTCATTTCATCCCTTGTTCGCAAACCTTTAATGCGTCTAGGGTAGCCCGACTTTTCATAGACAGCGTGGTCAAGCTCTATGGCCTACCTAAGACCATTGTTTCTGATAAGGATGTTAGGTTCACCAGCTACTTTTGAAAAATGCTATGGCATCTGTTAGGGACCAAACTTAATTTTTTCACAGCCTTTCACCCCCAAACGGATGGGCAAACTGAAGTGGTGAACCGTAGTCTAGGAAACCTTATTAAGTGCCTTGTAGGCGAACACCTAGGGACGTGGGATTTATTACTTCCTCGTGTAGAGTTCGCCTACAATAGCTCAGTGAACAGGTCCATGGGCAAAAGTCCATTTGAGATAGTCCATGGGTATAAGCCTAATCGTCCACTTGATCTAATTCCTTTATCCCTCCACATACGAGTTTTAGAGTCCGCACAAGCATTTGCACAGCATATCAAAGACTTACATAAGGACATTAGCCAAAAAATAAATCTAAGTAATGAAACTTATAAAAGACTAGCTAACTCCCGAAGAAGAGCCAAAGAGTTGGTGTAGGGGATTATGTCATGGTTAGGCTTAGGCCTGAACGGTTCCCACCAGGTACTGTTAAAAAACTTTATGCTTGCGGAGCTGGTCCCTTTAAAATAATAGAGAAGGTAGGACCCAATGCCTATGTGCTAGATCTGCCCTCGGATTGGGGCATTAGCTTTACCTTCAATATTGCGGACCTAGTAGAATATAAGGAACCGACAGCGATTCCTAGTGGTACTTTAGACCTAACCCTCCTTTCATGAGTGAACCTACCCAAGAGTATCCACCACCAATTTTACCTGAGCGAGGAGAGCGGATCAAGCATATCCTAGACGATCAAGCCATTACGACCCGAAATCGCGGTTATCAATGCTACCTGGTGCGATGGCAGGATCACCCCGAATCTGACGATTCATGGATTACTCGAGAGGACTTGCAACACCTCAACCCAGACTTACTAGAGAGATACCAGAGCCAAATGACCCATACTCGACGGGGTCAAGTTCTTCCCACCCTGAAAGAATTGGTGCGGGCACCAAGATCAAGCAGAGGATTCTTAACCCTCTATGGATATCTGATTAGTTATGATTCAAGTCTTGAGTTGGGAAATAAAGTTTAGTTTATTTTGAGTCCCGTCCAGTTCATTTTATTCTAAATTGAGTCCTATCCAGTTCAGTTTATTTTAATGTGAGTCCTGTAGTAAGTTCATCAGCTTACAAGAGGAGACATCAATATTGGAGCAGAAAACAAGGCCATCATAGTCAGACAGAGCAGCTGCTAAATTCAAGTTGGTGCCACACCTACTTCAAGCAGCCCACATGCCACCTAGCAGAGCAAGCAACCTTCCTGATCTGGATGATCATTTTCCTCATCTGGATGCCACAGATTTCATGCCGAATCCAGCTATCGCTGATTGCATCTAGAAGATCACCTTCTTCATCTGGACGCTGCATATTTCATGCCAAATTAAGCTGCCACTGATTGCATCTCAATCATATCTAGAAGATCACCTGCCTCATCTGGATGCCACAAATTTCATGCCGAATCCAGCTACCGCTGATTGCATCTAGAAGATCACCTTCCTCATCAGGACGTTGCTGATTTCATGCCAAATTTGATTAGGGCATCTTTTTTTCTTTTCTCTCTTTCCATATCTGTATTTTCTTAGGCCCCAAGTCTCTTGCTCTATAAAAGAGACCCTCTTGTATGAATGATGCATCTTTTATTATTAATGAATCAATCCAAGTTTTGAGTTATTGTGATTTTTGTTAATTGGTTCTTTGGTGCTCTTGTTTCTCTCCTCCTGCGCGTGCCAACATCCCAAGTCTCCAGGAGAAACCCTGGCCACCATCTTTTGTCTTCCAATAGTGGATGCCCAAGAGCCCTTGGCAGGCCTTCCCTTTTCTCTACTCCTTCCTTGTCTCTTTGCCTCTATTCTAAATTTTTTCTATTATTCTTTAACCCTTGTATGGTGATCTTGCAGATCCCTCAGTAACCACGAATCCAGGATTCAAGGTGATCATCATTCAGGTCAGCAGATACTTGGCCACAGATCTATGGGCTCAAGGCTTGGTCATCTAGGGCGCATCCGCCAGGCAGAGCAACCCCTTCAATACTTTGATCTTTCCCCTCTTGCCAGGTACACCCCTCTAATCTACTAGTAACTTTATTGTAGGAGAGCAAGCCCTACTGGGGCTTCTTAGCCTCGACGGTCCTTCTTCCTTATTTTTTAGGAACTGTTTCGTATGCAGATTTACTGTGAATTTTCCTGAATCCCTCTTAGGCTATTACTTTGGAAGAATAATCAACTGCAATTATTAATCATTAAAAAAAAAAATGAATTACTTGCATGCAAATCGGTCCTGCATCAACTTAAAGTCATATCAGCCAACATCTCCACCAGAAGAACCACTTAAACTGAGCTAAAATAGCTTCTATCAAATTTAAGGTACACTTTCTTAGGCCAAGACTCTACTTTTTTAGTTATTATTAATAATTTTTTAAATAATATAGAGGAGAAAAAATTACTTAGAATCTTAAGGGAACATAAATTGGCTTTAGGTTGGACCATTTCTGACATCAAAGGAATTAGTCCTTCAATTTGCACATACAAAATTTTAATGAAGGATAAATATAAGCCGATTGTTCAACCCCAAAGAAGATTGAATCCATCAATGCAAGAAGTGGTACATAAAGAAGTGCTGAAGCTATTAGATGCCGAAATTATTTATCCTATCTCGGACAGCGCATGGGTAAGTCCAATACAAGTTATACCAAAGAAAGGTAGAATAACTATGATCAAGAATGATAACAATGAACTTATACCAACGAGGATGGTCACAAAATGGCAAGTATGCATAGATTATAGAAAACTTAATGATGCAACTCAAAAAGATCATTTTTTCTTATCTTTTATTGATCAAATGCTAGAGAGATTTGCAGGACATGCTTACTACTATTTTTTGGATGGGTACTATGGTTATAATCAAATAGCCATCACACCTGAAGATCAAGAGAAAACCACTTTTACTTGTCTATATGGAACATTTGCATAAGAGGATGCCTTTTGGCCTTTGCAATGCACTAGCCATATTTCAAAGATACATGATGTCCATCTTCTCGGACATGATGGAAAACGTTTTAGAAGTCTTCATGGATGACTTCTCTATCTTTGGATATTTTTTGATAATTGTCTGTCTAACTTATCTTCAGTTTTACAGAGATGTAAGGAGAAAAATTAGTTTAGAACTGAGAAAAATGCCACTTCATGGTAGAGAAAGGGATAGTGCTGGACCATCAAATTTTCTCTAAAGGAATTGAAGTTGACAGAGCAAAAATAAAGTAATTGAAAAACTCTCACCACCAGCCAATGTGAAGGGCCTGAGAAGTTTCTTGGGACACGTCGGATTCTATCGATGGTTTATTAAGGATTTTTCTCAAATTACTAAATCTCTTTGCAATTTGTTGATTAAAGACACTCGATTTGAATTTTTTGATGAATGCTTGCATGCTTTTGAAATACTGAAAAAGAAATTAATTTTAGCACCTATAATTATGTCACCATATTGGAATTTATCATTTGAATTAATGTGTGATGCCAGTGATTATGCTATAGGGG
Source organism: Calamus simplicifolius (assembly GCA_900491605.1). Classification (NCBI taxonomy): domain Eukaryota; kingdom Viridiplantae; phylum Streptophyta; class Magnoliopsida; order Arecales; family Arecaceae; genus Calamus; species Calamus simplicifolius. The sequence continues at coordinate 260,735 of UESW01004095.1, read as the reverse complement.
CTGTTTTAGGGCAGAGAAAAAATAAAATTTTTTGTGTTATTTATTATGCAAGTAGAACCTTAACAGAAACTCAACTGAATTATGCCACTACTGAAAAAGAATTATTAGCGGTCATTTTTGCTTTTGACAAATTTTGTTCTTACTTGATAAGGTCTAAGGTGATTGTCTACATCGATCACTCTGCTATGAAGTACTTGCTTACAAAGAAGGATGCTAAACCAAGATTGCTTCGATATATTTGCTTCTACAAGAATTCGACTTAAGAATTAAGGACAAGAAAGGTACTAAAAATTTGGTGGCAGATCATCTGTCTCTGATGGAGCTCCAGCTATGGATGAATTATAAATAAATGAAGCATTCCCTGATGAGCATTTGATGGCTATACAAGTTGTTCCATGATACGTCAACATAGTTAACTACTTCGTGTTGCGAATTCTACCTCCCATATATATATCAACAAAAAAAGAAGTTCTTCTTCGACTTAAAATATTATTTTTAGGAAGAACCTTTTTTATACCGGCACTGTGCAGACCATATAATCAGAAGATGTGTGCCTGAGGAGGAGATGGAGAATATAATCAGACATTGTCGCTCATTGAAAGTTGGTGGCCACTTTGGACGTGCAAAATATGTGGCAAAAATTCTACAATCTGGATTTTATTGGCTATCTATTTTTAAAGATGCATTTGCATTTGTTAATTCATGAGATTATTGTCAAAGAGTTGGAAATATTTCTACGAAACATGAGATGCCTTTAAACAATATTTTAGCTATTGAATTATTTGATGTTTGGGGTATAGATTTCATGAGTCCTTTTTCATCATCATATTCTAATAAATTTATTTTGGTGGCTGTAGATTATGTCTCCAAATGGGTGGAAGCAGTAGCCTCACCGACTAATGATGCGAGAGTTGTGGTAAATTTTCTACGAAAGAACATCTTCTCCCGATTCGGCACTCCAAGGGCAATAATCAGTGATGGTGGAAAGCATTTTTGCAATCGCCAATTTGAAGAACTACTGACTAAGTATGGAGTTACACATCACATGGTGACACCATATCATCCTTAAACGAGCAGACAAGTCAAGGTTTCCAATCAAGAGTTGAAGCATATATTGGAAAAGACAGTAAATATCTCTCGTACAGACTGGGCAAGAAAGTTAGATGATGCTTTATGGGCCTATAGAACATCATTCAAAATGCCGATTGGGATATTACCATATCGGCTTGTTTATGGAAAAGCATGTCATCTACCAGTGGAGCTAGAACACATGGCTTATTGGGCGACAAAAAGATACTTAACTTTGATCTACAAGCAGCTGACGAGAAGAGATTATTGCAAATTAATGAGATGGATGAATTTTGCAATGATACTTATAAGAATACTCGAATTTACAAAGATAAAACTAAGAGATGGCATGATAAGCATATTTTAAGTAGGGAATTCAAAGTTGGGCAAAAAATTCTATTATTTAACTCAAGACTTCGATTCTTTTTAGGAAAGCTGCGCTGTCAGGACCATTTTTGGTAACTAAAGTCTATCATTATAGAGCGGTTGAAGTACAACATGAGACCAAGAGAACATTTAAAGTGAATGGGCAGCACCTTAAACCATACATCGATGAAGATTTTTACAAGCAAAATGTCTCCATCAACCTTGACAATCCTAAATATTGAAGGAGTCTCTCCTAGTGGTGCACTTCAAGATGACATTCATTGACACTAGGAAGGTATCACTTTACTTTTCCTGCTTTATTATTTTTATTTATTCTCGTTTCTTTCTCTTCCATTGAGGATAATGCAAGATTTAAGTTTGGGGGAGGAGAGCTTAATTTTTGTTGGTTTTGTTAGGTTGCATAATAGGTCTAGTTGTGTGTTTGATTGCTTTGGTTAATTTGTGTTAGTTTGCATATCATAGGTTACGTATTCTCTGTTTTAATTATATTTAGGTTATTTATAAATAATTAAAAAAATTAATTAAAAATTAAATAAATAAATAAATAAAAGAGAGAAAGTTATCTAGTTTGTTTATTTGTTTCCATAGAGCCAATGATGATAATGGTTGAAACAAGTTATGATTTTTTAGGAAGAATTCTAAATGATTGAGTTGATTAGTTAATACTTAAATTGTTTTTGCTTAGTATGATTTTTTCTTTATTCATTAGATGTGTATCACGATTATTAATTGTTTTCATGCCTAGAGATATTTTATAAAGACTTTGTAAATGTTTATAGTCTCAACTACTCTAGAACTTGCTTGAGAATTACTTGAGGCGAAATCCTAGGTAAAGTTTCACCAAGAAAAGGATATAGGCCATCTTTAGATTGGTTAAGCCTAAAAGCCTAACTCTTTTATCATTATATCTCTAGCCATCCATTTGAGTCTTTAAAATTTACATTTTGGCCTTTTTAAATTTTTCTTGTTTAACCCATATGATTCCTATCCTTTTGAACTTATATAAATATATCTTTACCTTTCAAGGGAATTTCATTGATACTTACCTCATGGTTATAAGAGTTTGAAATAAATTTGTGAGAGGTAGGAGTATGAAAAAAATTTTAATACACCCCATGCACAGCAAGAAATAAGTTTGGGGGGTGTAAAAAGGAAAGGTTATCTCATTCAGTGAAAAGTAAAAAGGAGTAGATTTGAAAGCAATGATAGTGAACACTACTGTATTGGGGTTGTTACGAGCTGACGCATAAAAGAAACCTTATATTGCTTCTATGAAAGTCTATACATTCAAGAAAGAGATACTTCTAAATCTTCTAAGGTCAAATGGAGGTTTCCTACTATAAATGACTTTGGATTTGAGATAATTCCTGCCTCTACAAAAAAAATTCTTCATCAAGGCATATCTTTTCAACGATTACTGAGAGGATATTGGTACCATTAAATTCTTCTTTAAAGCTAATTTTTTCTTTACTGCACATCTACCAAGTTTTAGCTTTTATGATGCAACAAAGCCAATATATACATCCTATTGGAATTGAAAAAATACAAATATAAGGGAATGCAAGGATTGAAAAGAATGTGATAATCTCAAATTCAGATAGAGTGCAAGAAGTAGATAGATCTAAAAAAAAAAAGAAAAAGAAAAAGGGTGCTTGTTGAAAGCTATGTATGAGCCACTATGAGTGAGACTACTATGCTCTTTATACCATGGGTGTATTGATTTAAGTTTCTACTTTGATACATCTTATCCTTTCTTTGTAGCCCTCACCCTAGCCTTACATTACAAGCTTATAAAGACCTATTAATCCTTTATGGTATCTTTTATCTGCATTAGTGGAGAGTTAATTTAAAGAGCAAGCCTATGGAGTAGATATATACAATTCTTAGAGATCCATTGCATTTACATGTTTGTATAAAACTATCCAGGAAGTGAGTAATGAAGTGAGAATGATGTATGCTCATGAGTGGAAGAATTGAATATGAGGTGAGACCAAATTTTGTATTAGCATTTGTACTTGAGTTGCATAGGATAATTTCTTTGAATCATGGTATGTGTTAAATCCTTGAGGCTCTATTTGAACAATTAATATTTTGGGATTCTTGTTTTATTTTCTTTGCTCAAGGACTAGCAAAGTGTAAGTTTGGAGGTATTTGATAAACATAAATTCGACCATTTAATTCATATACTTTTATAACGATATTAGCTAGTTTTTAATTTATTTTGAGTTAAATTTATTTATTATTTATTTATTTTTCATTTTATTTTGAAGAGGAATAAAATAGATGCGAACACATTGGTCTCCAAGCTGGCTTTTTATTTATTTATTTATTTATTTAGGTTGTTCTTCTGGGTTCATGCCATCTCTTTAACTGAATTGATTTTGTTGTTTGCAAGTACTTTCTATTGTTTCGTTTTTTTTTAGTGTGCTTGCATTTAAAGGGTAATAAGCTCAAATGTAGAGTGGATATCATTCCCTCTTTGGTTTGTCTGATCCAGCCCTTCTGTTGCCCAGGATTCACTGGTCAGGAGGTGGTAATGGCCAACTCTGATAGGTCTATGGTCCAGGATCGTGAGGCATCCTCTGGTGATTTCTTTGGCTAGGGTTCAGAGAACATCGATGTTGATCCAGATGCTTTGCAGGCTAGTCCCATTCAGAATACTGAGGGAGGCCCTCGGTCTGCAGGGTGCCATTCTGACAGCTTTATGACAAAGGACTAGGGGGGTCCATTTTCCTCCAGCTAATTAATGAAGATCTTAATTTGGAATGTAAGAGGTGCTAATAAGCCCTCATTCTGTTTCTCTTTTGGTAGATTGATGCAGTTATATAACTTTGATATACGTGTTCTGTTAGAAACCAGACTGTCAGGTGATAGTTTGGCGCGGTTTCGGAGACAGATTGCTCGATCTTGGTCTTCTTATGCGGTGGAGGCTGAGGGTTTGTCTGGAGGTATTCTAGTCATTTGGCGTCACTCTGCTGTCACGGTTGATGCATTTCATCAGTGTAACCAGTAGATCGGCCTTGTTGTCTTTGAAGGGTCTTCTGACCCCTGGCTCCTATCGGCGGTATATGCCAGTATGGATTACCGCGACAGACGGGTCCTTTGGTCTGACCTCATTTCCCTTCTTGCTCAAGGGATTCCTTCTATTATTGCTGGTGACTTTAACTGTATCACCAAGGCTAGTGAGAAGCAGGGGGGCAGAAGAGTCACTAGCTCTGCTGACATCATTGAATTTAGGTCATTCATTGGGTCTTCTGGGCTGATGGATTTGGGATACTCGGGGCCCCAATTCACTTGGTGTAACAACTGGCAGGGGACAACGCGTGTCTGGGAGAGATTGGATAGAGCTTTGACCACTGTTCAATAGCTTCAAAAGTATCATGCTGTCTCTGTTACTCACCTCCCGAGGATCGCCTCTGATCACTGTCCTATTTTGATATCCACGGAGGCTGATCAGCATCAGAAGAAGCAGTTTAGATTCGAGCAGTTCTGGATGTTCCATTCAGCTGCTCGTCTAATTATTTCTTAGGTTTGGCACCTTCCTATCAGGGGTAATGCAGTTTATCGGTTATCTCACCATCATCTTATGCTGGCCAGACGCAGACTTTTCAGATGGAACAGACTGGAGGTCGGGGATCTGGTTAGGCAGGTGGAGCAGCTGAAGCTGTTATAAGTGCCCTTCAGGTGAAGGAGGACCGGGATGAATTTCTTTTGGATTCTGATCTCTTCTTGCTGCGCAAGAATCTTGCTCATCATCACTCTCTTCTTCAGCAGCAGGAGTTATATTGAAGGCAGAGGTCCAGGGTTCAGTGGATCCGTGAAGGAGACCGCAATACCAGATTCTTCCACCAGGCTACTCTGAAAAGGCAGGCTACTAATAGGATCTGGAGGGTAGCTGATGCCGAGGGGAATTATCAGGAGGACATCCAGTCTATTCGGACTCAGTTCCTTCACTTCTTTCAGTCAAGATGGTTTGAGTCCACTGGTGATGGGGCTCCGGTCATTCCGGTTTTTGATTCCAGGAAGGCTTCTTCCTCGGATAATGCTATGCTTATCAGGCCAATCTATGTGGAGGAGGTCCGTCAGGCCCTTTGGGAGCTCGGTCCGGACAAGGCCCCGAGGCCGGATGGGTTTCCGCCCTTCTTCTTCCGTCACTATTAGGATATTGTTGGGCAGGAGGTAGTTCAGGCTATCCAGATGGTCTTCCAATTGAAGTGCATTCCTGTTGAATGGAATCGGACTCTTATTACTCTTGTGCCCAAGCGCTCGGATGCTTCTCTTCCTCAGCATTTTAGATCGATCAGTCTATACACTACTTTGTACAAGGTATGTGCCCGTCTTTTAGCTAGCCGCCTTCGTGTGGTGATTCCCTATCTTATTTCTGTAGAACAGGGGGCGTTCATTAGAGGCCGTTCTATCTCGGACAACGTCCTCATCATTTAGGAATTTATGCATGATCTCCATAGAGCCCCTGCCAGACGGAGTCTTATGGCTGTTAAGCTAGATATGGAGAGAGCTTATCATAGACTGAGTTGGGCCTTCCTGCACCATTCTCTTCAGGAGTTCGGATTCGACGAGCTATTTATTGAGTGGGTAATGGCTTGTATTCAGAGGCCATCTTTCTCTCTGATCATTAATGGGAGCCAGACCGAGTTCTTTCATTCTTCTGTGGGGCTTCATCAGGGGTGCCCTTTATCCCCTCTTATGTTCATTTTGGTAGCGGATGATCTTTCTTGAGCTTTCCATCAGGTTCAACTTAATCGGAGGATAGTTCATTTTATGGTGGGGGCTGGGGGCCCTTTCATCTCTCATCTTCTGTTTGCCGATGATTGCATTCTTCTGGGTCAGGCTTCTACAGATAATGCGGCCTCCTTCGATTCCATTATTCAGCATTACTATCAGGCTTCGGGACAGAAGGTTAACCTTCTTAAGTCTTCTATCTGCTTCAGCCCGAAGACTTCCAGATCCACCAGAGAAGCTATTATCAATTTGTTGGGTATATCTACTCAGACTGACCGGTTTATATATTTGGGGATCTCCATGACCGGTAGACGTCCCCATTGTTTTAACTATGTGGACCTCGAGAGGCATGTTCGCCAGCGTATTGAGGGTTGGCATGTCACTGGTTTATCCATGATGGCTAGTGTCACCATTATTCGGTTGGTTCTTTCCTCCCTTCCTCTTTATCTGCTTTCGAATGCGGCCATCCCAACTACTTATCTAAGGATGATTGAGAGATGCTTTAGAGATTTTCTATGGGCTTCTATGCAAGATGGGCATGGCATCCACCTTCTTTCTTGGGACACGATTTGTATGCCAATTCAAGAAGGTGGCCTCGAAATCCAATCCCTGTTGGTTAGGCATCAAGCTCTGTTGGCCAGATATGCATCATGATTCCTCCTGGAGTCGCAATGTCTTTGGAGTTCTGTGATGCATGCGAGATATGGTGATTGGAAGTCTGGGGAGCTCATATTGCCGCTCCGGGGGTGCTCCTTCTTTTGGAAGGAGGTGTGTCAGTATGGTGACTCTATCCTGAAGAATATCTCTTGGATGATTGGTGATGGTCATTCTATTGATGTTATTCAGGATTCTTGGATTTCTGAGCTCTCTCTATCTCGGTGGCCCTCTTTTATCAGTATTGATGTCCCCACTGATTTGAGGGTTAAGGATTTGATTTCTCCTGATTCCTCCTCCTGGTATACTCCCATAGTGAGCCATTTCTTCGGTGAGGAACTCTCTCAGCGGATTCTTTCGATCCCTCTTATTTCTAGTCCCTCGGCTGACGTCAGGCTATGGCAAAGATCCTCTCTTTCTAGGGCCCCTCTTAGGGACCTTATGAAGTTTTTTAGGTCTCAGCCCCAGTGCACGAAGGATGCTGCTTGGATCTGGTCACTCCCCACTCTTCCCAGGGTTCAACTATTTATCTGGAAGCTTCTTTGGGACTGCCTTCTGACGAGTGCTCTGCTCTCTCGTAGGGGTGTGCCTATCCAGCCATTATGCCCTCTGTGTGGCTTGGAGGACGAGTCTACTGATCATGCTATCTTCATTTGTCCTAGAGCTAGACGAATTTGGCATCTGATGGGTTATGTTAGCAGAGTGGATGCTTCTGGCTCCCCTCGCTCCCTCTTCTTTCATGATCTCCGATTGGCCCCTCAGCATAAATGTGGTCTTTGGGCGGCCATGGCATATTAGATTTGGTTATCGAGGAATCAGCTTGTATTCTCGGAGGACTTTATTTCTCTACAACGGCTTGTGAGGAAGATTAGATCTTTGTCTGCGGACTCTGCCCGTGCTTTACAAGCGGTTGGTTCTGACTCCTCTGGCCTATGGGGTTCCCCTGCTTCTTTGGCAGCGAACCGGCGTACGGTTTTCATTTCCTGGGAACCCCCCCTTCAGGGTTCATCAACATCAATTTTGATGGGAGTGTGCGTGGAAGATTTGCTAGTTCAGCCTTTATCATCCGTGGGCCTCAGGGTCATCTTTTGGCAGCTGGTGTATTTGGCACCCTTGATTCCTCTGTCCTTATGACCGAGCTTTATGCTGCTTGGGCTGGTATTACTCATGCTTCTCAGACTCTTCATGCCCATAGGCTAGTGATCGAGGGTGATTCGATGACGGTCATTAGGTGGCTACGGAAGGAGAATGTTCCCGAAGCCCCCACTAATCCGATTCTCAGTGATATATGGTCAATCTTATATGAAGTGGATACTGTTCATATACGACATATATACCGAGAAGCCAATTCGGCTGCTGACTGGGTGGCGGCCTCTATGGCTCAACATACTGGTTATTGGTTATGGAGGCTGGAAGATCCCTGTCCTTCTGTTTTGTTGTAAATTTTGTATTCTGATGTATCTAGGCTGATTCGCACTAGACTTGTGTGATCGTCCGCTTGTATTAAAAAAAAATCCTCATTTTGGCCTGTGATAATTCTAGTAGAATATGTTTTCTTATTTGTCCTCGCTTCCGTCTCTTAAAGTTCTTTGTTTAATGATGTCATGCTCTTTGCGAGTCAGGCATAGGTGGACCGGGAGATATGAGGCCCATCTTTGTGACAACAGTGGCAAGAAGGAAGGCCAGCCAAGAGAAGGAAGGCAAGTTTATCTGGTGGGTTCCGTGGTGACGTGGAAGGAATACGTGAAGAATCATGAACGTGTTGGGGGGAACATCAACGCGATAAGGATACCGGGCAGCAGGTGTTATCCAAGAGCTTGCGCTGATGCTCTCTTCCAATGGACTCCACGTGGTGATTGCATGAAGATTTTTTTTCAACGGGATGAGGATTTTAATGCGGTGGCTTGATTCCAAGCGGTGCAATAGATTTCACAAGGCCATCGATGTTGACGCGTGACAGAGGACTCAATGCCGTATTTTCAAAGAGTAGAAGATCATACGTTGATGAATTAGCAACGCTATATTTTTTAAATAAAAATATTTAAAATTTTATCGTATTCAATGCGATATGGGCATAGACTTTTTAACTATAAAAAGAAACTTTTAGGCTTTTTTTAATGAAGAAGAATATGAGAAAGAAAGGCGAGAGTTGCGTGTTCTTCAATTACATTGATGTAATCTATCAATGAATACATAATTTATTTTATTAGTTATTTTATTTTTAATATTTTCATGATTGAATGTTTAATTCTTATGATTAATGTTTATAATTTATTGTTTTATTAATTAAATTACAAGGAGACCGAGAGATGATTTGTTATTTTGTATGATTAATTCTTACAATTTATTGTTTGATCAATTAAACTACAATGAGATTGAGAGGTGATTTGTTGTTTTAGATCTAGAATTAAACACCATTAGTTGAGCGAAAGTAGAGATACTCTATCGTAATTAATGTGATTTTTAGAAAATTCAAAGTACGTAATGAGTCTCTAATTAATTAAATTCACGTAGAGATATGGAGTTGTTAGTTGGAGGTATTTTTGATATCGTTCGAAATAATATATTGGATAATTAAGGAATTTTTAATCATCAACATAGGATTATTGAAATTTAATAATTAAAAAAAATAAATTATATAAGATTTGTTAGGTAAAATCAATCGCTTTATATCAATTCTTATCATATTTTTACATGTTTAAATTTTTATGCTTTATTAATTTTTAGATTAAATAATTTTACAGTAGAACATTCCGTTTATATTTGATTTTTTAAATAGTAATTAATTTAGTAAATTTTGATATTTAATAATATAATTAATCTCGATGGGTTCAACATCCATTTTCTAAAAATATTTTACAGTTTTACTACTTATTATGATTCTTTGCAGATTATTTTACGCGAACAACCAGAGCTAAGCGAACAATGGCTCCCTCGATCGGTTCCAAAATAAGAAGGATGTGAAGTTTGTAAGCGAACAATGGCTCCCTCGATCGGTTCCAAAATAAGAAGGATGTGAAGTTTGTACCAACTTTTTTTTTTTGAGTGAATGTAATTTTAGATAATAATACTATTATATTTTTATTATTTCTCATTATTTTTCATCATGATGGCAGTTGTAACTATTATTATTTTAATATAAGTTATTCAAAATCACACATGAAGTGATAACAGGATTGCTGTTTTAACTATTGGAATGTTTTGATGGGTCCTACCATAACGAGATAACTCTGTTATCAAAACCCTTTTTATTGAAATAAGAATAGGTTGGTAGTTGTTGGTTTTGTTAATTAGATATGTAGTGTTGACCTACTTCAATTAAGTGGAAAGGGTGACTGGCTGATAATCCTATGCATTTCACCTCAATAATTTGAGGGGAATGATGAGAATTAAATGATGTTTAATATAGGATGACCTTACAGGGCCTTGGACTTACAAAACTTGACTTAAATCTCCAATTCTTTTATTTGGCCCTCACATAAATATGGCTGCTTTGAGAGATGTTAAGATGGTCAAAGTTGTCATTTTCTTTTATTTTGGCCTTCACATAAATATATCTGCTTAAGAGATGTTGAGATGGTCAAAGTTGTCAAGGACTTTAAATTCATCTATTTTAATTTTGTACCTTTAATTGAAAGTCACATGTAGGCACACAAAGTGCTTAGCCTTGAATCCCCAAATATCCCAGTTAACTCTGCAGCTTTTTGTTTTTTTTTTTTTTTTTTAATTTTCAGACTAAAAATTATAGTAAACATAAAGAAGGATTTTTATTATGCAACTAATCATGCCAATTAA